>NW_021011490.1:914275-987756 GCF_003987935.1 Bombyx mandarina | reverse complement strand
TGGATCTGATGGATCCGTAAGGACGTGTCTAGGGCGTCGACGGTGACTGGCTCCTGCATGATCAGGATTCGGGGAGTAGTCAGCGGCGGCAACGATAAGGCGATTATCATGACGCATAGCCTTATCGAAGTATCGTTCCGACGCTGACTTCATGTATTTCCGAATTGATTCGAGGCCCAGGTCGTCGTGTAGGTCAACGTTCCTCACGAACCACGGAGCCCCGACAGCTAACCTGCAAAAGCGGGATTGTAGGGATTGGAGGGTGTCTATGTGTGTGCGGGCCGCGTGAGCGAACACCACACTCGCGTAAGTCATGACGGGCCTTATGCAAGTTTTGTAAAGTGTCACCTTGTTCCGAAGGGACATTTTACTCCGCTTACAGATCATGGGGTAGAGTCTACCGAGAATAAACGCGGCACGGTCACGGACTGATTTTATATGCGGGCGGAATGTCATCGATGCATCCAGGGTAACGCCCAGGTACTTGACCTTCCTGGCCCAGGGTATGGATTGACTAAAGAGAGTAATCGGGGGTGGACTGACTGCGTGCCATCTCTGCAACGCTTTTATAGTCGAGACGAAATCTCTAGAATCGTCGAGAATATTCCACAAAAGTATAGTAGTGTGTGTTCCCGCATTCTGGCAATAGATGGCGTTGTACTTCTCGAACGTTCTAGATACTACTAGATCCTTCTATATTCGTTCGACTATTCGGCGATAGATGGCGTTACTCTTACCGGCGTAACAATACGGTTAACATGCGAATTTGGCGAGCGTTTTTTTATATATATGTAGAATAGGGATCGCAGCGCATAAAATAAAACTTCCACTCTTCCAAAATCTTCTATTATAATAATAATAATTAACACTTCTATTACGTCTTGCTCATTTTTTAACCCTCTTCGCCATCCTCCAACTCTGTCTGTCATTTTCTTCTCCCTTTCTTTCCGTTTTCTCCCACTCACATCTTAACGCTCCGTTTCACACTCTTTTCATACGTTCCGTCCTTACCAATCCTACATATGCGTACATACTCTTATTTCGGCGCAGCATTGCTAACTAAGTTTTGTTAAAGTTAACGTATAAGTCCAACGCTTGTAAGCACTTGTTTAAGACAGGAGAATTCATGAACAAACTACCCCCACTGTTACTACTATAGATACGAGTGACTATTATCGTGCAACCGCCCTAAACATCTCATTTCGGATGCTCCCGATCCACTAACGGTGCTTTTAGGTACCTCAAGCACCGGTCACAGATACAGCCCACTGAGTTTCTCGCCGGATCTTCTCAGTAAGTCGCGTTTCCGATCCGGTGGGAGATTCTGCGAAGCGCTGCTCTTGCTAGGGCTAGTGTTAGCAACGTCTACAGGTTAGAGTCCCGAGAGCTCACCTATTCACTCGGTTACGCTGCCATAGCATCTCAGGGCTACCAGCTAAGGTAGGAAAAAAAAAACGCATAGCACATTCCTTCTCAAGCAGTCGAATGCAGTGGATCTCTGTGTTGGCGCCAGTCTCTCCGTAAATACACTAGCGAACCGCCCTCGCTTCGCTTCGGAAACTGTAATTTATTGTTGATTTCTCCACTATTTAATGGACGTTATTATACATATAAGCCTTCCTCTTCAATCACTTTATCTATAAAAAAAACCGCATTAAAATCCGTTGCGTAGTTTTAAAGATTTAAGCATACATAGGGACAGATATAGGGACTTTGTTTTATACTATGTATTAATTTACATACAAGCTTTTTTGAAATATTTATAAGGTGATTTAGTCCGGTGAGTATTATAATTTTATAGTGTAAGCTGATGTACAAAATAATATGTCCGTATTCTGTTGCTTTTGTGTTTTTGTAACTTAAATTTCAAAATTTCTCTTCTCTGTCACTGTCTACTTATATGTTATTTTGATTGTGGAAACATGTTTGGTTATTGTTTTAGCTATTTTTTAAAATATTACATGTTTGTATTGTGTTGTTTCCCAAATAAATAAATAGGCGACGTTTTCATTTCTTCACAGAACACAGCGTTCATGAACTGTCCACGTTACTCTACATTCATGGGCACAATCCTATCCGGCAACCGGGAGCTGTCTCCATTCCTGTCACTCTTCGAGAAGCTCTCGGGTTTACTAGGTTTCAACATCACCAAGAACCCCATGAGCCTTATGGGGCTTTACAACCTTATAGTGGCGCAGGTTAGTTTTATTTGTGTCCACGTGTTGGGAAAACAGAAGTTACATGTTCGTCCATCGTCCAATAATATGTTTGAGGATATAAAAAAAGGATAGAATAGCTAAAAGAATACCAAACCCACTAATTTTCATTGTCTTGGTTACGTTCAGGACTCTCTTGGATCTGGTAGGAGAAATCAAATTTATTGAAATTCAAAAGCATGCCACAATTAAATTGAAATAAATTTGATGATTGTTTTTTGAGAAAGAAAAGCGTGCTATCCTTTTGTTATTGGGGTCAAGTGTACATCTCCCCTGAACTTAGCGAGTTTAGTGAAGTCATATCATGATAGGTCTGAACTGGAATATTTTTATCAAAGTCTGTTGAGTAGTTTTTTGCGTGATGTTCGTTGCTTTGTGCTCGTGGTCATAATGAAGAAACTCCGCTTCCAACAGTCAGGTAAATAATACACAGATTGCAGTAGTTGACTTAATTCTGTATTGCTTTAATTATAACTCCACTTGTACGATCTTTAGATATCTGCTCATTACTGAATACACTGTTTTCTTTTTTTTTTAAGAGATTTTATGACCTGGTAACTGAGACCTTTAAGTCATGTCTTATTTTAATTTATATTCATATTTTTATGAAAAATGATAGTATGGAGTGAAATGAAATAAAGATGATTTATTTGAGACATTCATCAAATGGGATGAAATTAAATTAAATGAAATAGGATGAAATATAATATCAGTAAAATGGTGGTCATTTACTAAGACTTTTTCAGTGGACTTTTTGGAGGATCCCGAGAAGTTACGTGCAGCGGCTTTGTTTCATTTTCCCACATTTGTGCACTTTCACAGATATTAAACAGTTAATAAACCACCATTATTACACATTTAAACCTGAAGAAACACTAAATAGACAAAATAAAACAAATCACACAATTTCACTCCTCGCGTTCCCGCCAAAAAGTCATACACTGCTTTCTGTCCCGTTTTTTCAGATCGCCTTTTTTATTACGTCACGTCCCCACTACTGTAATATCTCCCACCAACAGTGTTGCTATTGGGCAATCCGAAAATTGCCTTAATTTAATGCCTAAATCTAATTTAATTATTTTACAACAAACCTTACAATAGCATTACTTCAAGCGGAAAGTAGATGTATTATTTATAGTTGTTCTTCGAATGAAAGGCAGATAAAGTGTGCAACGTCAGACACTGACAGTATTAACTTTGTGCTCCATATTGACTCCAATATCTAAGCTAGTTTCTCCACCCATTGCTCTGATAATGAAATGAACCTACTTAGCCTCATAGAATACATGATGAATCATTGAAAAATCGAAAATTCCTTTCAGCGAGGCATCGGACACAATTCAATACTGTCTGAAATACTTTCGCACCTCCCGCTGATCAAGGAAGTGTGTGATAAAATCATAAGTATAGTGTTTGGAGACACGAGATATTTACCATTGCAGTCAGGTGCGTATTCTTTGCAGAAATTTTCACTTAGCACATTTGACGGGTGGTTGTAATTGGTTTTTTCATATCTGAAAAAAGGTCTAACCACAATCAAATTTTTTATTTTTTTTTGTTTTTTTTTTTGGAATAGGAATTTTATGACCTGGTAACTAAGACCTTTAAGTCATTTAATATGGAGAGAAATGAAATGATACTGATTAATTTAAGACATTAATCAACTGGGATGAAATGAAATGAAATGAGATGATATGGAATGAAATATAAACTCAGTAAAATGGTGATCATTTACTGAGATTTTTCAGTGTGGACTTTTTGGAGGATCCAGCGAAACCACGTCCAGCGGCTTTGTTTCGTTATCCCACATTTGTGCACTTTCACAGATATTAAACAGTTAATAAACCACCGTTATTACACATTTAAACCTGAAGAAATACTAAATAGACAAAATAAAACAATTCACACAACTTCGTTCCTTACGTTCCCGCCAAAAAGTCCCAAAATAATTCTGCAGTCGTGGTGTTTCCAACACCGGGAATACTCTTGGGGACACCCCCGATTCCCGCAAAAATTGATAATCGTGATAAGAGCTGTGAACTTAAATAACTATTACGTTAAGTTAATGGTTTTGCGCTGACCATGATATTTCAGATCTCTTTATCTTCAAACATTCAGTCAGGAGGACTGTGGATGTTGAATGGCCTTTTCAGTTATTAACAAGGAGATATGCCGTCCTCGAAGTACCACATCCAAGAACTTACCCAGCTTCCTAATTCCCGGGCCTTTAGTCATTTTAAGGCATTGAATATTTATAGCGGGTACTTGTTGGGTCTTATCTATTTCTGCCCTATATAAATAATGCGCTCTATTTCAAATCAAAGATACTTCAACATTAACCATGAAGCCATTTAATCATTGATGAAAGAAAATTCCTAACAATTTTGCTAGCGCCAGCTAATCATTATACTGGTGGTAGGACTTCTTGTGAGTCCACACGGGCAGCTACCAAACCCTGCCTATTTCTGCCGTGAAGCAGTAATGCGTTTCGGTTTGAAGGGCGGGGCAGCCGTTGTAACTATACTGAGATCTTAGAACTTATATCTCAAGTTGTAGATGTCTATGGGCTCCAGTAACCACTTAACACCAGGTGGGCTGTGAGCTCGTCCAACCATTTAAGCAATAAAAAAAACAATTCCAGGTGTCCTTCTCGATGGTTTCTTGACAGCGGCATCCCAGGTTCAGGCCGGTCAGAAGGTACCGAAAGTGTACCTGCATTCAGCTCACGACTTCAACGTGTACTCTATGATGGCCGTGACGAAGGTGAACACAACTGGCATGCCGAACTACGGAGCATCCTACTCGTTGGAATTGAGGAGGGAAAGGAGCACTCAAAAGTATTTCGTGTTGGTAAGTTAGTCGCATCCGACATTAGTGAGTTGCTGAGGAGAGAAAGGAGCACTCAAAAGTATTTCGTGTTGGTAAGTTCGTCGCATTCGGCATTAGTGAGCTGCTGAGGAGGGAAAGGAGCAATCAAAAGTATTTAGTGAGTTGCTGCCGTAAGCATTGGATAGAGCATGCCACCGATAAATGCAGTCAAGTTGAGTTGGTGATGTCTGGCGATGCGACGCGCGCATCACGGCACGGTCTGCAGATAAACAACTTTCTATCGAATATTTTATCGAAGTACTTACTAGCTGACCCGGGCCACATCAAAGAAAAAACAAAATTGTTTATTTAATTCCGAGCATTTTCATATTTATCTACCTTTTAAACCTTCTCTGGACTTCCACGAATAATTCAAGACCAAAATTAGCCAAATCGGTCCAGCCATTCTCGAGTTTTAGCGAGACTAACGAACAGCAATTCATTTTTATATATATCGATTATGAACGGTAGTGTGGGACTGACAAATAACCTAAAGGCATTTTATGGTTTATGACGTAGGTACAGTTGAGCGAGAGAGACCGCGCTATTCTAAGAACGCATCATCCCTTTCTTACGCCTGTCTGATGCTCGCTGTTGGACATAACGACGGTCTTAGTCTTAGGTCATCCAACACATATCTGTGACGTAGTTTCCGTAATGCCGACCACAACCATAATTTTTTTTAAGGGATTTTATGACCTGGTGACTAAGGCCTTTAGGTCATGTCTTATTTTAATTTATATTCTTATTTTTATGAAAAATTATAATATGGAGTGAAATGAAATGAAGATTATTAATTTGAGACATTAATCAACTGGGATGAAATGAAATGAGATGATATAATATGGGATGAAATGTGATCTCAGTAAAATGGTGGTGATTTGATTTTTTTCAGTGGACCTTTTGGAGGATCCCGAGAAGTTACATCTAGCGATTTTGTTTCATTTTCTCACATTTGTGCACTGTGACAGAAACTAAACAGTTAATAAAACACCGTTATTACACATTTAAACCTGAAGAAACACTAAATAGACAAAATAAAACAAATCACTGAACTTCACTCCTCGCGTTCCCGCCAAAAAGTCCTCACAACCATAATAATATGAAAAAGAAACTACCCATAAGTTAAGTTTCCTCGCTTGCAAAATATCCTCTACTGCAAAGTCGGTAGACTGTCGTCGGTGGTTCGCTTAGATTTTCCAGTAAACTGACTGCAACGTCTGTTTTTTGTACGATCTAAAAACTTTGTTTAAAAATTTATTACTGGTCGTAGGACCTCTTGTGAGTCCGCGCGGGTAGGTGCCACCACTCTGCCTATTTCTGCCGTGAAGCAGTAATGCGTTTCGGTTTGAAGGGTGGGGCAGCCGTTGTAACTATTAACTATACTTGAGACCTTAGAACTTATATCTCAAGGTTGGTGGCGCATTTGCGTTGTAGATGTCTAAGTAACCACTTAACACCAGGCGGGCTGTGAGCTCGTCCAACTATGTAAGCAAAAAAAAAATTAAAAAGAAATTACTATCATTGAAATTGATTTTGTTTGGTCAATTAAGTCTACTATAAATACGTTACGATATTGCAGCCAGTCTTCATGAACGGACCAGGGGAGCCCGAGATCTATCTGACGAGCGAGGGCTGTGACGGACCGCTCTGTGAGTGGGAGAAGTTCCAGAGCATCATTTCATCGCACGCTCTTGACGTCAGCAACTGGAGGAACAGCTGCGGCTGGAACGAGGACATCGACGTAGACAGTTGTGCGGACTATTAAAATAAATGATTGTAATAGGAGCCACGTTGTTTTGTAAGCCTGAATTGGAATGCGATCTTATCTACTCTGCTATGCCGCGAAGCATTAAGTGAAGGGTTATATCTCTATTGCAGTTGTCAAACGGTTAAAAGCCAACAATATTACACATCAAAACCCGAAGAAATAGGTACTGAGTTAACAAAATAAAAAAAAATCATTCAACTTCACTTCTTCCGTTCCCGCCAATATATCTTCTTCTTCTATATAATATATAAAAATGAATTGTTGTTCGTTAGTCTCGCTAAAACTCGAAAACGGCTGGACCGATATGGCTAATTTTGGTCTTAAATTATTTGTGGAAGTCCAGAAAAGTTTTAAAAGGCAGATAAATATGAAAATGCTCGGTTTTAAATAAAAATAACAATTTTCTTTTTCCTTTTATGTGTCCCCCATCGGACACCTTCCTTTTGTTCCTTTGTTTTTGTTTGTTTTAAGCTTATTTTATACCTACCTATAAACAGACCTAATCTTTTAGGTCTGTTTATTTATCGATTGAGGCACTACGAAGTCTGCCGGGCCAACTAGTATGTAAATAAATATTCTTAAAGACATGTCATGACATTCAGTGATATACTTAATCTGACGTAGATGGTCAGACATGTCGCATTTTGCAAGTTAATTTTGCACCGCTATTTCTCTCAATACAAATATTATTGAATAATGAATAAAATAAATGTGTTATATTTATCTGAAAGGCCCTCAGTTTCTCTCCGATTCTTCTCGGTTCTGGGAATGTATGCCGAATTGGAGAGTAGGTATTTGTCCACTTGAATAATTTCCTTTCCTCCTTCAGGCAGCGGCTGAGCTCTGCTCCTGGCATTGACGACCTCCAGCAGCCATGGTAACCACTCACGATTAGGTAGACGGTATGCTCGTCTGGCCATAAGGGCAATAGCAAAAAAAATTAAAATGCAATTTTCATTTTAATATTACGCGAAGTATTTGTACACTGTACTTTCCAATTAGCGTTGTAACAGTCCTAATGAGTCCTAGAAAACTTATTTGGGTCGTATCCGTCGAATGTTTGAAGCGGCGATCCGATACTACTGCTTCAATTATCGGATGAGTGCAGATGTATACGGTGGAACTTTTTAATGATAAATATAAAAATTAGACCGCCTTTGATAGGTTGGATTTTGTTGATAAGAAATGAAGGGTTTTTTTGCGGACTGTATCGCTTGGTTCCTCTAGATTCTTGGTTGGAGTCAGGGTGTTCATGCGATTGCATAGGGGGTGCCACACCCTTTAAACTGTAACGTATCACTGCTTGACTTCAAATCTAGCCATGGCGCCTTCGATCAGTACTATTATTGATCGAAGCTTGGTGCTGGTCGCGCGCGGTGACAAGACTAATTCTCTACGTAATTTACGTTATACTTTTCCTAACTATATAGAACGTATAGTGCCTGTACTGTCTTTTTATTTTATTGCCCTTGTAGGCAGACGAGCCTACGGCCCACCTGAGGGTGAGTGGTTACTGCCGCCCATGGACTTCAGCAATGCCAGGGGCAGAGCCAAGCCGCTGCCGCTGTCTGTCTTGTTGTACTTTTTTAGAAATACTTCGTAGTAGACAGTGGTTTGGTTGTGTACCTGCTAATTTCCTTGAACGACAGTGAAAACATACCATCAATTGGGCCGTATGTTCACCTATCTACAATGGCAAACAAAGATTACTAAAACGCCACAGGCACACACAAAGCCAAGGAAACGACCAAGAATAAGCATCAGAATTCCCCATTTAAACACTCGATATGAACCAGTACGCATTGTTTTAAACAAACAAAAAAGTAATATTCTCGTAACGCGTTGGATATTGTGCTTCGCAAGGAAATATCCTAACAATGGCGGAGGAATCCAAGAACATTGGAAAACTTTAATGAGAAAAATAGTAGGTCGAAATATTATTGTGCTCTATATAATACTATAATATATGTATTATTGCGTAGATGGGTGGACGAGTTCACAGCCCACTTGGTATTATGTACTTACTTGAGCCCATAGACATCTACAACGTAAATGCGCCACCACCTTGAGATATGAGTTCTAAGGTCTCAGTATAGTTACAACGGCTGCCCCACCCTTCAAACGGAAACGCATTACTGCTTCACGGCAGAAATAGGCAGGGTGGTTATCTATCCACGCGGACTCACAAGAGGTCCTATCACCGGTAAACCACCATACACTGTAAGATAAGACGAAGCTTTAAATAGCTCTACCGATGAATTAACTAGGCCGACATGAACAGAAGCTTTTACTTACTTTTGAAAAAACATACACTATTCTCTTCTCGATTCTTCTTCAACCCGTGTCCACTCAATGCTGAGTGTAAGTCTTGTCACTCCATTCTCATCGGTCTCTTGCCTTTCGCATCCAGTACCTACCGGCTATTTTGACCAGGTCGTCGATCCATTTGGCCACGTTAAGACATCCATAAACTTTTATTTACTCCTATTTCCATGGACTGTGGTTTTTTTTTTTTTATTGCTTAGATGGGTGGACGAGCTCACGGCCCACCTGATGTTAAGTGGTTACCGGAGCCCATAGACATCTACAACGTAAATGCCGCCACCCACCCTGAGAGATAAGTGCTAAGGTCTCAGTATAGTTACAACGGCTGCCCCACCCTTCAAACCGAAATGAATTACTGCTTCACGGCAGAAATAGGCATGGTGATGGTACCTACCCGCGCGGACTCACAAGATACCACCAGTAAAAACTTTACTTTGCATTTACTTCATTCCCAGAATACATAGGGTTCGTTAAAATGCACATAATTTATCGGAATTTTAATGACAGCGAACTGTTTGAGTCTCTTCAACAAACATAATATATAATAATATATGTATGATATCGATGAAAAAAGTTGTTAAAGAACGAGACGTTCCGCAGAGTGTTCCCGTGAGACCCAATCAAAGTTTGTTACTGAATCGACTTTTTTTTTTTCAGAACGATTTGGCATTCGCGTAACGGGAAATACTCGTACAGTGTCTTCTCGGTATTGGGCCTTAGAACGAGCGGAATTGGTTTCTTTTTAATAAATTTTCTGCGGGACTTCTTTAAAAGTAGCCTTTAGCGATTAAAATATATATGTCGCATTCGGGCACGACAAACGAAGCGAAAGTGCGTCGCATAGTTTTTGAAGTGAAACTTCTAATGCCAAATTCCAACAGGGTTGCGTTAAACTATAACGCTACCATGGAATAGAAAGAGACAGAGCGAGAGTGAATGTGTGGCACTCGAACGCATGCGCGTAGTATAAGTGTTACAAGCCAGTGCGAGCATTGGCAATGTGTAACGCCCAAATTTTAATGAAGTATTTAAAAAAAAAATCTATCTATTATTATTATTTTTATTATTTTTTATTGCTTAGATGTGTGGACGACCTCACAGCCCACCTGGTGTTAAGTGGTTACTGGAGCCCATAGACATCTACAACGTAAATGCGCCACACACCTTAAGGTATAAGTTCTTAGGTCTCACGTATAGTTACAACGGCTGCCCTACCCTTCAAACCGAAACGCATTACTGCGGCAGAAATAGGCAGGGCGGTGGTACCTACCCGTGCGTACTCACAAGAGGTCCTACCACCAGTAAAAAATATATGACAAAAATATATAATACTAATGTTGAAGATGTCGCATCTCTTATACACAGCATTCCCTATTACAAGAGCAATCCGATTTAAGGATGAAAAATGAAGAAAACCACAATACTACACATCGAAAAAGAAGTTTCACTTCATTCACGTGCACTAAATTGCACGCGCACTTTTTATTATTTGTTTTTTCCTTCCTATTCTGTAACCTCGAGAGAATACTAGATTTACCGAGAGAGTAGGCGAACTCACAGAGCTCAGTCTGGCGGATTTGCTAACACTAGCCCTAGCAAGAGCAGTGCTTCGAATAATCTACCACCGGGTCGGGAACGAAGCTGAGAAGCCACCCAGTGGATGTGACAAACTATTTGTCAAACATCAGCTCAATTCGGGTTGTGCGCTTCGGCATAACTAGTCGAGGTGTCATCGCTCGTGTTGACTCGACGTAAATTCGTTGCCTGACTCAGGGAGAGTGGTAGATGGTTCGGAACTGTCATACCGTTTCGTGCTGTGCAATCTCTTTGCACGACTACCCCCCATACGCCTACTATGTGAAAAAATAACGAAAGTATCGGTCATTCGACATGCGATAGATAGATATCACAAATGAAGAGCCGGGCTGTCGCATATGATTAATATATCTACTCGTGAACTCGTCAGCACAGGAGTCCTCAGGTGGGCGATGAATTTCAGGAAATGTTGAAATATAAAATGTGAACTTTTCACTACCTTAATTGTCCAGACGGCTAAATAAACCCTTCAAAGCGGTACAAGCCTTACCAATATGTTCTTTTTGTGGCTCCAACATAAATGGTGATTGTTTTACAAGTTGGAAGGAGTGTAATAAGCGCTTTTGAAGGTTCGATCCAAAGTTCAGTTCGCGAGTCTCAGATAAAGTTGAAATATCATGTTCAGTCATTCAACCGACTGTGAAGCAAGGATATTTTGAATTCTATTAGTAGAGCGAGGGAAGCACACACAATTCTAGTTATATGATATTTCCTGCTATCCTCGTGCGGTAGTGTTTTTATTTTTATTTTTTTTTGCCCTTGTAGGCATTCGAGCATACGCTCCACCTGATGTTAATTGGTCACCGGAGTCCATAGACACCTACAACGTAAATGCCGTTACCTACCATGAGATATGAGTTCTGTTCAGGCCAGTGCCTTCAATTATTTTAGAGCAATGTCAAAGATGCTAGCCTTCTAAGGCGCTAAGTATCACAGCTTAATAAGTTAATGTATTTCGGTATCATTCGTTCATTCACTAGCCGCTCTTCAAGCACGCTGTACATCTTCATTTAAATATTATAAGATTAATATCAAGTGCTGGAGTTTTATTACCACAAGAAACTCCCTTATGTACCTCAAGCCGGTACTGTTCTAAAGCTGTTTTACCCAGTTGGAGTATCTGCCGTAGGTTATGATAGGGTGGACTAGCGGCTATAGCAATTAATTAAAACGTAAATTAAATACTTGAAAACATTGTGTTGACTTGTATGAGAGAAAATATAATTCAGAATGACACCGCACATCAAAAGTAAAAGGAACATAATACAAATTCAAATATAATGCATCATAGACAATTATACGTGGACAGCATCACGACCTTCCAACAGGTTAACAGGCTTTTCGGCAACTTCAAGAGTGAAACCGCCGATGACAATCGGTTCCGGAGCAACGAGTTCGTTGCACATGATCCTGGTTTTATCCAAGTTCATCCGGAGACCGATGCTTTAGGAAGAATATTCCTGGCTGTCTAGCATATGCCGTAAATCGCCCATTGATTCAGCCATTAAGACTATGTTATCTGGTAATCGATGGTTTGAGATGTACTTGCCTAGATAGACTACTAGATGTACTTGTTTTTGTAATGCCTCGTTCCTTCCNCGTGCGGACTCACAAGAGGTCCTACCACCAGTAATTACGCAAATTATAATTTTGCGGGTTTGATTTTTATTGCACGATGTTATTCCTTCACCGTGGAAGTCAATCGTGAACATTTGTTGAGTACGTATTTCATTAGAAAAATTGGTACCCGCCTGCGGGATTCGAACACCGGTGCATCGCTAGATACGAATGCACCGGACGTCTTATCCTTTAGGCCACGACGACTTCTAAGTTCAAGTTCAAGTTCAAGTTCATCCGGAGACCGATGCTTTAGGAAGAATATTCCTGGCTGTCTAGCATATGCCGTAAATCGCCCATTGATTCAGCCATTAAGACTATGTTATCTGGTAATCGATGGTTTGAGATGTACTTGCCTAGATAGACTACTAGATGTACTTGTTTTTGTAATGCCTCGTTCCTTCCAGGTCACTCTTAGTGTCTGAACACACTATGCCGAAATTACGTTGCGTTATAGCGTACAACGTAACTGCGGACTGTAGACCGAATGGTAAACAGTCGACGTCGCCCAAAACACGCCATTACGGATCTTCCCGATCCATTAACGGTGCTTTTAGGTACCACAAGCACCGGTCACCGTCCTCGTCGAACCCGTTGCTTGCGACGAAGGGCTCGACGAGCGAATTAACCCGTAGACACAGCCCACTGAGTTTCTCGCCGGATCTTCTCAGTGGGTCGCGTTTCCGATCTAGTGGTAGGTTCTGCGAAGCACTGCTCTTGCTAGGGTTCGTGTTAGCAACGTCGTCAGGTTTGAGCCCCGTGAGCTCACCTACTAGTTAAGGTTACGCTGAAATAGCCTCTCAAGGCTATCAGCTTAGGTAAAGAAAAAAAAAGTAACTTTGGTCGGGCGTAAATTCAGCGGCACATTCTTCTGTACGCGACCGAAGTTCGGTTCGATTGCCGACGAAGATCCGGGAGTGGGAGCAGCGGAGAGGACGCAACTGAATTTCTGCCGCGTAAGTTCGGCGCTATATCATCGGTGTCATATCAGCCGAATACGTAGGAATGTAAAATCAGCTGCGGAACTTCGGCCGTGTACTTTCGGCATAGTGTGTTTAGACACTTAAACACATCTTCCAAATCGTTGGTGAACAATTTCGGAGAAATTACGTCTCTTTGTTTGACCCCTTGACGCAAATGGATATATTCCGTACTGGCCCATATGTGTATATCAAGTCCTATTCGCATATATTTCATTTTATAAACACCATAAAGAATATAGTGTGGTGCTGTAAATTATCGATGTAAATACATGCGACACCGGTTCTCGTGCCGCCCTAATAGACTGCGGAACGATGCATGCTCGTAAATAGGGAGATTGGCTTACAGAATACTGTAGGGATGGGAATGTTTATTTATCGATAAAGTCTTTATCGTTTTCGTTCTGGGTACTATGGACTAGACTTTTTGCCATTGAAAGCAGATTAGACATTGAAAGCTCAACGAACGACATGTGGTCATCGTCGCTTCTAGTCATTATCAAAAAGAGCATTGCCCACTTCTGTTTATTTCTACTGAGGAATTTCCTTCATATAAATTTGAAGAGGGACATGTCATAGCGCTCAGGAAATCCGGTGGAAGTTTATACCAAAGCTTCATGGTACGTGGCCAAACATGATCTCTAGAAACTCACCGTAGATGAATGATGTGGCTCTAGGTAGTATGGATGAACTATGCTCTTTTTTTTCTACTTATTCTAGTAGCCTCTAGAGGTTATTTTAGATTCACCGAGCTACGGGACTCAAACTGGGGTTGTTGCTAGCACTGGCCCTAGCAAGAGCAGTGCTTCGTAGAAACTACCACGGGATTGGAAAGGTGACCCACTGAGAAGATCCGGTGAGAAACTCAGTGGGCTGTGTCTTTGGGTTAATTTACTCGTTGAGCCCTTCGTCGCCAGCGACGGGTTCGGCGAGGACGGTGACCGGTGTTTGTGGTACCTAAAAGCACCGTTAATGGATCGGGAGGATCCGTAATGACGTATTTAGGGCGACGTCGACTGTTTTTCATTCGGTCCACAGGATCGTGTATTACCGGTGGTCACGACAAGATGGTTTTCATGTCGTGCCGCCTTTTTGAAGAGGCGTAACGATGCCGACTGTAGATACTTACTGACTGAGTCAAGCTCCAGTTCATCATGGAGATCCACGTTCCTTATGAACCATGGTGGTCTGACGGTTATCCTGCAAGAACTCTGCTCCGGTGGCGGAAGATCTGATGGTAAACAAGGATGCGAAGGGGTCATCACGAACAATTCCTCAATGGAACATAATTGTTTTTATTATTCCGATAGCTTTTCAGTTTCACGGTGTATGTGCTGCTATTTTAATCCGTATGTCACTTGATATTTTATGTTGGGCTCCGCCAAGATTGTTTCTCGATGTCGACATTTTCCATCGACTCCCAACACTAGTTTTGGCTTTGCGAATATCTCCAAGTAACCTATAGATATCGAACGAAGATATGTAACGTTCTATCGCTAGTGTTACGAGTACTTCCACTTACTATGTACGTATATTTTTTTTTCCTACCTATGCTGATAGCCTTGAGAGGCTATTTCAGCTTCACCCTAACGTTTGTAGGTGAGGTCACGGGGCTCAAACCGGAGACTTGCTAACACTGACCCTAGCAAGAGCAGTGCTTCGCAGAATCTACCACCGGATCGGAAACCGGTACGTATAATGATAATAATATAATAATAACCGTCATCCGGCTCCAATTTAACATTCCCTGTATTATCGGTTCCAGAGACTGATAAACGTACCTATGTTTAAATATATAAATATCATCATTTCTCCTGTCCTTTTCCCAGTCACCTGGGGTCGGCGCAACATGTTTTCTTCTTCCATACTCCTCTATTATATACCATTTCCTCGCTCACTCTCTTCTTACACATATCGTCTTTCACGCAATCCATCCATTTCTTCTTAGCTCTACCTCTTCCTCCATATCCTTCCATATTCATAGATAACACATAGTCAACCTCATTGTCATTTCGTCTCATCACATGTCCATATCATCCCAAACACGCACTTCTCAGCTTCTCTGTCACAGGTGAGACTTCCTCTTACCTCTTCCGTATTATATCCATTCTCGTTACTCCACACATCCATCGCAACATTCGCATCTCTCCTCCATGCAATCGCCTTTCATTCGCCATAAATATATACATATAAAGACCATAAATACCCAGAAAAAGAGCAAACAAACCTGTTTATCGCAGAATTTTGGCCCGATTTGGGAATCGAATCTACGAACCTCGGTGCAAGAGTCAGAGCCACTAGCAACTGCACCACCGAGTCAGTTGTTAGGACGTCATAGCACGAATATCGAGGGTATTTCTATTTAATTTAATTACGTTGGTATCACGACATTTAATATCACTAAATCAAAACTATTACCAGCAATAAAATTAACAGTTAAGAAGAGAATGAAGAATTTGCTGTGGGATATTTCTTGTCACATAAGATGACAAAGCTATTTCGTAATTAAAAATAATTGTACTGTTTCAGTTCGCGATTACTATATTATTATTATTATGTCGAGGGGTGAAAGGCGGCTTAAGCGACATTTCACTTAATACGCGACATTTATTTTAGCAATTAATTAATTTTACAGTGTATTAGTTTAATACATAAATATAAAAAAAAAGAATTTAAAGTATAAAAAGCTTATTCGAAGTGGTCTCCATTGGCTGCAATACAGTCCTTTAAACGTTGAGGCCAGTTATCAATAGAAGCACGCACTCTTTCCATGGAAAATTTTCCACTGCCAATCGTACGGATTGTTTTAGGGACTCCAAATTATCATGGCGTTTAGAGCATCCCGTAGGTACTCTCTAAAACTGACCATATTCATATTCCAGCTGATTAAGATTGGGACTAGACGACGGCCAGTCTTCAACTCTGATGAAGTCCGAAACGTTCGTTTCCAACCAAGACTGCGTAGACCGAGCTTTATGACCTGGCGCCGAGTCTTGCTGGAAGGACCATTCTTGATTATTGAACATGGTGTTGTTAAGGGGCTTCAATACCTTCTCAAGAATGGTATCTTGATACACTTGTGCCGATGTTTTGATACCTTTTTCACAAAAGTATAGCTCAGTCACTCCTTCATAGCTAATACCCCACCAAACCATCACTGAAGTCGGATAGCGCCCACGTTGCACTCTGTCGACTAATTGGGAAGATTCCTTAAAGCTTTGAGCATAAATACGGTCATTTTGTTTGTTAAAATGTTGCTCAATTGTAAAAAAATTCTCATCCGTAAACAAAATTTTTCTATGACCTCCCTTTGCGTACCGCTTCAGTAGTTGTTTCGATTTTACCACCCTATTCTCTTTTAAATTATCAGTTAAGAAATGACCAGTACGTCTCTTATAGGCTATAAGTCCTAAGTCATCTTTTACAATACGCGACATGGTTCTAGGTGCTATCTTCATCTCCCGAGATAAAATCTTTTGCTTTCGGACAGGATTTCTTCGAATTCTTTCCCTTACTACTTTGACCACCTTTTTCGTACGAACACTACGTGGACGGCCAGATCTTTTTCTGTCACAAACAGAGGAGGTCTCGTTGCACCTATTAATAGCCCGGTACACAAACATTTCATTAATACCAAGCATATGGAGAGTTTTAAAAATTGCATTTGGCTCCATACCTACTTTGTGTAATGCAATCATAGCGATTCGGTTCTCTTTATCACCCCACTCTATTTTAATATCGCAAAATATTGTACAATGTATTGGCGCCAAAATGAGAAAATTCAACGAGCAATCATATAAAAATGACAGATTCCAGATTCAAATGTAATATTTTGTTTATTTTTAATTGTAACAGTATTTATGGCCAGACTAAGTATATACTTTTTTGTGTAAGTATTTGTAACTTAACATAAATTTAATTGCACCTACCACTATTTACTCTGCACTACCTTTGGTTGACTGGTAGAGAATGCCTCAGGCATTAAGTCCGCCAATGTAAATTTTACATGAAGTGTAATAAATAAAATAAAGTAGTAATAGTTCAGACATTATTTATTGCGTGCTTACCGCGAACACGGGCTTATTGTTTCAGGGCGTTGAATATTTAAATTTCTAGCTTCACTAGAAGCGTAGGCGAATTCTCTGGGCTCAGAGTGGCGACTTTGCTAACACTAAGCCTAGCAAGAGCAGGGTTTCCCGGATAGTGGATAGGATAGGATAATGGATCGAGAGGATCGCAAGGAGGCCGCGGTCTTTGGCATTGACTTATGCTTACGGGCGACATCGACTACTCATTATCAGATGCACCGAATGTTTTTGTAGATTTTATTTGTCAATATTGAATAAAAAAGTACGCGTACGGGCATAAGTTTTTTTTTTTTTTATTAGCTCTGTTTAAACAATCTCTTACGGGAGCAGATGCTTCTAACCGGTCTGTGTGTTTTAACTTCATCGATTCTATAATAAAAATAAGAGTGTTAAAAATTTTGTTCGTTGAAATTTTTTTTTTATTGCTTGGATGGGTGGTCGAGCTCACAGCCCATCTGGTGTTAAGTGGTTACTGGAGCCCATAGACATCTACAAGATAAATACGTCACCCACCTTGAGATATAAGTTCTAAGGTCTCAGTATGGTTACAATGTCTGCCCCACCCTTCAAACCGAAACGCATTACTGTTTCACGGCAGAAATAGGCAGGGCGGTGGTACCTACCCGCGCGGACTCACAAGAGGTCCTACCACCAGTGAAAAATGAATGAAGACTGAGTATTTCGAATTATAATTACTTTTTTCGAATGAAATACGTACTTCACAAATGTTCAGGATTGACTTCCACGGTGAAGGAATAATATTGTATAATAAAAGTCAAACCCGCAAAATTGTAATTTGCGTAATGACTGGTGGTAGGACCTCGTGTGAGTCCGCACGGGTAGGTACCACCGCCGTGCCTATTTCTGCCGTGAAGCAATAATTTGTTTCAGTTCAGTATCTTAAAGCCGTAAACTCTTCCTTCAGATTAAAATTACGAAGTGAATATTTGTAGGTTGGTGTATATTTTGTTTATTCTAATACGTCTTTGGATTAATCTTGACTGGGTTGCTGAATCGACCCCAATTTGAAAAGTGAACTTTTTTCGCTATATATCATTTTGGTATACCGACATGTTGTCGTATCAGGTACTAGTTATGGTCGTCTTTGGGACCAATTGTCTGTGATCCGATTTAATAATGAGCGATTGAAATAAACTGGAGGTCGATCCGCGTGCAAAACTTAATGAAAGAGTAGAATTGTTATTTTCGCAATTGGCGATTAGGGTTGTCCGTAATCAAAGCCTATGTATATTTCACTGCAATATCGAACGTGGTATTAGTGACTATTTCGCGAATGAATCTTTTATGACCACGAATACTTGGATGTGGCATTAATGATAACAGTGGTTTGTCTTCAAAAGCAATAAGACAAAAAAAACAAGTATAACGCTAACGGCTTAAGTTTAACGGTAGACAGCGGCTTGGCGGCTCTGCCCCTGGAATTGCTGACGTCCATGGGCGACGGTAACCACTCACCATCGTCACTATGCTCGTCTGCCTTCGAAGGCAATAATACATAAAAGACAAGTTAAACTCTTTTAGATTTTTACGAATTATCATTCTTAACCCTTTGACTGCCCTGTAGGTCACCGGTGACCTACGCGGCGCACTGAAGTAATTATTTCGATATCTGTTACCAAGGCCCTAACTTTGCCTTCTCTTGCCTGATTCATTCTTAGTATCTTCAGATTCATCTTTCCCAGAGTCTATTAGTTACTCTGGTGCCCTAGTAAGAAGATCGAAGAGAGAAATTGACATAATTACTTCAGGGCGCCGTGTGGGCACCGGTGACCTACACAGCAGTCAACGTGTTAACGTGTTTCATTAATGCCGTGACAATGGCTTACGTTCTACATCACGCTTGGAAATATGAGCTGTAGTCTCCAGTTGAGGGAGCACCTTTTTTTTGGCTAGCTATTGCTAGTAACCTCGAGCTGTTATGCTAGCTTCGCCGAACGTAGCGGTAGGCAGCGGCTTGGCTCTGCCCCTGGCATTGCTGAAGTCCATAAGTCCATGGGCGACGGTAACCACTCACCATCAGGTGGGTCGTATGCCTATTCTGCCTACAAGGGCAATTTGAGCTCGCGGTGCCCAGCCTGGGAGATAAGATCTGCTCCAGCAAGAGCAGTGCTACGCTGAATCTACCACCGGATCGGAATCGCAACCCACTGAGAAGAACCGGCGAGAAACTCAGTGGGCTGTGTCTGTGGGTTCAATTGCACCAGAAATTCGTCTTCGAAGGGTTCGACGTGGACGGTGACCAGTGCTTGGAATGCCTAAAAGTATCGATAGTAGATCGGGAGGATCTGATATGACATGGAGAGGGTGGTATTCATGTAGTGATTTCTGTGAGCTCCAAATCAGTTAACGCTAGATGGTACGCGCACATGTCTACCAATCTAAGTCACACAAAAAAAACCTTATTAAAACATGTTTTAATTTCAAAGGAAACAATATACACATCAAAAAGACGTTTTCAATGATATACCGTATTTTTTTTAATAATAAAGAAAGTGAGCCCCAACCCTACACCCATCATCGCTAAAGGATCTTTTTTTTTTAAAAAAAGCACCTCTATAAATAGTACACTCAGGTCTTCGCGTTGCAGTTCTAAAACATGCATCGTGTTGCGCTATTTATTGTTGCCACAGGCTTCATTGTCTGTGTTCGGACGGCTCCGGGTGAGTGATTTCAACGAGCACGAACTTTTTTTTTTATGATTGAAATATTACTGGTGTCCCGGAGGCCTTTCCAGTTTCACCAGGACAGGTGGGCGAGCAAAGGCTCTGCCAGGAGGGGTGGGATTAGCTAACAACTGCCTGAGCGCCTCCGAAGGAGACCTAACAACTCAAGAGCAATTGCTTCGCGAATGAATCTACTACCGGATCGGAATCGCGACCCACTGAGAAGATCCGGCGAAAAACTCAGCGGGCTGATGCATGGGTTAGGTTGCACGTTGACCTCTTTGTCGAGTTCGACGAGTACGGTTACCGGGGTTCCTCAGCCTGTCCTAGTGTAAGAGCTGAAGGTATCTAATGCAAGAGTTATTGGATCGGATGAAGAGAACGAACTCGTCGTATCGTCCACACTAACTATAATATTATATGAGGCCATCAGCGCAAAAGCGGCCTAACCCACAATTTTTCATAATCATCCTTATAATTATGTATATTGTAAATTATTTAAAATATAATAAATTTTGATGCAAAACTAGCCTATCAATAGTGTTCACGCAAATTCACTTGTAATTATTACTCTGTAGAAACGAAATTGTTTATCTGTATTGGATTAGTACGAAGCCGTAATAATCTATGTTAATGTTCAGTTTTGTCATTCAACTACTCTGTTCGCTCTCTGACCAAGCGCCTCTCACGCGAACGGACGCGTCTTCAGTACTCTTCAATCAGACTTTAATATAATTAAATGTAATTCAGACAAAATACAATTGTTCATAAGAAGTCAGTGCTTTTATTACTCAGACTATCAGTACGTACGCTGCATGCGATCCAGCCGAGCCCGTCTGGTGGCCCATGAAAATCAGTAACCACGCTCATTCGACCGCCATATTCAACAAATAGTTTCACCCATAGATAACAGATGGCTTTGTAAACATTATTTTTGAGCATTTATTATTTTTTTGCCTATTTAAATTCATGAAAACTTAAACCTCATAAACTCAACATAAACCATTGTAAGCTTAAGCCACTTTTGCGCTGACGGTCTCATATATAGTATCTATTACCTACAGTTAAGTGTCTACAAGGTAAAACTCTGATATATGCTAATTATGAAGTCGTCGTGGCCTAATGGATAAGACGTCCGGTGCATTCGTGTTGAGCGATGCACCGGTGTTCGAATCCCGCAGGCGGGTACCAATTTTTCTAATGAAATACGTACTCAACAAATGTTCACGATTGATTTCCATGGTGAAGGAATAACATCGTGTAATAAAAATAAAACCCGCAAAATTATAATTTGCGTAATTACTGGTGGTAGGACCTCTTGCGAGTCCGCACGGGTAGGTACCACCGCCCCGCCTATTTCTGCCGTGAAGCAGTAATGCGTTTCGGTTTGAAGGGTGGGGCAGCCGTTGTAACTATAATTGAGACCTTAGAACTTATAACTCAAGGTGGGTGGCGCATTTACGTTGTAGATGTCTATGGGCTCCAGTAACCACTTAACACCAGGTGGGCTGTGAGCTCGTCCACTCATCTAAGCAATAAAAAAAAAAAAAAAAATTCTGGAAATCCAACTCATCAGGAATGGCTCATAAAGCTTGCCTGTGATCATTAAAATTTAATAGCAACAGCAATAGGCAGAGCACTAACGCTTGACTTTGCTCCTGGTATTGTTGATGTCCATGGACGACGGTGACACTCAGATGAGCTTGAATGTGCTGTCTGAGCAACAAAAATGAAGTGATAAATTTTGTTATTGCATTGCTAGAGCGACTCCAATTTTTAAGAAGTAATGAAAAGAGTCTGCCGAAATATTATGTTGTCTCACCACATGTATCTTTGGGATCATCTTCTCTTACAGAGCACCGACGGCCGACGGAGGATACAGCTAAACCAGAGAACACGCTGTATTCCGACAAAAGTGGCGAGAACGATGTCAGCGCTTCTGAAGTAATTGAAAACTTCGAATTCGAACTTAGAAAGACTGATCCCGTTGTCAAGAAAAATCCAAAGAATGATGTTGAAAAAGGTGACCATTACATTGTCGCAATTTTAATTAAGTTAGTTTATGTTTTATCATATTATTATTATGTCCCATATACACCGCGGGCCCCCTTAGCGCGGAAACCTTTTTTTTTTATTGCCTTTGTAGGCATACGAGCGTACGGCCCACCTGATGGTGAGTGGTTACCGTCGCCCATGGACTTCAGCAATGCCAGGAGCAGAGCCAAGCCGCTGCCTACTGCTAACCTCGAAGGAAATTCGGCACCTTGCCCGAAAAAACAAACAAAGACGTTTTAACTGATATAAGTGAACTATAAATACAGACGCGAAATCAAAAATTAATTTCCGATTAGAATTATGAAAGCTACCCGTTTTAACACTAATCATACCAACACTTACTGGTACCTATTTATACCATAGCGGGTACATAAATTAAATGTTAATGCAATGTAATTAAGACGTGTAATATGGATGTAAAATCTGAAGTAAATTAAATAAATAAATAAATAACGGTATATGTCAAGTTTTACTGAAAATTAATAAAACAAAACAACAACAAAATTGTGTAACAACTGTAGATTAATTGGTAAGCAAAAGTCATGAAGTCAAATGTGCAAAAGCAATAAGATGATGCGTGAATTTTCAATGCAAAATTTCAAGATGGGTCATTTGACCCGTTACGGTATGTTTAGTAGAATGTTAAATAACGAGTGCTCTATTCTGTGACGTCAATGTAGGTATTATGACGCAATAGCTTATGAACGTGCAGTAAATGATACACGAAAACTCGCGCTGCGGAAAAAGGACTAAAAATCTCCATCGAATCCTCACCGAAAACTCCAAAAGCTAAGCTCCTGAATAATAGAATATAATTAGCCGATTTCCGTATGTTTTTGATTCGTACTGTATTTTGTTTTCGTTTGTGTAGACGAGCTCACAGCCCACCTGGTGTTAAGTGGTTACTGGAACCCATAGACATCTACAACGTAAATGCGCCACACACCTTGAGATATAAGTTCTAAGGTCTCAGTATAGTTACAACGGCTGCCCCTCCTTTCAAACCGAAACGCATTACTGCTTCACGGCAGAAATTGGCGGGGCGGTGGTACCTACCCGTGCGGACTCCCAAGAGGTCCTACCACCAGTGATTACGCAAATTATAATTTTGCGGGTTTGATTTTTATTACACGATGTTATTCCTATCCTATATGTTTGTATCCTAACTTAATTTCCTCGTCGGACTACCTTGCACAATAATATGGCTCCTACGATATAACTGTACAAGTTGCTACTTATTTTGTATTAACTTGCATATTTTTAGTATTTATTTGCATTTAATCGTATGTAAGTTTATCTTATATTGTATTTATTTTTCACATGTGTATAGAAGTATAGATTTTTATGTAAGTTTATTAAGATAATATAGTACCGTCCATGCTAGTTTGCTTATTCCTCTCCCTGCAAGATTGCCTGGAAGATATCGCTTTCAGCGATAAGGCCGCCAATTTATGTCACCGTCTATTATTTGTTTTATATGCTTACTCTGTACATGTGGTGTTAAATAATGAGTTATATTATTATTATTAATTTAATTTTAATCAACATTAGAATTCTACCGAGAAAAAGAATGTTTGGTTGGAGGTTTTCTGGGCTCCTGTACCAGAATTAGCCATGTCTTCGTCCAACGACACGGCGTAAACAAAAAGGTCGGATCAAAACCAAGTTGACATATCACGGGATTGACCGGGTTAACACGGAAATATTTGTCGAGAACCTTCCCTACGACTTGGGCCCGTGAACGCATCTTCGATCAATTTATATTAATTCCTCAGGGTTGGTGAGCGACTTGATAAACTCGACTTTGGGCGGTCTGCAGTTCGATGTCCATTTGGGTTCAGCTAATAGCACCGCGGACCGTCTGTGCATTAAGATAGGCGGCGTCAACTTGGCAGGTAACACTTTCCGACTTAGCCTAGTTAGCCGTTTTTTTTAAAATTCAAATTAGTATTTCAACTTGAACTTCGCCGTAAGGGTGATTACGAGCACTTTAACATAAAATACGCTTACGGAAAACAGAAAGATTGAACACTTCGAAGTTCAAGTCAGTGGGGAACCGTCTGACCTGAATTGAATTATTCCTGTACATGCATTCAAAATTCGCATCAATAGATTGGTCTTAGGGTGTATAGTCGACCAAAGTTTTTGGGAGATTATTGGTGAAGCATTTGTGATCTTCAGTCTAAAAGGGAGAGGTGCCTGAACTACGTGGTAGGCACGGCTGCTTTTTTGCCTACCTATTGCTGGTTACGAAGGATTATGTTAGCTTCGTCGGATGTAAGCGAGCTCACGGGGCTAAGCCTGGGAAAACTTGCTAACACTAGCGGTAGCAAGGGCAGTGCTGCGCTGAACCTAGCAAGGGATCAGAATCACAAACGACTGCCCATTTTAGTCACTGTGTAATATTCATATTTAGGTACATACTTTTTATTTCATTTTTCTTTTTTTTTCTTTTTCTTGTAGATTGTAATGCGTAAATATTAAATTATTATAATAATAATGTTGCAGGATGCAGGCAGTCGTGATACTGACAAAATAAAGATTCCAAAAAAAAAAAAAACGGTAAATTCAGAAAACTAAGAAGAACAGAATTAATTAATTGACTTTTACAAATTCTGAGATAAATAAGTTTTAGAATTTTTCCTGTATTATTTACTATTACATCCTCGCCACGTTTTCCTGGCAGATCTTTTATTTGACTTTGTAACTATCGCTACAAAGCTTCGCAGAATCACTCGCTGGGCCAAAATGAAGATTTCTTGAAAATTTCATCGAAAACAGCCCAGTCGTAGGGAACATTTTATCGAATCGACTTTATTACTTAAAGCAATATAAATAAATACATAGGAACATACATACATCGACTTTATTATTTATAGACTTATAAATACAGCTCTTTACTGGTGGTAGGACGTCTTATGAGTCCGCACGGATAGGTACTACCACTCTGCCTGTTTCTGTCGTGAAGCAGTAATGCGTTTCGGTTTGAAGGGTGGGGCAGCCGTTGTACTGTAAAAACGGAGACCTAACTCATGTATAAAGCGGAGTGGCGGCATTTACGTTGTAGATGTTTATGGGCTCCGATAACCACTTAAAACCAGGTGGGCCATGAGCTCGTCCAACCATCTAAGCAAGAGATTAAAAAAAAGTCCTAACTTTAGGAAGATGTCTGTCAAAAGTGATATCGTGTTTTTTTATATTTCTGACAGTCGAAGAATATATGCAATTCATTTATGCTTTTGGATGTGGTAATTTTGTTATTAGTGAATTGCATGTCCCCGAAGTGCTTTGAGTGAGCTACTTTCCTTCCTTTTGAATCGCCCCACGCGCCACCGGAGCAGTTCATTCCAATCACTCAGTAGCCCTGCGCTTATTCTCAGCGTGATTCAACAGATCATTTGCATCACGCAGCCTATATGACGCCTATTGCCAGTATTAAAATCTTTTTCACTGTAAAAACGTAACTTCTAACAATAATCCAAGAACGTTGTTAAATTAATAATTCGGGCGTCTGCGTTCATTTTATCTTCCATCCATTTTGTTAGAATCATCTTCAAACATTTATAAAAGGCACTGGGGCGAGGCCGCGGCTTTACTCACAGCCTGCAGCGGAGAGGAAACATGAAAAACCAATCTTCCTTTGTCCACCTATTTTATTTCCTTCTTTAATAAAAGTTAAATTGGTTTAATGCTCCGAAAAAAATTGCAATAGTTAGTTATTTACCAAATTTGCTATAAAAATGTTAACAACAAAGATATTAAAAATATAGTAACAATAAATGTTAGAAGATGGACACAAATAGTAAAAGATAAAAAGAAGAGACTCGCACGATATTGTGAACATTTTAGGAACCTGTAGTGACGTCATATCATTTGAGGCATTACAATAAACGCTTTGAAAATATTGTAAACGCGATTGAGATATGCTCAAGACTCCTTTAAATAGTCGATATATGAGTCGTCTATTATCAAAGGTGGCAATCTGTGCATTTGGACAAAAAAATGTTATTGATATTTCAATACAGATTGATTTGAATATAATCGTCTCCTTCAAAGAATACGGTTCAAAACCTGCATTAAATAAAGGTTAATAGTTAACCTGTTATTTATCTAAGATGTCGTTCCGAAGAGTTTTGTGACTGCCAATGGAATACAAAGTCAATAATTCGTTTTTCTGATTTACCAATAATTGTCCAAAAGTCAGATTGCCGCCTTTGATAATAGTCGACTCATNGAATATAATCGTCTCCTTCAAAGAATACGGTTCAAAACCTGCATTAAATAAAGGTTAATAGTTAACCTGTTATTTATCTAAGATGTCGTTCCGAAGAGTTTTGTGACTGCCAATGGAATACAAAGTCAATAATTCGTTTTTCTGATTTACCAATAATTGTCCAAAAGTCAGATTGCCGCCTTTGATAATAGTCGACTCATATATTATAATACTACAGAGTATTTTAATATCACGATCTAAAGGGTACGTACGGTCGTAATGCCAAAAAAATAAAAATTGGAAATGTATTGACAAATCACAATATTCCGTTGCTTTTTTTAGTAATACATACATTTCTTATATAAATCTTTTAGTCGACTTTAAAACGACTGATTGATTAAAACGCGCGCAACGTAACCACGCCCGAACAAAGTTGACCCTTCATTAAACAACCAACAAATCTCCGGGCGGGCGATTATTTCCGAACTTCTCAAATCGACTTTAGAAGTGGGAGCGATCATAAATTGCTCGGAATAGCCTTAAGTTTCGAATGTAATCGTTGGCGGAACGCTACGAAGCAATTTATAATTTCGACTCGGCTCGCGCGAGGATGGGCCTCGATGGAGCGGTGGCTGTGTTTGAACAGACTAAATTGTTTTCCCGAATTAAAAATAATAATAGCACAATCGTTTTTTTTTTAATACGCTTTTATTAGCTTCCGACGTATATGTATGTTTGTAACGGAATCTTTGAACATAATTTTGACCCCCTTAAAAACGTCGGATATTAAGGACCGATGTCAATTCAGTACTAAAAATAAAAAATTTAAATTCAACTAAAAAATGAAAACTAAAGAATAGTTTAAAAAAACTAACAAAATACGCTTTTATAGAAAATCCAACTAAAAAGTAGGCAAATAAATTTTAATAAATTTGAATTAAAAATAGTGTAAGAAAAAAATGATTTTATTGTAAAAAAAGCATGAGGTGCATGTTATAAATATTTTATGAACAGATATGAGTAGGAGGGTTATTTTGATAATATCCTGAAAAGCACCCCGCGCTTTTTTACAATAAAATATTTTTTTCGTACACTATTTTTAATTCAAATTTATTAAAATTTATTTTCTTTAAAAAGCGTATTTTGTTAGTTTTTTAAACTATTATTTATTTTGCTTAAATTGGTGGACGAGCTCACGACCCACTTGCTAAGTGGTTATCGGAGCCCATAGACATCTACAACGTAACTGCCGCCACCCAATTTGAGACATGAGTTCTAAGGTCTCATTTTTTAGAGTCCAACGGTTATCCCACCCTTCAAACCGAAACGGATTACTGCTTCACGGCAGAAATAGCCAGGGTTATGGTACCTACCCGGGCAAACTCACAAGACGTCCCGAGCTGAACTGGCGCGAAGCAGTAATGCGTTCCAGTCACAAGGCGGGGACCAGGAATCAATTTAAACCACGTGGACCGCGTGGTCGCTCACTCATCGTAAAAGTTAAAAAAAAAACGTAAAAGTACCAGATGCGTATTTTTGTAGTAAAAATACCTTTGGCCTGAAAAAGTTTTTCTAATGTATAAAGTTATAAATCGTTTAGAATAAGACTTCCCTAGGCTCCGCCCGGTTCTTTTTACGAGGCACGATTCTAAAGTATTATTTATGAGTTATTTTCCAGAACACATCTACTGCAGCTTAATAAAGGACCCCAAAAAATCGTTTAAATAAAAAAATACAGCTTCGGTAAACTTTGAGGAAATCGAATAATTATAATAAAGGTCATTTTCACATTTCCAGCGGAGCACAAAATCAATAATTGATGATCTTTGTTCGTGACTCTCTTTCAATGCTTTCAGAATTCCAACTAGTATTGGCATTATTTATTATATTCTAAGATGCTGTTACCTATTCACATGCTAAGCGAGTCATAAACATGCGCCATCTATTGATAGTTTATAGCAACTAAATTTACTCTTATCAATAATAGATGGCAGCAGACGTGAATAGAAACTAGTTAAATTCGTATAATAATATTGTGTATCATTTATCATTTATGATACACAATATTATTTCAGTAAATTTAGACATATTTAACTTCGATATTGACATTGATGTTATAACAAGATAACTTATGTTCAAATCACAAAAACTGTTTTTAAGCAATGCTATATAATTACCATGAAAAACAGATTTAAAATATCACCTGACTAATTAGTATAAGCAAAGACTCTTCTTCTATCACATTCATCTTTCGGGCTGATATGGTCCGGGTGAGCTCACGGGGCTCAAACCTGACGTGGTTTCTAACACTAGCCCTAGCAAGAGCTAGTGCAGTGCTTCGCAGAATCTACCACCGGATCGGGAATTGCGACCCACTGAGAAGATCCGGCGAGAAACTCAGTGGGCTACCACAGACATTCATCAATTTTCTTCTAGCAAACGACTTGTTGAAGAATGGAGGGAAAATTTTATAACCTAAAACGTGATTAAAATAACGGCTGGATACACTTAATAGCTATTATAGAACGAATAAAAATAAAGAATTAACATAATATTACATAGTATTACGGAAGTAAAATATTAATTAAATATTTAATGAGTTTTTTAAATTTTTATGTCTGTTACGTATATAGCATGTGTCAAGTACGTATCAACTCATTGAGTCCCGATCTGGTGGTAGATTCTGCGAAGCACAGCTCTGGCTAGGGCTAGTGTTAGCAACTCGTCAGGTTAGAGTCCCGTGAGCTCACCTACCCGTCTGCGTGTGGAATAGCCCGTTAGGCTACCAGACAAAAAAGTATGTACATAATATTTCATTACAAAAAAAATGTAACTATGTTCGAGATTAGAACACGGCTTACTGGTGGTAGGACGTCTTGTGAGTTCGCACGGGAGGGTACCACCAACACCCTGGCTGTTTCTGCCGTGAAGCAGTATTGCGTTTCGGTTTGAAGAGTGGGACAACCGTTGTGCTCAATAATTGAGACTTAGAACTCATGTCTCGAGGTGAGTGGCGGCGATAACTTTGTTGCTGTCTGTGGGCTCCGGTAACTACTTAACACCAGGTGAATCAATGAAAAAAAACAAAAAAACTAAGCTGCATATAGGCATACAAATGAAGAGTGGATTAGTCGTTAATATCTATATTGTCCACATGTCTCATGGTGGATACCGTGTCTAAACTCCCTTATTGAGACATGAACCTGTTACTAAAGCAATCAATTATATGAATAAACTTATTTTTATACTTATGAATAAAAAACACCTCGTACATAGACACCGATTACCAAACATATTGTTAAGCCCGTAAGAGTAACGCCATCTGTCGCCGAATAGCAGAAACGAATACCAAAGGAACTAGTAACACAGAGAGCGCTCGAGATGTATAACGCCATCTATTGTCAGATAGCGGAAACACACATCGAAGCTACTCGCCTTGCCCAGAATGCTCTCAATAATTCTAGGGATGTCGTATCGACTATAAAAGCGTTGCAGAGATGACGCGAAGTCAGTTAGTAATCGGATCTAGTCGAAGCAAAACAGCAAACGGATCACCTGAAGCGAAGTGGAAAAAGCGAATTACGAATTGTAAGTGCTCTAAGCGTTAAATAGAGTTTTAATTTGTAATTTGGTGGAACTTTTATTTATCCCGAACAATAGGTTAGTCATTTCTTTTAATTCGGCATGACTTTATTTTCATTTAAATAAGGACGTAGATTGCATCTGTTCTCTTACATACTTAATTGTACTGAGATCTTAGAACTTATATCTCAAGGCATTTACGTTGTAGATGTCTATGGGCTCCAGTAACCATTTAATACGTGAAGCAAAAACTTTGTATCCCTTTTTACGAAAATTGCGCGGACGGAGGAGTACGAAATTTTCCACGCTTATAGAGAATATAGAGAAGAAGTGCACAATGCTAATATTTTTTTTAAATAATGCATAAAATATTCATTAAATCAATAAAGAAAACATTACACACACTACATATCGTGTATTTGACGCACACACGCATGCATACTATTTATTGTCAAACTTTTGTTCTTGACGTTTGTTGTCAAATTGAGAATAGATTAAATATTGTTTGTCATTGTTAATATGATAATCTCATCGACATCCTTCTGGTGCAGGAGACCTTCCTAAAGCCCTCGCGTCGGGACCCCAAAGTCGCGAATTACGTCATGGTTAGGAATGACAGACTCTCCACCCGCAAGGGCGGGACTGTCATTTACTATAGGCGGGCCCTGCACTGCGTCCCTCTCGATACTCCCTCGCTCTTACATATCGAGGCGTCAGTGTGCCGCATGACGGGACACCAGCCGATCGTCATCGCATCCGTCTATCTCCCCCCTGACAAACCCCTCCTGAGCAGTGACCTCGAGACACTGCTCGGTATGGGGGACGCGGTCATTCTGGCAGGCGATCTTAATTGCCACCACACTAGGTGGAACTGCCATCGCACGAATGTGAACGGTAGGCGTCTCGACGCGTTCATAGACGACCTCACATTCGAAATATTCAACCCCCCGACCCCCACGTGCTATCCGTACAACGCCGCGCGTCGTCCGAGCACAATAGATCTGGCACTGCTGAGGAACGTAACTCTGCGCTTACGCTCCATCGAGGCAATGTCAGAACTCGACTCAGACCACCGACCTGTCGTCATGCAGCTCGGTCGCCCACTCAACCGCGAACCAGATACGAGGACCATGGTGGATTGGAAGAAGCTGGGCACGTGCTTAGCTGACACCGCTCCACCAATCCTCCCTTGCGGCCCGGATTCAACTCCATCCCCCGAGGATACCGTCGAATCCATAAACATCTTCACTGATCACGTCTCGACGGCGATCATAAGATCCTCGAAACAAGTCGATGTGGAGGACTGCTTCCACCGCATCAGACTTTCCCCCGAACTTAGGGACCTCGTTAGAATTAGAAACGCGGCAATCCGGGCCTACGATCGATATCCCACGGATTCAAACCGGACTCGGATGCGTCGCTTACAGCGGGAGGTCAAATCCCGCTTAAGCGACGCCCGAAACGAAAACTGGGATAGTTATTTAGAAGAACTCGCGCCCACTCACCAAGCATACTGGCAACTAGCTAGGACCCTCAAGTCCGAAACTATAGCCACTATGCCGCCTCTCGTACGCCCCTCAGGCCAACCACCGGCTTACGATGACGATGACAAGGCAGAGTTGCTGGCCGATGCACTGCAAGAGCAGTGCACCACCAGCACTCAACACGCGGACCCCGAACACACCGAGTTCGTCGACAGGGAGGTCGAGCGCAGAGCTTCCCTGCCGCCCTCGGACGCGTTACCCCCCATTACCACTTCCGAGGTCAAGGAGGCGATCGATAGCCTACAACCACGGAAAGCTCCCGGCTCCGACGGCATCCGCAACCGCGCGCTTAAACTGTTACCAGCCCAACTGATAACGATGTTGGCCACCATATTAAATGCTGCTATGACGAACTGCATCTTTCCCGCGGCGTGGAAAGAAGCGGACGTTATCGGCATACACAAGCCGGGCAAACCGAAGAACGAAACCGCGAGTTACCGCCCCATCAGTCTCCTCCCGGCGATAGGCAAACTATACGAACGGCTCCTTCGTAAACGCCTCTGGGACTTCGTATCCGCGAATAAAATTCTTATAGACGAGCAGTTTGGATTCCGCGCCAGACACTCGTGCGTCCATCAAGTGCACCGCCTCACGGAGCACATCTTACTAGGGCTGAACAGGCGGAAACCCATTCCGACAGGAGCCCTCTTCTTCGATATAGCGAAGGCGTTCGACAAAGTCTGGCACAACGGTTTGATATACAAACTGTATAACATGGGAGTGCCAGACAGACTCGTGCTCATCATACGAGACTACTTGTCGAACCGTTCGTTCCGATATCGAGTCGAGGGAACGCGTTCCCGGCCCCGTCACGTCACAGCCGGAGTCCCGCAAGGCTCCGCCCTCTCCCCGTTACTATTCAGTTTGTATATCAACGATATACCCCGGTCTCCGGAGACCCATCTGGCGCTCTTCGCCGATGACACCGCCATCTACTACTCGTGTAGGAAGAAGGCGTTGCTTCATCGACGACTTCAGACCGCAGCTACCACCATGGGACAGTGGTTCCGGAAGTGGCGCATCGACATTAACCCCACGAAAAGCACAGCGGTGCTCTTCAAAAGGGGTCGCCCTCCGAACACCACGCTGAGCATCCCTCTCCCGACTAGGCGCGTCAACACCCCCGCCCCCGCCGTTCGCCCAATCACGATGTTCGACCAGCCCATACCGTGGGCCCCGAAGGTCAAATATTTAGGCGTCACCCTCGACAGTAGGATGACATTCCGCCCCCACATCAAGACGGTACGCGACCGTGCCGCCTTCATTCTAGGACGTCTCTACCCGATGATATGTAGGCGAAGTAAAATGTCCCTTAGAAATAAGGTGACACTCTACAAAACTTGCATACGCCCCGTCATGACCTATGCAAGTGTAGTGTTCGCTCACGCGGCCCGCATACACTTAAAATCATTTCAAATAATCCAATCCCGTTTTTGCAGGATAGCCGTCGGAGCCCCGTGGTTCGTCAGGAATGTCGACCTCCATGACGACCTGGACTTAGAGTCCATCAGTAAGTAAGTAATAATTTATAATTTATTAATTTATTATTAATAATTGTATTCCATCTTCGAGCCGATGAATTGCCAATGTTATGTAAGCCATTATTGTCACATGCATCAGGCCATAAATTAAATAGTTTAAGTTGTTCTCAATGTTAAATGTATGTGATGTGGCAGTACTTTTTAAAAAAAAAATATTTGAAACTATGAACTATGAATTTCTTGCGAACATGTTCATTTCGGTGATGTGCTCAGGATGAAATACGATTAAAGCCTAAATATCATGTGTCAGTGTCGACATAATGATCGATGGTCACTAATTGCAAGGACAATGCAAACTTCCACTTAATGGGAAGCCGCTGTGCAAACTAATCAATAAGGGATGAATATTCAAATGTCAAAGTTCGTACGTCACAAATTTTATTTGGTGTAGTAATTATAAGTAGTGGTCCCGCAGTAGTCGAAATTCGACTATAATCAATTGAAATTATAAGTTTGAACATTATTATGGTTCTATTGTCAAAGACTATTTATTATACTTCTATAATCACAGATTTCGCCAAGACTGCACTTTAGACAATTAATATTAACAAAGATCTCGAATAAATTAAGTGTATAATATAATCTATGAACAAAGACAATTCTTATTTCTTATATCATTATTTAATCTATTCTCAATTTTACCATAGACTTTATGCAATAAAAAAGTTTGACAATAAACAAATAGTATGCATGCGTGTGTGCGTCAAATACATGGTAGTGTGTGTAATGTTTTTTTTATTGATTTAATGTATCTTTTATGCATTATTTAAAAAAATATTAGCATTGTGCACTCCTTGTCTATATTTTCTATAAGTGTAGGAAATTTCATAGTCCTCCGTCCGCGCAATTTTCGTAAAAAGGGATACAAAGTTTTTGCTTCACGTATTAATATATAGAAATCAACATTCCAATGCGTTCGGCGAGGAACGGTCTTCGCAAGGACGGATGACAAAACAAGAATTAAAGAAGATTCTAGAAAAATCGACGAGCACTGAGGATTTTTAATTTTTTTTTTTTATTTCTTAAATGGGTGGACGAGATCACGGCACACCTGGTGTTAAGTGGTTACCGGAGTCCACAGACATCTAAAACCCAAATGCCGCCACCCACATTGAGATGTGAGTTCTGAGGTTTCAGAATAGTTACAACGGCTGCCCCACCTTTCAAACCGAAACCCATTACTGCTTCATGGCAGAAATAGACGAGGTGGTGTTACCTACCCACGCGGACTCACAAGACGTCCTACCCCAGTAAGGATGTTCTTATACTCTTTAAATTCTCACGTACCTCACGATGTGCCATCATCTTACCCGGTACGACGACAACTTCTTTAATTTTTTCTTCTTCTCATCATCTTATTGGTTGTTTGGCTTTTAGAACCTTTTTTCATCTGTCTCTATTTGTGGCGGCGCGCGTACATTCAATAAGGGAACACTTAGTAGATGATTTAATAAAGTCTGTCCATCTTTCTTTAGATTAATAGTTTTAAAATAGCTAGGATAACCTATTGTCATCATTAACAAGGACTATTGCTTACTGGCCTTTAGTGGTCCTGTGATAGAAACTTAAGGAAAATAAAATTCAATTCTAGTTCGATTATATTGACTTCACAGTTATATATGAGTTCGTCTCTTTTATTTATAACTAAGTACTAATTTATTTATGACGACGCTTGTNTTCTTTAGATTAATAGTTTTAAAATAGCTAGGATAACCTATTGTCATCATTAACAAGGACTATTGCTTACTGGCCTTTAGTGGTCCTGTGATAGAAACTTAAGGAAAATAAAATTCAATTCTAGTTCGATTATATTGACTTCACAGTTATATATGAGTTCGTCTCTTTTATTTATAACTAAGTACTAATTTATTTATGACGACGCTTGCAGCTGAAAGTAAGTATTGTAATTTTTGAGGAAGCATTTTGCTGATAACTCTATTTCTGTAATCTGACGAAGCGTGTTGCGGATAATAACATGCACTTTTAGGTTAGGAATATTATGTTCTTTTTTTTATAATAATTTGAATTACTAAAACTAATAAATATAATAATTTCTGTCTAATCTCACGTATTGATTCGACACTTCGAAAAAATTACAGTTCTCTTGGTCGTGACTGATTAAGTTGCTATTCGCCGATATTTAAATATTGTGTTATTTTTTTTTTATAAGAGTTTTTATGACCTGGTAACTGAGACCTTTAAGTCTTCTTTTAATGTATATTCTTAATTTTATGAAAAATGATATTATGGAGTGAAATGAAATGAAAATGATTAATTTGAGACATTAATCAACTGGGATGAAATTAAATGAAATGATATGAGCTGAAATCTAATCTCAGTAAAATGGTGGTCATTTACTAAGATTTTTTCAGTGGCCTTTTTGGAGGATCCCGAGAAGTTACGTCCAGCGGCTTTGTTTCATTTTCCCACATTTGTGCACTTTCGCAGATATTAAACGGTTAATAAACCACCATTATTAGACATTTAAACCTGAAGAAACACTAAATAGACAAAATAAAACAAATCACACGACTTCACTCCTCGCGTTCCCGCCAAAAAGTCTTTGTGTTAATTTCCGTCGAACATTCTATGATACCTTATTGACGTTTACGTTTCATTTCACACAGAAAGTACTAAGGGTATCTTTAGGTTTGGCTGTTTGTTTCACTTGAGGTTTCATCTTCACGATAAGACTTAGATAGGATACAAATGATTAAACCATAAAATTAGTTCAGTTTAAGTAGCACCTAAAATTATGTTATAGTAAATAAGGCCAAAATTGTGTGTAATTTCTAAAATATTGCTCGACACGTTTATGTGGTCACGTAACTTTTCGACGTGACAACGTCTTAAAATTCGATGGGGCCGGCTGCACGTACGAAAAAACATGACTCATGCGGCGTTACCTCGCTCTAAGGCGTTCCATTTAAGGCTTGAAGTGCAAGCGAGAGCGCGCAACAAGCGACAAAGAGGCACAATCGGCCTACGCGTTCGGCAGCGTTCGACATCTGTCTCTCTCCTACTTGAGTGAGCGATGCATCCGCGTGGACAGCTGCTATACAAAAATACATTTACATGTTTTCGTCAAGTATGAAGTTCAGTGAAAAGTGAATTTGGTGTCAATTGTCCATACAAAATATCTATCAAACAAATAAATTTAAAATTTTCTTTTGAAAAATGAAACCATTCCCTCATTATTTTCTTATGACGTTGTCACGTTGAACTATTGTCAGTAAACCGACTTTACAGACAACCGACTTTTTTTAATGTTCAAATCCACATCAACATAAAAAGTCTTTCAAGAAATTACAATGATGTATAACGTATACTTACTTTGTATTTAAGCGAATAAAATAACACAAGATCTGTATACACTAGAGATTATTGGTGGTAGGACCTCTGGTGAGTCCGCGCGGGTAGGTACCACCACCCTGCCTATTTTTGCCGTGAAGCAGTAATGCGTTTCGGTTTGAAGGGCGGGGCAGCCGTTGTAACTATACTAAGACCTTAGAACTTATATCTCAAGGTGGGTGGTGCATTTACGTCGTAGATGTCTATGGGCTCCAGTAACCACTTAATATCAGGTGGGCTGTGAGCTCGTCCACCCATCTAAGCAATAAAAAAAGCTTTTACTTTTAGTAGCCGGACCTAAAAGGGCAGATACATACTTTAAAAGTCGAGAAATTGCGAAAATGAAAGCTCAAGATTTAAAAGCTTCTAATCAAGATTATGTGTTTATAAAATCTCCCGTTTAAAAGACAAACTCAATTTGCCCTGAACAAACGGGACGTGTAGGCGGCAATCTATCAAGTTAATGAGAGTTGCCAATAGCAGCGCCCGTTGGGGTGCTGTGTTTGGCATGATTTTGGGGGAAGATCAAACCAGGTCATTTTAAGCCTACAGGGAACATGTCAGTTTGACGGTCGTCTGGTTTATTGTGAGTGAACCTTCGTAGCTGACTGACTCGTTGGTTAGCGCCTGATCGTTGCGCTGAGGGTCGCGGGTTCGATTCCCACATCGGCCAAACATTGTGTGATTAAAAGGTGTGTTTGCTCTTTGTCTAGGTGTGTATCATAACATATAGTCATATGCTATCACGGACTTTTTTTAGATATTTTAAAGAGGAATAATTCTGTCATATTTTAGCGAAACTTTAACCGTTTCCGTAGCGCACGCAGTGGAAGCTCTCAAAAGGGAAAAAACTCCGATTTTCAAACATTCTTTATTGGTGCTCCGCTTGCATTGGTCTTAGCGTGCTGTTATATAGCGTATATATAGCCTTCCTCGATAAATGGGCTATCGAACACTGAACACACTAATCGGACCAGTAATTCCTGAGATTAGCGCGTTCAAACAAACAAACAAACTCTTCGGCTTTATAATATTAGTATAGATGTTTATCAGTCTTTAGTACCCATAACACAGGGAATATAATAACTGGGAACTTAGGGATTTGTTCCCAGTTATTATAATTAGATTTAATTAGAATGATTATATATTTAGTTCTGCGGTATTCTCAAGACGTTGACGTGATCAAAATGGTTTTTCCGATTTAATATCCCGTTTTTTTAAAATTGTAATTACACTAATACTAACGCTTTGAATACTATAATACAGTTTTCTTGGGCAAATGACTGACGTGGACACCATGGTCGTGCCCTTAAAGTATCCAGTTTCCAATTATGATAACTGGCATTTTAACGCACTTTATAAATTGAAGTTGGATTAATTGAAACAATTCGAATTTGTATTTTAGTTATGTAGAGAAATGAGCATATTCTATGGTCCAGGACAACCTGAATTCAGTCTCTGGATTTGAGTTTTGGGTTTAAAATGCAAATTTTTTTATTATTATTATCCTCTAGCAGTCTTTAGGCTGTTGCCATTGTCGAAGCCCTGTAGAGATCTATCAATTGTCCCAAATAATTGATACGCCATATGTCAAAATTTTATGTAATAAATAATAGTTTAAAAAAATTAAAAAATACGCTTTTATAGAAAATCCCACTAAAAAATACAAAATCAAAAAATAAATATTAATAAGTTTGAATTAAAAATAGTGTAAGAAAAAATGATTTTATTGTAAAAAAAGCGTGGTGTGCATGGTATCAGTAGTTATATAAATATTTTATGAACAGATATGAGTAGAAGGGTTATTTTGATAATATCCTGAAAAGCACCCCATTTATTTTCTATTTTTTAATGGAATTTAAATTTTTTGAAATCTTTTTGTTTCAATTTCTTTTAAATATTGAATTGTCATCGGTCCTTAATAAGTACATATACCAAATTTCTAGTTAATCCGACGTTTTGAAGAGGGTCAAAATCATGTTCAAAGATTCCGTTACATACTAACATACAAACATACGTCTGAAGCTAATAAAAGCGTATTAAAAACGGAAATTAAGACAAATAAATGCATTTCAATACATGGCTTTTAGGAGCAGCTGCCCTGATGAAATATTTCAAGAATACCACCACGTGTAAGCGTCGGACAATAAAGGTTGGATTATCATACGAATCGTTCTGGCTTCGAATCTATGCTCGACTAGTTTATGTGACGGCGTTTTAATCCATAAGCGATTCGGTTTCCTGTATGGAGTCATTGCAAAGGTATTGCTAATATTGCCGATAGATTTGCTGTTTGAGCATTTAAAAAAAAAAAAGTTATTGCCTAGATGGGTGGACGAGTTCAAGGCCTACCTAGTGTTAAGTGGTTACCGGAGCTCATGGACATCTACAAATGAAAATGCCACCCACCTTGAGACATGAGTTGTTAGGTCTCACTTTTAACAGTACAACGGCTGCCCCGCCCTTCAAACTGAAACGCATTACTGCTTCACGGCAGAAATAGGCAGGGCGGTGGTATCTACCCGCGCGGACTCAAGAGGTCCTATCACCAGGACTCAAACAGCCCCTCAAGATCAGGTTCGGGCAGGGCAGACATACAGTAATGAAACGTTTTTTTTTTATTGCTAGATGGATGGACGAGCTCACAGCCCACCTGGTGTTAAGTGATTACTGTAGCCCATAGACATTTCCGACGTAAATGCGCCACCCACCTTGAGATATAAGTTCTAAGGTCTCAAGTATAGTTACAACGGCTGCCCCGCCCTTCGAATCGAAACGCATTACTGCTTCACGGCAGAAATAGGCAGGGTGGTGGTACCCACCCGCGCGGACTCACAAGAGGTCCTACCACCAGTAATTACGCAAATTATAATATTGCGGGTTTGATTTTTATTACACGATGTTATTCCTTCACCGTGGAAGTCAATCGTGAAAGTGTATCGTTAGATGTACCTTATGAACGAAGGTCCAATTATTTCTATGATCCACGCGAGAGCGCTCCCGAGCAACTGCTCGACCGAAGAGCAAAATTGACAAAGAAAGTGGTAATAACTAGTTGAAGGGTTCCTTTGACTAACGAACAATACAAGATAGCAAGTAGGTCCGACCATTGTCAGAGAGAGAGCTTTCGACGCAACTAGTCTACTGTGCTCTCATTGCTTTGAGACGCGAGTAGTGTGCTTTTCGAAAGAAAAAAAAGCCCACATACGATCGTAGCTCACCCGGAAATGCGAGGGTGTTAACACTATACATTACTGCCGCGGTTCGTATGTTCGATTCCCGATTCGGGAAAATATTCGTCTGTTGAAAAAGTTCGGTTTTGCCTTTATTTCAATATTTATAACGCTTGTTTAAACTTGCGCACTAAAAATATATTATAAGTTTATCAATTCTCCGCTTCAAATAATATCTTAAACAATTTGACTGTAGGTATGTTATCTATCGAATTTGAACCCTAGAAAGATTTGTGCCAGAACTTTATATCTATATATATTTTTATTACTATAGCTCGCAGATAATTTAACTAGCATACTGTTACGCGCTGGGGCTCGGGATAAATAAAATTTTCACCGAAGTACAAATTAACTTTATTTAACACTTAGAACAGTTAAAGCACACTTTACAATGCGCAATTCACTTCTTCTGCTTCGCTTCAGGCGATCATCGCTGTTTCGCTTCGAGTAGAACCGTTTACTAACTGTTTTCGTGTCATCTCTGCAATGTTTTTATAGTCGACACCACAAGTCTACAGTCATCGAGAACATTCACGGTAGTACTAGTCGTTTAAATGTGTTTTCGCGATTTGATAACAGATGGCGTTACACTTCTCGAGCGTTCTCGATATTACTAGTTCTTTTAATTTTCGTTTCTGCTATTTCATGACAGATGGCGTTACTCTTACCAGCGTAACAATACCATTCACCGACACAAAAGCATTCTCATTTGAAATTGTGTCGAAGTATGAGTATTGAATTCATAAACAACTCTATGCTGTTTAAGCAAACGTTCCTATGTTTATAGGAGCATCGTCATCTCATGGACACTTCATCATAAATCATAACCTAAATATTAAGCGGCTATTAGGACCACTAGACAATAGAATGTCAATTGTCTTTAAGATAGAAGTTTCTAGTACAAGCTTCTTTGGATTACGGGATTTAAACCAATCCCATTTCGTCTGAGAAAAGCCGTATTGCGTAAAACCCACTTAACTAATTAAGTTTGAGTGGTGATCGCTATCTGTAGAGATCGAATATCTGGGTTTTTAGGAATGAGAAAATTAAATATATTTTTTTCTGAGATAATTTGAAGCTTTCATTTTTAAGCATTTCTGTCGCGACGCGAACGGAAATACGCAGGATTGTGGTACTCACCCGCGCGTGGTGCGACATACCACTGGAATCTCCGTTTTTTTTTTTTTTTTGTATTGGTATGATTTATTTTATACGATGTTATGCCTTTACCGTCAAAGTCATTAGTGAGCATGTGTTTAATACGTATTTCATTTTTTAAAAAAGTATCTGCCAGCGGGATTTGAACACGGGCATTGTGGTATCTCTCAAACAAGTATACCGGACGTCTTATCCTTTAGGCTACGACGACGTGATTAGAAAATATTGTAATTAGCATGTTTACGAATGTGTGTGTACATATTTCCTTTGAGTAGTACGTGTCTGACCGTCTCTCTTGGCTGGATGGTCTGCAGCCCGAAATTGTTGGCGAATTCCCTAATAGTATTGGTATTTGTAGTTTATTCTCACTGAACCGCAAAATAAATATTTACTAACAGTCACGCCACGTTAACTGGTCCCGTGCTAAGTTCGTAAAGAACTTGTGTTACAGGTACCAGATAACGGAAATAAATGTAAGATTTTTATTATACACACATACATATATTTTTAATATACATCCATAACCCTGGAAAAGACATTTTATATTTATCATACAAATATCTTCGGTTGGCGGGATTCGAACCCGCGACCCCCTTGTGTAGTGACCATGTTACTAACCACTACACCAGACGGCCGTTAACATCTACACTTTAAATTGAACATGAAACAGGTAGCACATATGCGGTCAAAAGCCGGATGAGTAAGGTAATCGACACACATTGTTCCCTTTATTTTAGTCGGATAATCATTTTAATTCAGCCTATTTTAAAACCGATCCGTTCGTTACCCGTCTTGGAACCGGGAGCCGGATAACCGGATACCGGCCATCAACCGTACGGTACGACGCCATTAAGGCGCCGGAAACGCGCCCATTTTTCCAACTCGCACTTCCTGTCGTGCTTTTATAAAAGATTTCAGTGGTCCTAGTCATAAGCGAATAGAGATTTTTAATCGATTAATTTCTTAGCTACTTTAGAGTGGAATAATAAATATGATTATATAGTGCGTATATGTTACGATTTTCTGTCTATTTCTGCTGGGAACGTTATAGGTGATTACAATATGCGTAATAGCTGGTGGTGTGAGTATCTTGTGAGACCGCACGGATATGTACTGGCCACACACTGCCTATTTCTGTTGTGAAGCTGTAATGCTTTTCAGTTTGAAGAGTGGGAAAAAATTAAAACTAAGAATTCATGTCTCAATAATTCAAAAGCGGCTTTTGCGTTGTTGATTATTTTTATATTGCCTTTGTAGGCAGACGAGCATAATCTGATGGTAAGTGGTTACTGTCACCGATGGTCGTTAGCAATGCCTGGGGCAAAGCCAAGCCGCTGTCCACAAGCGGCCCCCGTAACCACTTAAGAATTGGTGGGACGTGAATTTAAGCAATAAAAAAGATATGGTATCTGTCACTCTGTTCCAGGGGAGGGAAGTAAAATGGTATCTCAAGACCATCAGCTTAAGTAGAAAAAAAAAGACAGTAAAATATAAAATTATTGCTCCGATCACATTTCGCTAAGTCCCATAACTTAGACCGAGACTTAAAAATTTGCTACCATTAAGAGAAAACAAAATGATAACATTTTTAATTTTCCTGATTTAAATTTTATGCAAAATGTTTCATTCAGCTTTTGTCTTAAATTGTCGTTTTTTTTTCTACCAGTCGGTAATGTAGAGGAATATAGTATTAAAAATTTTCATATACAGGACAAAATCGAAGAAAACTTGTTCCTTGTTCCTTTGATAAATAAAATTTTTATCTAATTAAACATCACATCTGTTACCAAACGACTTCCACGATCAAGGATCTTCAGTTCTGTATTTAAGTCCACAGATGTTCAATGCTTGATATATGTAATCTAGATGTATGTATCTGGAAATATATTCCCGGGACTTTCAAGAGGTCGTCGCTTTACTTTGTGGGAGACCTACCTAGTTTACGTCCCAATATATTGTTACGCCGGTAAGAGTAACGCCATCTGTCGTCGAATAGCAGAGTCGAATATCAAAAGAACCAGTAATATCGAGAACGCTCGAGAATTGTAACGCCATCTATTATCAAATAGCAGAAACATATATCGAAACGACTGGTCTTGCTGGGAATGTTCTATATTGATTGTAGAGATGTCGTATCGACTATAAAAGCGTTACAGAGATGATACGAAGGCAGTTAGTAATCGGATCAACTGAAGCGAAGCGGAAGAAGCGAATTACGAATTGTAAAGTGTTCTGTGGGTGTAGACTTATAGCAGCTAACTCTAAATAAACTTAGTTAACAGTGCTGCGCCGAAATACGAGGATGTACGTATATATAAAAAAATCACTCGCCAAATTAACATGTTAATGGTATTGTTACGCCGGTAAGAGTAACGCCATCTATCGCCGAATAGTCGAACGAATATAGAAGGATCTAGTAGTATCTAGAACGCTCGAGAAGTACAACGCCATCTATTGTCAGATAGCAGAAACATACACTAGTAGACTTTTGTGGAATACTCTCGACGATTCTGGGGATTTCGTCTCGATTATAAAAGCGTTGCAGAGATGGCACGCAGTAAGTCAGTAATCGGAACTACTCGAAGCAAAACAGCGAACGGATCACCTGAAGCGAAGCGGAAGAAGGGAATTGAGAGTTTTAAAGTGTTTGTTGAGTGTTATAAGTGTTAAGTAGAGTTTTAATTTGTACTTCGGTGGAAGTTTTATTTATCCCGAACCCCAGCGCGTAACAATATATACATACAATCACAAAATAGTACAATCGTTTAATAAATAACTACATATACTCGTACAAGCCCCGTAATATTTGATAATCACCACCACCTATCGATATCAGCCACCACGCTGTCATACATTCCAATCTAAGGGGTATATCAGTGCTTGTAGAATAAAATTCGTATTTCTGCAAGATTAATTGAATTTGCAACAACATAGTCATTACAAATTGCAGACGCATTCTTCCGCTGCACTTTAAAAGGCCGCAACAAAGCCGGCCTCGTAAACATTATAAAAAACTTTTAAACTGCGAACTTTCACAACTAGAACAATGACGCTTCGAGCTTTATAAGGCACGACCCGGGCTGAACTATTCCAAGTTTCGTCGTAAATTTAAATATGAATATGTCCTCTAAAGGAAACGAGAACGGAATAAATCAACCGTTTATAATTTATTAAGCCGGTTATTGTGTGTGTTTATAAACTTGTGAACTGTTGTTCACCACCACCCTGCCTATTTCTGCCGTGAAGCAGTAATGCGGTTTGAAGGGTGGGGCAGCCGTTGTAACTGTACTTGAGACCTTAAAACTTATATCTCAAGGTGGGTGGCGCATTTACGTTGTGAATGTCTATGGGCTCCAGTAACCACTTAACACCAGGTGGGCTGTGAGCTCGTCCACCCATCTAAGCAATAAATAAAAAAATAGCATGTGCTATTGTTTGGTCATGAGGGGTGTTGTGAGCATTCCAGTATAGGGCCCTAAAAATATCCTTAGGTCCGCGGTTTGCTCCTAACGTCTGCAGACTGTCAAGTTCTATATACCGGCGTGCCACTTAGGCGTGGATAAATTGTAGGATTTTCGGCCCCCTGCTCAAAAAAAAAAAATTGTCAGCTTGTGTAGCGTGGAACAACTGCAGGCCCATTTCTGCACGAAGTAATCTCCTGATTCGATTGATAGAAAAGCTCACCTTGTATTTTAAACTAAATCCCATAAATATCACTAATTGAGATTCAAGTTTAACCATTAAAATAGACCATTACCATTCTCGATGTCTCTGAGAGTAACTACGTCAGCTTTTTTTTTTTAAGCTGGTAGCTTTGAGAGGCTATTCAAGCGTAAACTTAAAAAAAAAAAATTACATGTGTGCAATTCACACGTGGTAGAAGTGAAACCTTCCAAAATTAAAATACAATTATCCTAAACGTCTTAAGTATATGTAAAATTTTGTCATTAGTAAATAATTGTAAGGTAGCGCCCTCTGTGAATTGATATTTTAATTTCACGTATAATCCTAAATTAAAATTCACTACAAGAGCTTTCATACACACGTTAGTATTAAAAAATCTCACAGATGGCGCTGTATTAAATAGTATGTATATTTCTGTCTCATTCTTTGCTGGCTTCATCCTACACATTTTTGTATTTGTGTCTCTTACCTGTCGTTTTTTCCGTTGCATCCGGTTTGAAATCACAACGATTCTAAAGAAGTTTTCACTTCAACTAGTAGGTGAGCTCACGGGGCTCAAACCTGACGACGTTGCTAACACGAACCCTAGCAAGAGCCATGCTTCGCAGAATCTACCACCGGATCGGAAACGCGACCCACTGAGAAGATCCGGCGAGAAACTCAGTGCTACGCCAGCAATAGAGCATACGACTCACTTGGTGATAGAGGACGCCATTGTTCATGGACAGCAGCAAAAGCCGAGACGAGAAGTCGTAGAGAAAGACAAGAAGCCATGTAAAGTATAAAGGATAAGATGGTTAAAGGATAAGACGTACGGTGTGCTCGTATCGATGGTAAAATGTCGGCGTTCAATCCAGCCGGCGCGTACCAGTTATCTATATATTAATACGTGAAGCAATAACTTTGTATCCCTTTTTACGAAAAGTGCGCGGACGGAGGAGTATGAAATTTCTCACACTTATAGAGAATATAGAGAAGGAGTGCACAATGCTATTTTTTTTTTTAATTAATGCATATAGAAAATTTTAAATCAATAAAGAAAACATTACATACACTACCATGTATTTGACACAACACATACATAAAAATATATATGTTTATTGTCAATTGTGAAACTTTTGTTATTGTTTAAAGTCTGTGGTCGAATTGAAAATTGATTGATATTATTTGTCTTTAATATTATTGATCTATAGTGCAGTTTTCGCGAATACTGTGATTATATTAGCTATCGAATTATAATAGTGTTTGACAATAGAGCCATAATAACTATAGTCGAATTTCGACTACTGCGGGGCCACTGGTTCTAATGAAATACGTACTTGACACACGTTCACGATAAACAAATAACATCGTGAAATAATAACTCACCAACAGATTATGATGAAAACAACTTAAAAGATTATCGATAAAGTGGATTAATTAATGACTAGTGTTGATTTATAAAGGTCATGTTTGACTCGTTGCCTTATATCTACATATAATAAACGTCATAACCGTATGAACGATTCCAAATTATGGCGATGAAAATGAAGCTAGTAGTTAATTCGTTAAATGTCAATAATGTTAAGAGAAAAAAACCGAATACATACAGATCAGGCCGGCAGTCCTCATCTCGCTCTCACGTCAATATATTTTATGAATTTTGTTAAATAAAATATCAAATAATTACTATTACTGATATTACTAAATTAATTACAAAGAAAAACAAATCCTTAGTGTGGGAAAAATTGAGAGGCTACATTTTTTTTTGAGGTCGGCTTAAAAAAAACCTCTCAATTTGTTTTGCCACGATTTTCTCCTGAGAAATGGCTCCAGTGGTTTTCGAAAACACTTAGCAGCGGTTAAAATAATTTGAAATGAAAAAAAAAAAACTTATTTACTGACGTAGAAGTTAAAATAAATTTATATTTATTTTTTGTTTCTCTACCCTATATAGTACCTTCGAATCACAATACATTATTGCTTCGCAACATTGATAGGCATGGTACCTACCCGTGCAAGGCCCTTAGACGCCCTCCCACTTGCAAGAGTTTGATATCATCTTCATTGGTTTGTATGAGGACTCAGGATGATGGCTTCAGAAGCATCGCTTGAAGAAGTCATAAAATAAAGGAAAGCGTGTAACACTAATGTGGCGTATAGCTAGGACCTGTAAGACCATCAGAGCTCGCCACGAAGCAATCTCGTGTTCTCGTTTGGAGGATTGAAGCAATATAATGGCGATTTCGAGATGACATCACGACATTTACGTCTTGGTGACCATGGCTGCCGGTAATCATTCAACATTGCCTAACATGAGTCGTGGTGCACAAAAAATCACCTATGGTCCCGACCCCTTTGGGCATACACTACGTATTACCAACTCGTCGGGTCCTCGCGTCCCCTTACTGAGGCGCGGATCGGGCCTTGGGGCAACTCCCTTTGTCCGGACTTAGGCTGCCTGCATAACGAGGTAGGGGTGATTTTCCTGCTGCTATCGTTAGTAATGAGGATGGCGGCGAATATGGTTCGTGAATACGGTATGAATTGTGATGTACGATCATGAGCTACTTATGATGGTTTGATGATATTGTAATGGAGGTGCTCCTTAAATATATAATTTTGGTTGTCACCCTATCCTTGAGTAAGTGAAGGTGGGTTCGCCTCCAGCCCCGTAGCTTGAGAATTTGATCATCATCATCTTCGTATCATATTAACGTTACCAACAGACGATGTCGCTGTATAAGTACTAGTTATTAGTTAAGCTACGTATCTTTATAGTTTACATGATAAGATATTACGTTATCTCACATATGTAAGTTGTTTAATCTCATTTATTTATCGAAATTTTATTGTTTAGTTGTGTTTTTTTTGAAAATGCTCTTATTTTATTGTTCGCTTGCGATTATCGCAGTGGTTTCTGCTAAAAATGAGGAGTATATGGGGTGAGTATGTTGCACTCAAAAAAATTGTTGTGGCCCGGTAGCACCGCACTTTTTATTTTTTATTTTTTTATTGCCCTTGTAGGCAGAGGAGCACACGGCCCACCTGATGGTGAGTGGTTACCGTCGCCCATGGACTTCAGCAATGCCAGGGGCAGAGCCAAGCCACTGCCTGCCGCAGCCAAGCTGCTACCTACCGCTCCATAGGAAACTTACAACTCAAGAGCAGCTGCTTCGCAAATGAAACTACAACCGGATCGGAATCGCGACCCGCTGAGAAGATCCGACGAGAAACTCAGCGGGCTGATGTTTAGGTTAGGTTGCACGTCGAACTCTTTGCCGAGTTCGACGAGTACGGTTACCAGGGTCCCTACTCCTAGTGTTAGAGCTGAAGGTGTCTAATGCAAGGGTTATTGGAGCTGATGGATCCGTAAGGACTTGTAAGGAATTGCTATCAACGTTCATAATAATGTAGTCTTTTGAACCGGTCACAAAATGATAAACAATCGCATAGTTATAGCAATTTCAGTAAATTTTGTGTTAGGTTAATGGATCTTAGGCTTCATTTCATAGCCTTCAGAGCAGGGGACAAAAAATACATAAGCTGCAAAAATAATTACCCACATTTCCCCACAGGTTCAGGGTTTACAACCTGACCTTTTCGACCCAGGAGCAGCAAGACAAGTTCCATCTGCTTAAAAGCGATTTGATTGAATTCTGGCAGCGACCAAATCTACAACGCAATGTGGTCGGTCAGGCCATGGTTCCGCCTTCTCATTTCCCATGGTTCGAAGAGCAACTCGAAAAATTGGGTATCGAAAGGAGTTTGCATGTAACTGACGTATTTGAGTAAGTGAGTTTGGATTTTTTGAGAGAGTGTATTTATTGTTAGGCGACTCAAAAGTAATTGTTATGTTAATATAAATGAGATATTGAATCTGATATAAAAAAAACGATATTTTACTTTAGCCCTTTGACTAGTATGTAGGTCACCGGTGCCCTACGCGGCGCACTGAAGTAATTATGTCAATTTCTGTTACTAAGGCGCCGTAATATCTAGTTGACTCTGGGAAAGACAAATCCGAAGATACTGAGAAGGAATCTAAGATATTTAAAAAACTAAAAGATTAAAAACCAAAAGAAGGCAATGTTATGTAATCCAAACGCTACAAAGCAGTCAATGTGTTAAAATATAACTGGGTATTATATGATGAACTGCATAAATCCATACTAATATTATAAATGCGAAAGTAACTCTGTCTGTCTGTCTGTCTGTCTGTCTGTCTGTCTGTTCCTCTTTCACGCCTAAACGGCTGAACGGATTTTGATGAAATTTGGTATGGTGATAGATGATAACCTAGAAATGGTCATAGGCTATAAATAATCACGCCATCGTTCTTAGGGGGTAGGCAGTAGGCAGATAACTAAATTGAGTTAGTGATTTTTAGTCGTTTTTGTTGGGACTTTTGCTCTTTCACGTATAAAAGGCTGAACAGATCTTGATGAAATTTAGTAAGGTAATAGATGGTTACCTAAAAACGGATATAAGATCAAAATGATCACGTCATAGTACTTAGGGGGTAGGAAGTAGGCAGAAAACTGAATTGAGTTAGTGATTTTTTTATGGTTTTTGGTGGGAGTTTTGCTCTATCATGCCTAAACGGCTGAACGGATTTTGATGAAATTTAGTTAGGTGATAGATAGTAACCTAGAAAAGGATATGGGCTATTAATATTCATGCTATCGTACTTAAGGCGTAGGCAGTAGGCAGAAAACTAATTAAGTTAGTGATTTTTAATAGTTTGGTTTAAAAGTTTACCTCATTCACGCCTTAACGTCTGAACGGATTTTTATAAGACTTGGTTAATATAAAGATAGGATCCTAGGCACGGACACAGGCTGAGGTTTTTTTTTCTACACTAGAAATTCCCTAGAAATCTTATTTAAGGCAAAATAATGTTTGCCGGGTCAGCCAGTAACAAATAAATGTATTGAAAAAGTGATATGAAAGCATCAGAATACTGAATTTTGACAACAGATTAGCGTTAGACGACGGTTAATATTTTAATAACCATGTTATGATAATATGATTTAATCTCGCACTTGTTTATTCACTGGTTTTGGTTGAAATTGGCTTTTTTGGACTAAACATATTGTCTTATCTACTGTACCAGTTTTGAGCAAAGTAGTCTTCGATTTGTTTATTAACTAATATTTGATTAAGGTTCTTATTTTTTTTATAGATTTTTAAAAGAAAAGGATCCAACACCAATGTTAAGAAACAACAGAAATTTTGACTACACCGATTTTTATAGGTACAATGAAGTTAGTATATTTTATTCTTTATTAGAAAACTGTTTTTGCCCTATACATTTATTTAAACCGAATTCAAATTTGATTGTCACTTTTGTCATATAAAGTCTATACTCAGCTACATTTTTTCTCCAAGCCCAATTCCATATAGTCATTCCATATTATAGTCTTTTCTGGAACCACAGACTCTTGCTTTTTCCCAATTACATTTTTTTCGTCAAATATGTTCCAATCGCCATCTTTTCAACCAGTCAAAGCCAATTCTTTTCAGAACTACTATGCTTCTTTTCAGATCTTAAATCATCTAAACACCTTAAAAGAATCTTACGCAAACAATCCAAATATCAACGTAGACATTATACAACATGGAGTTACAGACCAGAATCGTCCATTAGTATATTTGAAGATATCCAGGGCCACCACCGCCATAAGACCGGTGGTGATAATAGAAGCTGGTATTATCCCTAATGAATGGATAACTATACCGGCAGTTCTGAATACAGTGGATAGAATATTGGAAGGGTCTGCCTATTTGGATGCATTTGATTGGATTGTCGTACCTGTTGTTAATCCTGATGGATATGAATATACTCATACCAATGTAAGTAGAATTAGAATAATTTAAAGATAAATAATTCGCGAAAGTCACACCCAATTCAACACCCAAACAAAAGCAATCAAACCCTTTTTTTTTAATGTTTGCCCGATGTGGGAATTGAAAACACGACCCTCAGCCCAACGACCAGGTGACTAATTACTTCACCACAGAGTCAGTCAGAAGACGTTATAACATATTTTACAGGCAGAGTGGTTGATGTGAAAAATACTACACGTTTCTCCCGACTCTGGTTAGATTTATTTTTAACTTATCCAAAACTTTATAGATATTTTTAATTCTGACTTTACTCCAACTTCAGAATAATTTCGTATTTGTTTATATATAATAAATAAGTTATAATACGATACGATACGATACGTTGTAATATGATTTTGACTCTAAAAACAAGCGAAACTTATATTATGTTTGGTAGATTTTTTGCAGGAGATCCCCCGTATAGCTGTTGACTATCTCGACTGAATTCGTTACACAAATTACATTTGGCTCACACAATACATATATATGCAGAATTATAAACAGTTCTTAAATAAAATTTTCAAAAATAGACCAAGGACCGCGGGTAGGATATTAGATTTCATGGACTTACAATATACGTTTTAAGTCATCCAATTAAAACACTGATTATCCACAGCTGAGACTCTGGTCGAAATCTCGAAGCACCAGAAGTAACCTTGGCATCATCTGCCCTGGGGTCAACATCAATCGCAATTTCGACTTGGACTGGTCACACTTCGACTCTAGCTCCAGTCCCTGCAGTCACCTTTATGCTGGAGTCGAACCCTTCTCAGAACCAGAAACCAAACTCTTGAAGCATTTAATAGACGAATATGGTACCAGAACTCGGTTGTACTTATCTCTTCAGAACAACGGAGGGTTCCTAACATATCCATGGCATTTTGAGAAGGCTGCTAGTGGGATGTTTAGGCAGCATCATCTAACTGGCATAGATGCTGTCAATGCTATGAACGAGAATTATATATTAGGAGCGGCTTCTGTTGTGTTTGGGGAAAGAGCTTCAGGCACTAGTGTAGATTATGTTAGATCTAACGGTTTACTTTATACTTTCAATATTGATATTGTACAAAGAGGAAACGGTGTTTTGATACCGGCAGGTGAAATTCGAAGTATTGTAGATGATGTTTGGAGAGGAATTTCTGCTATTGTTAACAGTATTATCTAAAATAAATTATTAAAGTGATTAAAATAGATGATTTATTTAAAAAACTAGCTGACCCGGCAGACTTCGTTGTGCCTCAATCGATAAATAAAAGACATAAACTTTTGTATAAAACAAACAAAAGGAATCCGTCCGACGGGGGACACATCAAAGAGAAAACAAAATTGTTATTTTTGTTTAATTCCGAGTATTTTTATATTTATCTACCTTTCAAACCTTCTCTGGACTTCCACAAATAATTTAAGACCAAAATTAGTCAAATTGGTCCAGCCGTTCTCGAGTTTTAGCGAGACTAACGAACAGCAATTCATTTTAATATTATTATAAACTAGAGGTCCCGCAGTAGTCGAAATTCGACTATAATTAATTGGAATTGTAAGTTTGTACACTATTATGACTGTATTTTATACTTCTATAATCACAAATTTCGCTAAGACTACCCTTTAAAAAATGTTAACAAAGGCAAACAATATTTAATCTATTCTCAATTTGACCACAGACGTCAAGAACAAAAGTTTGACAATAAATAGTATGCATGCGTATGTGCGTCAAATACATGGTATGTAGTGTGTGTAATGTTTTCTTTATTGATTTAATGTATCTTTTATGCATTATATAAAAAAAATATTAGCATTGTGCACTTCTTCTCTATATTCTCTATAAGTGTGGAAAATTTCATACTTCTCCGTCCGCGCAATTTTCGTAAAAAGGATTACAAAGTTTTTGCTTCACGTATTAATATATAGATAGATAAATAATAATTTATATTTGTGGGGTCGCCAAAAAAGAGTTTTTCACAGCATAGTTGCCGTCATTGCCGAGTACATCAATCGACCATTGGAATTTTAATGTAGTTATAGATTTTTTTGTTAAAATTGTAAGTAAATGAAGAGGAAAAGCGATAAAGGTCTTTTTACTGTATTGAGCATCCCTTTTTGGTGAATGTTCGCTTGTCAAATTTTAGACCCCTGGCATTGCTGATGTACATGGGCGACGGTGAGCACTAGATATTTAAAGTAGGCTTTTCAACCTTTTAAGCAATCGGATGCGAGTTGTTAAGAGACAAATTCTTATTCCTGGTCTGTCTACCGCTCCCCAAAGTATAGGTGGAAGTCCGCTTAGCAAAAAAGCTAAAGAGGTCATCACAGACCAGGATTTAGAACACAAGGATTACATTACATCATGGTGATTTGTAATTTGTCTTTATCTTGAAATTACAAAAAGAGAGAGATAAATAATACACACTTTATTGCACACTAAAACACAATTAACATTAGAAAACAGTCAACAAGCAGATACATTTATACAGTAGGCGGTCTTATCGCTAAAAGCGATCTCTTCCAAAAAACTGTTTAATTTACAGAAATTCTAAAATAGGTAAAAATATAGCAGGTATGTTACGGTATTAGCAATACATTATTGTAGTAAAAATATAGTATACAGAATTAAAATTTAAATTCTTAGATTTTATTTGATAAGTCAATGGTTAATATGCACCAAGAGCATTGATTGTAGAGTCGAACCTTAGAGTCGAGACCCTGACTCGTGAAACCATGTAGTACAGAATGGGCGTTGCACAACAAGTGATGGAATGCTCTATGCTATTGATCAATCTGATGGATCAGTCCGTAATACACAAATTAGTGATCAAATAAAAATTACACATGTTAGTAAGAGAGTAGAAGATCGGAATTAGAGTAGGGTAGGACACTTAGTAAAGCGAAATGATACAGATGGAGTAAAACAGTGACGGAATGGTGGTCAAAAATAGGTCTTAAAGGTATCGGAAGAGCTATGGCACGGTGGACTGATGATATAGTCAGGGCGGCGCGGGGCGGGCTTGGATGAGAATGGCCAGCGAACCAAACACTATGAAAAACACCAAAAAAAACTAACAAAATATGCTTTTATAGAAAATCCAACTAAAAAATACATGCAATAAAATCATCTTACACTACTTTTAATTCAAATTTATTAAGATTTATTTTCTATTTTTTATTTGATTCATTTTCTATAAAAGCGTATTTTTTTAGTTTTTCAAACTATTATTAATTTTTAATTTTTTAGCTGAATTTCAATTTTTTCATTTTTTTTTGTCATCGGTCCTTAATAACTATACCAAATTTCGAGTTAATCCGACGTTTTGAAGAGATCAAAGATTCAAAGATTCCGTTACATACTAACATACATACGTCTGAAACTAATAAAAGCGTATTAAAAAGGGAGGCCTATGCCCAGCAGTAGGTACCAAAAGGCTGAAGATAAATAAATAAACGAATACGATTCTTCTTTCCTAGTTTTTCGGCGTAGATTCGATTTAGATATATTTTTTTTGTTTTTAAGAAAACTAACTATCAATCAAGACGACCTTGAGCTCTTTTTCAATAATATAATCTAAAAAAGAAAACCTCACGTTATCTCGACACTTATACTCTAAAAGAAAACTTCCGAGTCTGAGCGTTCTTCGATCGCCGAACGAAGAAAACTAATTTTAAACATCTCACAACTGAGAAAGTGAAAAGAATAAAAGAAAAAAAATACCGCGTAGAAACTTGAGCGGGATCGATTCGTTAAATTGAAAATAGATCCTTCCGCCGTAGATTAAAGAAAGCGATTTGATTTTTGAACGAAAGGAATCTTCGATTTCCCTTCCCTAAAAATATCGTATCCCGAATTTAACGCGCCGCGGTCGAGATCCTTGCTCTCAATAAAACTCTTAATTCTGCAAGCGGATTTTGAGTTCTTGACACTTTAATTTGATTTATTTACGTATTTTATTTATTTATTTTTAATTGCACTTGTAGGCAGACGAGCATACGGCCCACCTGATGGTGAGTGGTTACCGTCGCCCATGCACTTCAGCAATGCCAGGAGCAGAGCCAAGCTGCTGCCTACCGTTTCAATATTTGAGTTATATTTATGTTGGTTTTATGTTTCATATAAAACACATAAGCTTTGGTAATTATTGTTTTTATTGCTCTTGTAGGTAGAGGAGCATACGGTCCACCTGATGGTGAGTGGTTACCGTCCCCCATAGACTTTAGCAATGCCAAGGGCAGAGCCAAGCCGCTGCCTGCCGTTAATTAATTGAATTAAATTACCGTTAACTGAAAACATTATTAATAAATTGTAATTATCATTGCATTAACGCGATAATGAAGATGCTACACGTCTTGAATTGTGCTGTGATGTAATGCAATAAATACTACACAAGTAACCTGCATTCTGTTCCAACAGTCACGCGTTGTGGTCTAGAGGATACAATAGTCGTTATAAAAGTGGAGATTCCAACCTCACATCTCTTCACTTTGGAATATTTATAGACTTATGTTTGCAGTTCTTGGGAAGCTGGTTTTATGGGTCGTGTGACTATAAAAGAGCGAGTTTTCCCATTCGACTTTGCGAGAGCGGTACTCCGAATCGATTGATCGAAGCAAAGTTCATATTAGACAAGGTTGAATGGAGAAAATTATAAATGATCGCACCGAAGAGAGGTCAGCTGAAATTATACGAAAACTGCTGACGAGGACGGCGTGTCGCAAACATAACAGTACAGTGATTAATTCCGACCGGACGTCTGCAACATGTCACTGTAAATGTGTCGTTGCATGCTCACCCTGTGATATACAGCGACTCGCACGTTTTGATACTTTATAAATATATACGTTGGAGACGGTCATTAGTTCGGTACCGGTCATCATTCTCGTCGAACCCGCTTGCGACGAAGGGCTCGATGAGTAAATTAACCCACATACACAGCCCACTGAGTTTCTCGCCGGATTTTCTCAGAGGGTCACGTTTCCAATCCGGTGGTACATTCTGCGAAGCACGGCTCTTGCTAAGGTTAGTGTTAGCAATGTCATCAGGTTTGAGGCCCATGAGCTCACTTACTTGTTAGGGTTACGATGGAATGGCCTCTCAAGGCCATCAGCTTAGGCAGGGAAAAAGATAAGCGATTTAAGTCCCTCGTACCATCTCGTGGCGGATTCAACAAATTTCAGTTTACTAATATAATTAGTACATAAAGAAGATTTAAAGCTCTATGCTTATGAATGAATGAATGAATGATTTATTTTATTTCAGACAACAACAAGTCCACATGTGTACATAGTATCATTGAAACATACTTAAAATTAACAACACCAATCAAATAAAAAAGATACATTTATTAAAAATAATTATCAGTTCAATACATTTCAAATATTCCATTCAACTGATACTTCCTTCAAACCAACCATTATTATTATTATTTAGTCCGCAAGTGAACCACGGTACAATGGTTCAAGTACCGACAGTCATAACGGTCTGTTAATACACCTTCAGGATGCTGTTCAGTTTAAATTTCAAACCTTGTTTACAGAAGGATTAATTCAAAGATGAAATTATTATTTTATGGTAAGAAATTGGTCAACTGTTTTTTATCTTTAATCGTAATCCACAGTGAAAAGACCAAAGTAAAAAGTTTTCTGGCCTTACTGATCTCCAGGAGCTATATAGTAACCACTCACCTCACGATTTTTTATGATGAATAGCGTGAGCGCTCTCATCACAAAATTTCACTACTCGTCATAAAAGCGCTTTCAGGAGGGAACCAGTTCACTTGCCCAAGTGCAGCAGCAATAGCCCCTTAGGCTACCAGCGATTAGGTAGGTTAGGTTAGGTAGTAGGTAGGGCACTCATTCGATTATGCAAGACTAGATTAGATTTATCTATACTAATATTATAAAGCGGAAGAGTTTGTTTGTTTGAACGCGCTAATCTCAGGAACTACTGGTCCGATCCGAAAATTATTTCAGTGTTAGATAGCCTATTTATTGAGGATATATAGCATCACTGTAAGACCGATACAAGTGGAGCACCAATAAATAATGTTTTAAAATAGGGGTTTAAATAGCTTCCTTAACATTCTATAATTCAAAAATATTTTCACTTTCTACGTAAATTAAGTGGGGTGTAAAATTTAGCGTTATGCCAAAGTAACTATTCCACGCGGACGGAGTCGCGGGTAAAAGCTTGTAGTAGAATATAGCAGAATTCGAACACAGCTCTTTTTTGTACTGTCGCGAAATTCGTGAAGGTAGTTCTTCTACTGTGATTACTGAGGAAAGTCCTATAGATAACTGGACTGATTGAAGCATCTTTGAAATAAATAAACAAAACTGATTTTACGGGTTGATTGCGCGTTTATTATTGCCTTTTTTAAATACTTTACAGTTTTCGTTGGCATTAGTCACGGACGAACGTGACTTATCGGTAAAGATAGTACATACTGTCTCGAATATAGTTGCGACCAGCGCCGTTTGAAAAATACTGTACTAACAAGAAAAATAAAATCAAGATAACAAGCTTTTCCTCACAGAGGATAATAGTAATTAATAATATAATTGGGAATAAATCATACACGGTTATCCGGCTCCAATTTAGGATTTCCTGTGTTATGGGCACCAGAGACTGACACACATACTTATATCTTTAAACGAGCAATTCTTGTATATGAATATTTATATAATCTGAATCTCGGAAACGGCTCCAATGATTTTCATAAAATTTAGTATACAGGGCATTTCGGGGGCGATAAATCGATCTAGCTACGATTTATTTTGCAGAAAATTTTCTTTTATTTGTGTTTTCAATAATCAACTTTATCGGTAATCAACTTAAACATAAACTTTTTTTTATTGAAAGAAAATAACCAATAATATAATATAATATCAATAAATGTAATTCGTACTTAAATATAATTTCTAAAAAATACATTTATCAAAAAAAAAAACGAATTGCCCGTTGTAAGAATCGAACCCACGACCCTCGGCGCGACAGTCAGGGCCGCTAACTTCTGTACCACCGAGTCATTCAAGAGTCAGAGAAGACTCAATTCAATTTGTTTCATTTAAATTCACGGATCAAGCCTGTTTGGTCGGCGCACACTGCACTACGGCACGCGAAATCCCCAGCGCCTAATCGCTTCATTTGGTTGACATCGCATAATTTACGATATGAAACGAGTGCTCTCATCTTTATAATTTATGACGTATTTTGTAGCCCCACTAATCGTTATGTTAGTGACGTTACAAATTAATTTTAACTAGAGGTCCCGCAGTAGTCGAAGTTCGACTATAATTAATTGGAATTGTAAGTTTGTACACTATTATGATTGTATTTTATACTTCTATAATCACAAATTTCGCCAAAGCTACACTATAAAAAAATATTAACAAAGACAAACAATATTTAATCTCAATTTGACAACAGACGTCAAGAACAAAAGTTTGACAATAAATAGTATGCATGCGTGTGTGCGTCAAATACATGGTATGTAGTGTGTGTAATGTATTCTTTGTTGATTGAATGTATCTTTTATGCATTATTTTAAAAAATATATGAGCATTGTGCACTTCTTCTGTATATTCTTTATAAGTGTGGAAAATTTCATACTTCTCCGTCCGCGCAATTTTCGTAAAAAGGGATACAAAGTTTTTGCTTCATGTATTAATATATAGATAATAAAAGTTACTTACGCGCGGGAGCGTTTCTCTGTTGCTATTTTCAATTGGCAGCTTTTTTTAGTGATACAAGATTTTTTTTTATTGCTTAGATGGATGGACGAGCTCACAGCCCACCTGGTGTTAAGTGGTTACTGGAGCCCATAGACATCTACAACGTAAATGCGCCACCCACCTTGAGATACAAGTTCTAAGGTCTCAGTATAGTTACAACGGCTGCCCCACTCTTCGAACCGAAACGCATTACTGCTTCACGCCCGAAATAGGCAGGACGGTGGTGCCTACCCGCGCGGAATCACAAGAGGTTCTACCGCCAGTAAAAATTTCAGATTTCTTCAGATTAGAAGGGAGTCGCCATCTAATTTCGTTTGAGGAACTCTCTGAGTTAACTCTAATTTGTATGTAGTTGGAACAGCCTCTCTAGCGGCATACGAAGTGAAGCTTTCAACTCCATACAAATTTGAGTTAACTTTTACGCGATCGAGAAGTTGAAAAGCTCGCACTAAGCCCACTGGTCGCCCACACACTAAAGTCAACAACGACGACTTAAAGGCGACAGTGGAAGCTGGCGATATTTATACCTTTTTTTTATTGCCTCTGTAGGCAGACGAGCATACGGCCTACCTGATGGTGAGTGGTTACTGTCGCCCATGGACTTCAGCAATGCTAGGGGCAGAGCCAAGCCGCTGCCTACTGCTTAATACTCTCTACAAGCCTCGTTTGAAGAAGAAAATGTCATAGTGCTCGGGGAATACCGTGGAGGGGAGCTCATTCCATAGCCGGATGGTACGTGGCAAAAAAGACCTCTGGAAACGCGCTGTGGATGACCGCAGTGGCTTCAGGTAATATGGATGAACTCTGCTCCGATGGCGGGAGATGCGATGATAAAAAGGAGATGAGGGGATCATCTCGAATAATTCCTCGGAGCATTCCTCATGGACCATGCGGTATAAAACACAGCGGGAGTCGAAGTCCCTCCGCAGACCTAGAGGTTCCAAACGATCCGTGAGAATGGGATTATCGACAATCCGAACGGCCTTCTTCTGTATGGAGTAAAATGGAAGAAGCTGGTATTAGCTGGTACTAACGCTGGACAAGCAGCAGCCTTCGATGTTAGCTTCAAAACAATGTTGCTCCATTTGCGTCAAATTGGTAAGGTAAAAAACATTTATATGTGGGTGCCACATGATCTGAACGATCGCCAGCGCGACGAACGCGGTAAGGTATGCCTTGCAATGCTTGGTATAGAAACGAAGAGAGCTTGGACCGCATTGTCACTTGCGATGAAAAACGGATTCTTTTTAATACGCTTTTATTAGCTTCAGACGTTTGTATGTTAGTATGTAATGGAATCTTTGAACATGATTTTGACCCCTTTCAAAACGTCGGATAAACAAACGAAATTTGGTATACATATTAAGGACCGATGACAATTCAATACTTAAAAAAAAATGAAAAAATTGAAATTAAAATAAAAAATTAAAAATAAATAATAGTTTACAAAAACTACGCTTTTATAGAAAATCCAACTAAAAAATTGAATATAAATTTTAATGAATTTGAAATAAAAATAATGTAAGAAAAGATGATTTTATTGTAAAAAAAGCGTGGGGTGCTCTTCAGGATATTATCAAAATAACCCTTCTACCTCCTTCTACTCATATCTGTTCATAAAATATTTATAACTACTGATACCATGCATTATTTATTCTATAATCGTCAGCAATCCTGTTGGTTAGACCATTAAACTCAAAACTTATTCCTAAATAAGTTATGGTCATCGTTCGGTGGTCTAGTGTCAGTATAATTCAACACAGCTTCTTACGAAATGGCACCAGTATTACTGCGGATGTGCACTGTGAGGAATTGGACACAAGCTTTAAGAGTTAAGGCTGAAAGTTTTGCGTGATCCACCTTACTCACCAGAATTTGTGTCGACAAACTGCTAGTCTTTCCAAAGTTTGGACAGCTTCTTGACAGGGAAAAAATTCAGTGTCCTAGAAGCAGTACAAAATGCCTTTTTTTATTGCTTTAATGGTTGGACGAGCTCACAGCCCACCTGATGTTAAGTGGTTACTGGAGCCCATAGACATCCACAACGTAAATGCGCCACTCACTTTGAGATATAAGTTCTAAGGTCTCACGTATAGTTACAACGGCTGCCCCACCCTTCAAACCGAAACGCATTACTGCTTCACGGCAGAAATAGGCAGGGTGGTGGTACCCACCCGCGCGGACTCACAAGAGGTCCTACCACCAGTGCAAGAGGTCCTACCACCAGTACAAGAGGTCCTACCACCAGTACAAGAGGTCCTACCACCAGTACATGCCTTTGAAGAATTTGTTAGTTTCCTTATAGCTGACTTCTTTGAGAAGAAATTAGCACAGTCCTAGTAAAGACGCATATCGATGCGTCTTTATCTTCTCAGATGTGTGAGAGAGAAAAAAAAATGTTATTTTTTGTACGTTATTACAAAGTTAAGTCGTACACTGTGTGCATTACTAATAAAAATCTTACGTTACGGACGTTTTTTCCCGGCTAGGGTACCTCTCCGCATCGTCCCTTAAGGAACTTCGTTCCAAAAATATTAATGAAGGATTAGAAGAAATTTCTGTAAGCGGCTGTTTCGCAGGTCCCATGGAATTACTAAATCCGTCTAAATTAGGTGAACTGACGACTTTTTATGGATGATTATGAAAAAACCTGAACTGACTTGTGAAAACGACACTAAGTATATCCTATGTGTTTTTTAGCGAACGCCGTTCCTCAAAGCCATCTAACCTCTATTAAAGAGATAGGGATTCACTAAGGCTTCCATTAGGAATGCTTTCAGTCATTACACGAGGAAGGGGATTGTAAATGAACTAATCCGAGATAGGAAATGAACACGATCACTAAAACGATAGAGCATTAAATATCTCTGAGCCTGTTAAATCGCCTTTGGGCTCTTAAGTTGCGAGCACACTTGGACATTTATTTTAATAAAATACTAGAGGTCCCGCAGTAGTCGAAATTCGACTAGAATTAATTGGAATTGTAAGTTTGTACACTATTAAGATTGTATTTTATACTTCTATAATCACAAATTTCGCCAAGACTACATCCAGTGTATAATCTATGACTACATCTATTCTCAATTTGACAACAGATGTCAAGAACAAAAGTTTGATAAATAGTATGCATGCGTGTGTGCGTCAAATACATGGTATGTAGTGTGTGTAATGTTTTCTTTATTGATTTAATGTATCTTTTATGCATTATTTAAAAAAAATATTAGCATTGTGCACTTCTTCTCTATATTCTCTATAAGTGTGGAAAATTTCATACTCCTCCGTCCGCGCAATTTTCGTAAAAAGGGATACAAAGTTTTTGCTTCACGTATTAATATATAGATATGTCGCATAGAAATTAAATGACTAGTAACGCCATCTGTTATTGACAAACTAAATCTGGGTGCGCTACAGATATAATCTGTGGAGGATATATATTATAAAAATTAAATCGATTTTTTTTTATTTATTTTGGAAATCAACAGTACAAAACATCCATATAATGTAATCGGGTAAACGAAAACCAAACAAGTGTTATATTATTAACGTTAATCATCATGGAGCGTAAATAGATTAACTCGTCGTGGCCTAAAAGTTAAGATATCCAGTGCATTCGTATCTTGCGATGCACTAGTGTTCGAATCCCGCAAGCGGGTACCAATTTTTCTAATGAAATACGTACTTAACAAATGTTCAAGATTGATTTCCACGGTGAAGGAATAACATCGTGTAATACAAATCAAACCTGCAAAATTAAAATTTTGCGTAATTACTGGTGGTAGGACCTCTTGTGAGTCCGCAAGGGTAGGTACCACCACCCTGCCTATTTCTGCCGTGAAGCAGTAAAGCGTTTCGGTTTGAAGGGCGGGCAGCCGTTGTACTATACTGAGACCTTAGTTAGAACTCATGTCTCAAGGTGGGTGGCGGCATTTACGTTGTAGATGTCTATGGGCTCCCATAACTACTTAAAACCTGGTGAGCCGTGAGCTTTTCCACGCATCGAAGCAATAAAAAAATGTATACATACAAAGGGCACCCCACCTTTTAAACTAGGACGCATTACAGTTTTGAGGCAGAAATAGTTAGGGCAGCGGTAACTATCCGAGCGGGCTCACAAGACCACCCGCAATTATCGTTAAAATTATCGTTGTGCGTCTGATATTTACTACACGACATAATTTTCCTTCATAAGTGGAAGTTACAATGGATTTTAAAGATTAAATTACATTGTAACTCGTAAGTTCAATCCTGTCGTTTAGGGTTGGCAATCGAATTTGATTTCCGCTGACTCGTCTATCATCTGATCTTACGAAAAAAGGATAACCTATTTATGATTACAAAATCCAATGCGCATACAGCCTTAGAACGAAATTATTAGCCTCAATATACATAACAAGCTACTTTTGTATCGCGGTAAATGTAATCGAGTGAAACGATTCATCTTTACTCTTCCGGTGTTCAGCTTATGATGGATTGTCTGGAGCGAGATTCACTTAGATCCTTACGTTTTATTAAGGCGATCAATGCAAATTTTCCGGGTCTCGCCTTGAAGGATGTGTTGATTTTTGATATTGAATATATCGAAATTGCGAAATAACGTATAGCCCTGGCACAGTGCAATAAGCACAGTATAGTCGCAAACAGTATGTTAATGCATCACTTAAAGTATTGCTCTTTTCATTATTCCTAAGGTAGATTCGCTAGTTTTCTCCATATTCAGTTACGGAGCGGAGACTTGGACGCTGAAAAAGGTCGACAGAGATCGTATATACGCCTTCGAAATGTGGTGCTGGAAGAAATTGGTGCAAATTCCATGGACTGCCTTTCGCACCACTGTGTCAACACTAAAGGAACTTAATGTTAAAACTAGACTCTATACACTATGCATTTGTAGAGTATTGGAGTTCTTTGGACACATTGCTCGAAAGGAGGGTGACAATCTTGAGCAGCTGATGGTGACGGGTAAGATAGAAGGCAAACGTCCCAGAGGACGCAGTTCCATGAGATGGTCGGACCAAATTCGGTCTTGTCTGGACATCAAGCTCCACGACACCCTCCACGAGGCCAAGGATCGCAGCAGATGGAGAACAATCGTACAAGAGAGATTGATGTAGAGGGGGAGTCATGACCCTCAGTAATGAGGAGAACGACGTAAGGAAGAGGAGGAGGAGGAGGGTAGGGTCAGTTCTGTTATAAGCGAAGAACCAACGCCCGAATATATCCTACGCGATTATTGCCACAACGCATGAAAAAGTTGACTCTACTTTATGGTGAGTGGTTTCCGCCGGTTATTGACATCAGGAATGTCAAGCTGCTGAGCACCCTTCGTAAGCCTCACTTGAAGAAGAATGTACGAGTATATGGCCGCAGTATCCCCACCCATCAGAGTAGAACGAGCGAATACTTTGGGATAGAAATAACGTGATTAATACCCCCTTTTTTCCACTGGAGAAAATCGCCGGATGCCCATCTGCACGGCAGATGGGGTATGTGGGGGTTGAAACTCACTAAAAGCTCCTGCCGCTCACAGCCGATGCCCAACTCCGGACCGGGTCGGAGCCCAGTCGGAGCTGTTGAGACGGCGGGACAGGGCTTACGCAAAGTATATTACATCCATCACGCCGTCCCCCAGACTCCGCCACGGTCGGCCGCCAGAGACACGACCACCGGTTCCCTCGGTTGACGGGCCAGGAGCCCACAGTAATGGCGCCGCGCTACACCTTCTCCCAGAGCGGTCGGTGGAACACGGCCTACCATCGATGGGTTTCGTATTCCGCAAAAAGACGCGGTGGTACAATTCAAAGTAGACACTGCGATATTTTACGATTTGGCTTATAAAATTTTCTCATCTTATTTAGGAGGTACACGTGCTTAGCTTGGCTTATCGTCACCAGTGCGACTTGGTTACAGAGAGTGTAGTCGATTTATCCAAAAGCATGGTCCCCTAGTCATAAAAGAAAAAAATTAATATCTCTAAAAACTTACGAATGGAAACGAAAAGTATATTATGATTTCAGTTTGGCTTACGTCTTACTCACCACGGCTTACTTACCAAAAGTTCGATCCAAATAAGCGTCATGTAATATAGCTTTTCAGTTTGCAAAGTCACAGATAAGGGGTATCGGGAGGCCATTTGCCGCATAGCTTATAATTTCCGCCGCAAGATGGCGTCATTTGAACACTGAACGATTTCGGGCGTGGTGTTAGTGCGAGCGGGAGTTGAGTTTCTATTTCAAATTTAAAGTGCTTTTTATTGTATGTTTGTATTGATATATATAGTATAATAATAAAAGACAAAACAGTTCAATACCTATTGCTAGTCTATTTTTTATTGAATTTAATCCAGCAGCTAGCTCTTTGACGCTTATAAACATGTCTCAAGTTGGATGGCAGCGTTTATGTTGTTGATGTCTGTGGGTTCCGGTGCCCACTTAACACTAAAGTGGCCGCTAGCTCATCTAACCAATTTGACAATAAAAAAAGTATTACAAGAAATGATGCGAAACTTGAAGTATCAATGATTATTGAATTTCAGCAAGTATGCCTTTGTATTTTAGGCGAACAATAGTAAAAACTTAATTCTCTACCTTTTACAATGAGCGTTGATATATATCTCAAAATTACACCCTCAATTAAGCCGTAAAGCCGTTTTAATTATATATAAATATATCTACGAGTAATAAATGTTTTTTTGTCATATCGCTCGCTTTATGTGGGACCATACAATAAATCTTTACAAATACGCAAAATTTTGTACTACACTTCTAAGCCCGCGAAGCTAATTTGAACCCTATTTTTGAGGACTTAAAAACTATCGCACACCGTACTAACGAATTTCTAAGTTTGTTTGTATGCAGAACTGTCTTCAGCCTTAGCGTTCTGTCAGAGAGTGAGACATCCATGATATTTGAAGATAAACAAGTCTTGTGGATCTCAGTAATGCTTATAGCGCCATCTGCTAACGGTATACGCAAAATGCTTCGAAACTCAATTTCCTTAATGGAAAGTGCAGACGTATTCATATTTATATATTTATGGTCTTGAGCTGGATTAAAGTTACAATTGCGTTTTCGCATGAATTTTTAATTAAAATTTAAACGTAATATTTCGATTTTAATTTTAATTTTTTAAATGTTTTTGAATTATTTTTTTTAAAACATAGAAAAAAATATCTATTGTTTTTATTCTAGCAAACCTGTACCGTCTGATTTATAAATGCTTCTTTATTTAACGATTTTTTGCGGGTTGCAATCGCTTGATATTTCGTCAGGTAGGTATGTATAATATTTAGTCCTCGTGGTCTAATATCCGTGACCACGGCGCGGCGTTTGCAACGCCTCGAAATGTCGGGATCTCTTGAAATTGGAAAATCGTGGATAAATAGCGTGCTATAAAGAATACGCTTTTTTCCTCTAGATTAATGAACAAGATCATCATCTACTCCGTGTAAAGTGTAAAAGTTTAAGATTTAAAAATGTGAATTCAACCACCCACACGGAGTCGTAGGCTCAGTCGAATAATATAACGGCTGACCCACCTTCAAAACATGAATGGCAGAAGCATTTCAAGGCAGAATAAGACGATCAAAAATATGGTAAAAATAAAACACAATGAAACAAAATACAATTCAATTCAATTTAGATATGATATAAACGGCCGAACGTCACATATCAAAAGATATACCAACGCTTTCAAACAAGACAGGATCTTGACGTTATGAAAATTCACACACACGAAGGCTACATACAACTTACTACATGATATTATTTCTCTGTGTCTAGGTATGTAACGCGTGTGAATTTTTGGGCGTCGAAGGCGTAATATTTTGATTAAGTAACGCCGACAAACACATCGCGGATCTGTTTGAAGTGAATTAACAATATAGTTTACGAAATATAAAAATATTCAGATTTTTCTTTGACATTTGTCAGTTTTTGGCGGGCTTTCGTTCTTCGCCACAGACTATAGCAGTGTGTGTAGTGAATGTTACTATTGGCTGTAGTGTAGGCACGGTACTATAGATATAGGTCCAGAGATAGATCCAAAAACTCAATTAGACAAAACGATTTTTTTTGCAAAGGAGTCCCGGTGATCACCATCGCACCTTTAGAATTAAAGAGACCTATTTCCAATATTTTGGATTTCGACTTTAATTCAAAAATTCGACTCATAATAATCAAATGACCAAAAGTGGCTTATAAAGGGACAAACTTATCCATCGGTCTTTTTCACTCCATTCCCTTTCCCTACGTCTTTTCGGTTTGAAAACTATTCGATGCTTTCCAAAAAACGTATTTTTTGGGTTGGGTCTCTATAATTCTAACGGTGCGAAGTGAAGAAAGAATCAGAAAACATCTATTATCACCTTATTATCTTCTGCCCAGAGCTTCACGACGCAACTTTTTTTTTTTTTATTTTTTTTTATTGCCTTTGTAGGCAGACGAGCGTACGGCCCACCTGATGGTAAGTGGTTACCGTCGCCCATGGACTTCAGCAATGCCAGGAGCAGAGCCAAGCCGCTGCCTACTGCTTAATACTCTCCACAAGCCTTACGCAATACGCCAACATTGAAAATAATAATAAACCGACTGTCTTAGACTGTCTGGAGTACATTTAATTAATTAATTCTCGTTATTTATTACTTAGACTAATTTGATATTCCGGCAATTGCTTTTTAGCTGATAATTTAATTATTTTAAGGCTTATTAAGTTAATGTTGGTTGTAAGCTCAAGCAGGTCGATCGGATACGCGCTATTATAATTCAATTGAGACCGAAACCTGATGTCTCAATTGGGTCATGGTGATTACGCTGTGCTGAGAGATTGACATCGTCAGATAAAGGAAAGCTCATCTCTCTTCGAACGGAGATATATGTATTGTTTAAGTGACATTTAATTGATTAGTAGACTGTATGTTCTAACTAGCTCCCCTCCACGGTGTTTCCCGAGCGCTATGACATGTCCTTCTTTAAAAGAGGCTTGTGGAGAGTATTAAGCGGTAGGCATCGGCTTGGCTCTGCCCCTGGCATTGCTGAAGTCCATGGGCGACGGTAACCACTCACCATCAGGTGGGCCGTATGCTCGTCTGCCTACAAGGGCAATAAAAAAAAAAACTAGAACTAAAAAGCAAATATGCACCACAATCCGTGTTGAGACACGATTACAAATTTAAATTTAGCTGTTTAACGCATGTGCTATTCGTCTAGTCGGAACAGATGACTATTTCGTGGTAGAAGTAAGTAGAACAGTGGTAGAGGAAGAGGTAGATCTAAGAAAAAAATGATGGATTGCGTGAAAGACGATGTGTGTAAGAGGGGAGTGAGCGAAGAAATGGTATATGATAGCGGAGTATAGAAGGAGAAAACATGTTGCGCCGACCACAGGTGACTGGGAGAAGGGCTGGAGAATGATGAGTAACTAGAATGGTGGTAATACCCGTGCGGACTTACAATACACTCGATTATCTGGTCGTAGCCCCTTAGGCTACCGGCGAATAGGTAGGGGAAATAAAACAGTATTTTTGTTGTAAATACTTATTTGAATTATACTATTCCTTTATCATGGAAATAGCTTAAATACATTTTATTTAATTCCTAATAAAAATAAAAATAGATGTTAGCGGGATTCGAACACCGGTACAGTCGCGTCTCTGGATACGAGTACACCAGGCATCTTATCTTTGAGGCCACGTTTTTATCTAATAAAGATAACTTACATTACGATATTTTATTGTAAAATTATTTTCACGGAACTTACAAGCGTCATAAAAAAAAAAATACGATAATTTTATCGCTTCATTCCGTAGTGACGTGGTGATACGAAATCGGAATTCCCCAGTTTCTGTGAGTGGCGCTCCCTTTTCGAACGAAACAAATCTAGAATAGGCGCGTATATATTTATTTTATCTGAATAATTATCGATATCGATTATAAAACGAACGAATTATTATTATTTTGATTGGTTGACTTAAGATTGCTGTAATTGAAGGTCAACGAATCCGGAACGAGGTGGTCCGATAGAGAACCAAAGTTATCGACATAGGACAGCGGATTAGTGACGTGGCAATTGAATGACCATGTTAGCCGAAGAACCGATAATCGTTACAGTAAAGGTGTTCTTGAGTGGAGACCGCGAATTGGCAATTTTATTTTTATTTTTTAATTGCGTATAGGCAGACGAGCATACGGCCCACCTGATGGTGAGTGGTTACCGTCGCTCATGGACGTCAGCAATGCTAGGGGCAGAGCCAAGCCGCTGTTTACCGTTTAATACTCTCCACAAGCCTCGTTTGAAGAAGGACATGTCATAGCGCCCGGGAAACACCGTGGAGGGGAGCTCATTCGAAAGCCGGATGGTAAGTGGCAAAAAAGATCTCTGGAAATGCACTGTGGATGAACGTAGTGGCTCCAGGTAGTACGGGTGAACTCTACTCCAGTGGCGGGCGGTGCGATAGTAAAAACGAGATGATGGTATCATCTCAAACAATTCCTCAGAGCACTCCAGAACATACGGTACAAAATACAGAGGGAACCGAAGTCCCTTCGCAGACCCAGAGGTTACAACGCCATCTATTATCAAATAGCGGAAACACATACCTGGCCTTCCCAAAAATATTCTCGATAATTCTAGGGGTGTCGTATCGACAATAAAAGCGTTGCAGAGATGACACGAAGGAGTTAGTAATCGGAACTACTCGAAGCGAATCACCGAAAGGAATTAAGAATTTTAAAGTGTTCGTTAAGTTTTCTAAGTGTTAATACAGTTTTAATTTATACTTCATTAGAATTTTTATTTATAGCGAACCCCAGCGCGTAGCAATACAAAAGTATGTATCTCATATAAATCTATAAACAAATTATACACGTAATTTAATCTTAGCCTCTTCAAACAGTTCCGTTGACATATCGATATTGAATTTTATCGATAAGCTCAATCCCCAGCGTCCATAGGTCTTGACGTTCCGAACCAATATTTTCCGGACTACCCTCTTCCGCGTCCGAGACAACGTGCAGGCATCCCTATGTTATTGCCCACCTGAATTGAAAAACAATGCGAGATTCACAATAGACATTTCCGCCACGTGTAATATAAGTAGTACATGGTTGTTTAGAAGAATTATGGGGTAAGGACAGGTTGAGGNCCTGAATTGAAAAACAATGCGAGATTCACAATAGACATTTCCGCCACGTGTAATATAAGTAGTACATGGTTGTTTAGAAGAATTATGGGGTAAGGACAGGTTGAGGGTAATGGGTTTTGTTGTTCTAACTGCCTTAGTTGGTTTTGAAGGTTCCTTTTTTAGTCAAAAGATATGAATTTATTGTTTTAGTAACAGATTCAAGTATCACTTGGTTTTTGTCGGTAAGTGGAGCTTGTAGACACGCTACCCATCATGAGGCGTGAGGACATAGTCTCAAGTGTAGGTGTTATGTAACGGATAATCCTTCAATGGTATGTTTATTCGAGGCTGAAATTTGCAGGATATTTTTGACGTGACAACGTCTTATAATTCGATGGAGCCGGCTGCACGCATGAAAAAACATGACTCATGCGGCGTTACCTCGCTCTGAAGCGTATTTTCTTATGACGTTGCCACGTTCAACTATCGTCAGTAAACCGACTTTACAGACAACCGTTTTTTTTAATTTATTGTTTAGATGGGTGGACGAGCTCACGGCCCACCTGGTGTTAAGTGGTTACTTGAGACCATATACAGCAACAAAGTAAATGCCGTTACCCACCTTGAGATATGAGTTCTAACTAAGGTTTCAAATTTTTCTAATGAAATACGTACTTGACAATTGTTCACGATTGACTTCCACCGTGAACGGATGACATCTATACTATAATATTATAAAGAGGAAAGATTTGTTTGTTTGTTTGTTTCGAATAGGCTCCGAAACTACTGGACCGATTTGAAAAATTCTTTTTCCATTAGAAGCCAACATTGTCCCTGATGAACATAGGCTACTTTTTTTAAAATTTTTTTTATTTTTTTTTTGGTTTCATGTGTGTTTTAATGTTTCCGAAGCGAAGCGAGGGCGGGTCGCTATCGTGTAATAAAAATCAAACCCGCAAAATTATAATTTGCGTAATTACTGGTGGTAGGACCTCTTCTGGATCCGCACGGGTATGTACCACCACACCGCCTACTTCTGCCGTGAAGCAGTAATGCGTTTCAGCTTGAAGGATGGAGCAGCCGTTGTAACTATACTGAGACCTTGGAACTAATGTCTCAAGGTGGGTGGCGCATTAACGTTGGAGATGTCTATGGGCTCCAGTAACCACTTAACACCAGGTGCGCTGTGAGCTCGTCCACCCATTTAAGCAATAAAAAAAAAGATTTTTGCATAGAACATTCTTGAATTTTGCACCACGACAAAATTAATATGCCTTCGTACAAGGCCATAATTGTGAATGAATTTTTGACCAAAAACTCAACAAACACCATCGAGCAATTACCTTATTAAGCAGATATAGTTCCAGCCGACTTATTTCTTTTTTCTAAACTCAAAGTAACACTTCCTTGTTACACATTTTCATTCGGTAGAAGACGTAAAGGAAAATTCGCGGCGAGAACTGAACTCAATTCCGGAAAAAAACGTTTAAAAATATTTTGATGATTGCATTATTCATTAGCGTAAGTTTATCGTTTCTAAAGGAACATAATTTGAAGGCTATAAATAAATTTGGATGAATAACATACATTTTGTGTGTAATTTACATTACATGAAGTCGTCGTGGCCTAAAGGATAAGACGTCCGGCGCATTCATATCGAGCGATGCACCGGTGTTCGAATCCCGCAGGCGGGTACCAATTTTTCTAATGAAATACGTACTTAACAAATGTTTACGATTGACTTCCACGGTGAAGGAATAACATCGTGCAATAAAAATGAAACCCGCAAAATTATAATCTGCGTAATTACTGGTGGTAGGACCTCTTGTGAGTCCGCACGGGTAGGTACCACCACCCCGCCTATGTCTGCCGTGAAGCAGTAATGCGTTTCGGTTTGAAAGGTGGGGTAGCCATTGTAACTATGCTGAGGGCTTAGAACTTATATCACGTTGTAGATATTTATGGGGTCCAGTAACCACTTAACACTAGGTGGGCTGTGAGCTCGTCTACCTATCTAAGCAACAAAAAAAAACCGTCTCCCCGTACTTTCTTGGCAGACCACTATATAATGTAATAATTTAATAGTTGTCGTCGTCGTGGCCTAATGTCGTCGTCGTGGCCTAAAGGATAAGATGTCCGGTGCATTCGTATCTAGCGATGCACCGGTGTTCGAATCCCGCAGGCGGGTACCAATTTTTCTAATGAAATACGTACTTAACAAAATGTTCACGATTGACTTCCACGGTGAAGGAATAACATCGTGTAATAAAAATCAAAAACCCGCAAAATTATAATTTGCGTAATTACTGGTGGTAGGACCTCTTGTGAGTCCGCACGGGTAGGTACCACCGCCCCGCCTATTTCTGCCGTGAAGCAATAATGCGTTTCGGTTTGAAGGGTGGGGTAGTCGTTGTAACTATACTGAGATCTTAGAACTTATATCTCAAGGTGTGTGGCGCATTTACGCTGTAGATGTCTATGGGCTCCAGTAACCACTTAACACCAGGTGGGCTGTGAGCTCGTCCACACATCTAAGCAATAAAAAAAGAAAAAAGTCGCATTGCTTGACCAAAAGGGCTCGAAGGCTTGGTTGATCAAAAGTAGTTCATAGAGGCTAGATCATATTATTGTTTTTTGGTTATGTTATTTTTTTTTAAAACCTCACCGTTAATAATCTGGCTACCCATTCATTTGGCTTTTGACGAAATAGGGCTATCAATGCAAACAGAAATATGATATCCAATTGTAGCCTTGCAGATCGATTCCCGGAGACATGCACCGCATCCTCTCATTGGAAACTTTCCGACGCATTTCGATTTCCAACGCATTAACATTCAGAACTGTCTCCGTAGACAACCTTAGTGTTGGGACGTTTGCAATTACATCGATAGAATGTTGTGTATTTTGTTTTTTAATACTTAAGAGCATGGATGCGGACGATAGTAATTAATTTGAAGTCCTGACTTATTCTGCTACAAAGTATCTTGTGTTTCAGTTTGACTTAAAACTGTTGTACTGATCCCTTTTTTATTTTTAAATTGCTTAGATGGGTGAACTAGCTCACAGCCCACCTGGTGTTAAGTGGTTACTGGAGCCCATAGACATCTACACCGTAAATGTGCCACCTACTTTGAGATATAAGTTCTAAGGTCTCAGTATAGTACTTATGTACCAAAATTTCAAAAGAAGCTTCTTCTTTGTAAGCTTCTTTTAATTTTTTTTTAAACTTTATTATTATTAGTATGTGACATTTAAAGAAAATAATATATACAAAAATATTACGGATCCATCAGATCCAATATTCTTTGCATTAGCCGTTTTCAGCTCTAACACTAGGAGCAGGCTTAGGGACCCCGGTAACCGTATTCGTCGAACTCGACAAAGCGGTCGACGTGCAACCTAACCCATGCAGGGCAGCCAAAGTTGGCTGGGGTCTGCACCCCGAAGTTATCAAGACCATATACATCGCAGTGGTTGAACCCGTGATCCTGTATGCCTCGAGCGCGTGGGCGCCAGCCGCAAACAAACTGGGAGTGCGGAAGCGCCTCAACGCGGTCCAGCGTAGCTTCGCACAGAAGCTCTGTCGAGCCTACCGAACGGTATCCCTGAACTCAGCACTGGTGCTGGCAGGGGTGCTCCCCCTTGACCTACGCGTACGCGAGATGGCCTCGCTATACGTGGCCAAGAGGGGGGCGCATCTGCCGGTGCTGGGAGACAGGGATATCGAGCGGGTGGCATCGGCACTGGAGAGGCCTCATCCAGCGGAACAAGTTGGGATGGAGCTACGAAGTCTGGTAGACGAGGAGCAATATCTCGAACATCGAGGATATGAGGTGCGTATATTTACGGACGGGAGTAGGATTGAGGGCAAGGTCGGGGCCGCGCTATCCATCTGGACTGGCGAGGCCGAAGCCAAAACCCTCAAACTTGCTCTCTCGCCCCACTGTACCGTCTACCAGGCAGAGCTCTTGGCCCTTTGTGAAGCTGCAAATGAGATCAGCCGGCGAAAAGAGAACGTTTTCGCCATCTTCAGCGACTCCATGGCGGCCCTTCAGACAGTGGCTGACCCGGATTCCCTTCACGTCCTTGCGGTCCGGATGAGGGGCGCTCTTAGTCACTGCAAAACGCAGGGCAAGAGCGTCTCCTTGTTTTGGATTAAGGCTCACGCGGGACTTGAGGGGAATGAGAGGGCCGATGCCCTGGCTAAAGCGGCCGCCCTGAGGTTGAAGAAGAAACCCAACTATGACCGGTGTCCGGTCTCATTCGCGAAGC
>NW_021011490.1:896230-910081 GCF_003987935.1 Bombyx mandarina | reverse complement strand
ACTTTACACTTTATTTATATGTACAATAGGAATTAGATTTAATACCATAGGTTTTCTAGCATGAGAAATGTTGAGATAGGAAAAATAGATGTGGCCGAAACATTAAAACCTTACTTCCTGAAAATATCACCAGCTCTTCTAGCACCGGCTACAATACCAAGCCATGTTTCCTCGCATACTTGCTGAATGTATCTCGGTTCTAAGACGAAACCTTGCATGCCCGAATTCAGACCGGGCAACTCATACGTGTAACTAAACGGAACGCCAATTGAATGAGCGTAATCTTCCGATGCTCCTGAAGCAGCATATCCGATGACCAGAACGGAATTGCCGACGACGTAACGCGGGAAGTGACTTAATGCTTTAGAGTTGATCGCGTCGGCCATCGCTATACCGACCGTGTGGAGTCCTAGGGCGTTGTTCGACAGAGACCCATCGTGACCCCAAGGGTACAGGATCATACTGCCGAAGCTGTGCATGGTCAGGTACAGTGCGATGCGCGGCAGATGCTCGTGCAGGATGTCGCGTACAGCTCTTACTTCGACCTCGGAGAAGGCTCGGCGCCCGGCAAACGTGTCTGCGCATGCGTTGCTGCTCGTACCCACAGTATTCCAGAAGAAGTCATAGTTGCGGTTACCGTCGACCCCCGGGCAAATAGAGCCGAGAGCGGATTGATCAGTCGATCGGGTCTTGCGCCAGAAACGATTCTGCATAGAAAGAATGATTTGCAAACTATTATATGGCGTAATTAAAAAATTCCAGCGATTTTCTTGAAAAAATATCCTGTCATTTTAGGGACATACACTAATAATTTTTAGAACTGTAATGAACATGAGAGGATCTTAAGTCCGTCTGTGCTTAGGGGCCCTATAAGGGTGGGTATGACCATCTTACTTATTTGCGCTACTAAGCACGCTTCAGTTCGTGGAGTGGTATACTGGACTTTTTTTTTTCTTTATTGCTTAGATGGGTGGATGAGCTCACAGCCCACCTGGTGTTAAGTAGTTACTGAAGCCCATAGACATCCACAACGTAAATGCGCCACCCACCTTGAAATATAAGTTGTAAGGTCTCAAGTATAGTTACAACGGCTCCCCCACCCTTCAAACCGAAACGCATTACTGCATCACGGGAGAAATAGGCAGGGTGGTGGTACTCACCCGCGCGGACTCACAAGAGGTCCTACCACCAGTAATTACGCAAATTATAATTTTGCGGGTTTCATTTTTATTACACGATGTTATTCCTTCACCGTGGAAATCAATCGAGAACATTTGTTGAGTATGTATTTCATTAGAAAAATTGGTACCCGCCTGAGATACACCGGAGCGTCGCTCAACACGAATGCACCGGACGTCTTATCCGTTAGGCCACGATTACTTCAAAAGAGCGTATAGGTCTATGGAAGGGCTGTGCGTTCCATTGTCTGTTGTACCTTGATCCATGGAATTTGCTCCAAGGAATACCTTCATATGATGATATCACCATCACAGTGTATATGTTCCTGTGTGTTTTGAAAAAAAACAACGCAGGGATACCGCTACCAAGCGCTAAGTTAGCCAAGGACTTAGGTTTGTAGCGGTCACAAAGTTCACTAGTTTAATATAACACTTGTCTCCTTTCATATAAACAAAACTTACGTTGGTAAATGTGAACCGATAACCATCAGGATTGACAACAGGAAACAGGATCCAATCAAACCGGTCCAAAAGGTCTGGTTCTGTCACGTCTTCCACTAGCTTGCGAATGGCCCAGGTGACTGTCGGTGGGGAAATCCATTCTCTTGCGTGGATACCGCCGTCGATGACGATGACCGGCTTCGATTTATCTTCGAAATTGGTGCTGGAAATCTTTAGGTATTTAAGATTTCGACCCTCGAAAGATTGACCGGCGTTGACCAGGGTTGCTCTGTTTGGGAATCGCCGAGCAACGTCGTCAAGGTAGGCTTCGATCTGTAAATGGGGGTAAATCGTTATCGAAAAAAAAAAAACGGTTTGTCTGTAAAGTCGGTTTACTGACGGTAGTTGAACGTGACAACGTCATAAGAAAATACTGATGGAATGGTTTCATTTTTCAATTATCGTTGCTATAAACAATTGACACCACATTCACTTTTCACTGAACTTCATACTTGACGAAAACATGTAAATGTATTATTGTATAGCAGCTGTTCACGCGGATGCATCGCTCACTCAAGTAGGAGAGAGACAGATGTCGAACGCTGCCGAACGCGGAGGCCGATTGTGCCTCTTTGTCGCTCGTTGCGCGCTCTTGCTTGCACTTCAAGACTTAAATGGAACGCCTCAGAGCGAGGTAACGCCGCATGAGTCATGCTTTTTCGTGCGTGCAGCCGGCTTCATCGAATTATAAGACGATATCACGTCAAAAACCTAGCGAGCTTAATTCGCTGGATCTTTCTTGAACTGTCGATATTTTCGAAGAAGCGAAGATATAACAATGATTCGCATAAAGCTGTGCTATACTGTTTTAAATTTAATTTGGTTAATTAGGGCATGTGGTTTTGAATATTTTCTCTTCACTTTTCCTATTTGAGTATTTTATGTGTTGTGAAGTGCATTCAGAAGTGCCCAAGATTAGATATTTAAAATACTGTTCTGATAAAATGATTATAGGTTCGCCTTCTTTGTATTTTATCTCGGATAACCAATGGTGCAACAAAGACTTTAGATATTTAGTGGACGCCGGTGTCCCCATAAAACTGAGTAATTTCCAAGTACATTAAAATATATCGTTTAACCTAATATCGGACTGATCGGTCGTTTTTTACGAAATACCTACCGATTATTTTTTATACTGTGGCACTTTTGGTTCCATACAGATAATAATATAGTTCCAAGGGCATGTTTTGTTTGGCTATTACCGTACTTTTCAGTAGCTAGCGTAGTAATAATAATATGAAGTTACAGTGGTTACTTCTAACTGAGAGACAAAGCCCGCTGAGTTTCCGTCCCGTCGTGACCGTGCGTAGTTAGAATAGCCCCTTAGGCTGGGCTCACACGGCATTGTCCTGCACATATCCTCATACGGTAGATTTCAATTCATGTAAAAACAAATGTGTGAACGAGATAGAGCGAGATATGCGTCACTCCAACGTTAAAGCTCATTCGTTTTGTTTGACAAGTCCGTTGAGTATTCGTTTAAACGGCGGTGTAAGATTTTTGGAACGAAGTTCCTTATGAGACGATGCGGAGGGGTACCCTAACCGGGGAAAAAACGTCCGTAACGTAAGATTTTTATTAGTAATGCACACAGTGTACGACTTAACTTTGTAATAACGTACAATTTAGTAATGCATACAGTGTACAACTTAACTTTGTAATAACGTACAAAAAATAACATATTTTTATTATAATTTTATTTATAAATCATTGTGAATAAAATAAAGTTAATAACTTTGAAAAGTAGTTTTATTTTATTTTTATCAATAAAAAAATCATAATAAAAAATGTTCAAATACCCAAATAATTATTTTCTTTATGAACTTAAAATTATTATTTTTATAATAAGGAACTTTGTTCCTATCCGGTGTCACACGACACCACACATCTTTTTTTTTGGTTCTATGTACAATGTACGTGCCACTATTCATTCGATAATACGTATACTGCAAATAAACGTGCAGGACAATGCCTTGTGAACCCAGCCTTAGGCTACCAAGGATTAGGTAGGAAAAAAATTGATCACTATGATTTAGTAACCGAACTTACCGCTTCCCAGGTCTGGTAATTGTCATAGGGCAGTCTTGCTCCGTTTCTGGCTTTGGTCGCATTGTGTGCCTCTTCAATAAGCATATCGTCGTAATCAAGCTTACTGCAATAGAACATTTGTTTTGTGAAGTTTCAACAATGTACATCTATATTTATTTGCCTATATGTATGTAACCTCTATACGATTTATCTTAAAAGAGGTTAATATGTTATAATCTATATATCTCGTTCGTTAGTCTCGCTAAAACTCGAGAACGGCTGGGCCGATTTAGCAAATTTTGGTCTTGAATTATTTGTGGAAGTCCAGAAAAGGTTTGAAAGGTAGATAAATATGAAAACGCTCGGAATTAAATAAAAATAACAATTTTGTTTTTCCTTTGATGTGTCCCCCGTCGGACGGATTCGTTTTGTTTGTTTTAAGTTTATTTTATACAAAAGTTTAGGTCTTTTATTTATCGATTGAGGCACTACGAAGTCTGCCGGGTCAGCTAGTATGTTATAAAGATGACATAAATGGAATTTTAACTATTGAAACATTAGAAGGAACATTAGAAATATAAAAGCAATTTGGGATTTTGAAATATAAAAAACATACAATGGCGGTGAAGCAATAGCTTTAAATGTTGTTTCTCTTTATAGAGCAACTCAATTTGTGCTATAGTTTTACTAGGCTAAAGTTTATTTTGATGTAAATAAAATAATACATTATATTATGTACTATCGATGTTCGTTTTGGTAGTAACCGATTGATGGTAGTGTTTTGAAAAATGCTTTTTCTCTTTCGTTTGTGTGCGGGAATGAGTGCGCATGTGTTCACTCTGATTTTGCGTTTTTTGTATAACTAGAGATCCCGCAGTAGTCGAAATTCGACTATAATTAATTGGAATTGTAAGTTTTACACTATTATGATTGTATTTTATACTTCTATAATCACAAATTTCGCCAAGACTACACTATAAAAGATATTAACAAAGACAAACAATATTTAATCTATTCTCAATTTGACAACAGACGTCAAGAACAAAAGTTTGACAATAAATAGTAGGCATGCGTGTGTGCGTCAAATACATGGTATGTAGTGTGTGTAATGTTTTCTTTATTGATTTAATGTATCTTTTATGCATTATTTAAAAAAAAATATTAGCATTGTGCACTCCTTCTCTATATTCTCTATAAGTGTGGAAAATTTCATACTCCTCCGTCCGCGCAATTTTCGTAAAAAGGGATACAAAGTCTTTGCTTCATGTATTAATATATAGATTATTATGAGATATTGGCTTTTAGTGTTAACTAGTGTTTCGTCCAGATGTCGATAATGAAGTTTCGGTGTGTCAAGTGTTAAATTCACTTCGTGGATTACATTTACTTTATTGTTTTATTATTTTCGTTTTCTATTTCTGGTTTTTAGGGTTTTCTTCGGTTTTGACGAGTTGTAAAAATAATTTAGACTATTAGTACTGGTTAATCAAATATAAACTATTTTTCATTGATAAAGCTTGTTATGAACTAATTGATAATCGTCTGAAAAACAAAGCAGATAATGGTACTGAAATGTTTTTATCTAACTATATTTCGACGCTGCGTATTACTGTAATACTGGATATTGTGAATGGAGAAGTGTTTTCTTTATAGTTTCCCAATGGAAATAATCTTGAAATTTTTATATGAATACATATACAGTGTTGAGATGCATTAAAAATAGTAAAGTCCATCAGTTTTGAGTTGAAACTTCTTAAGCGATGTGAACGAGTGTTTAGATATTATTTTAAAGATGTCGTGTTTTTTACTAATTGTAGGGCGTCTTGGAGTTCACGTGAGCTCACCGCCCTGTTTATTTCTGCCGTGAAGCAGTAATGCGTTTCGGTTTGAAGGGTGGGGCAGCCGTTGTACTACAAAAATGGAGACCTGAGAACTGTTATCTTAAGGTGGGTGGCGGCATTTACGTTGTATATGTCAATGGGCTCCGGTAACCATTTAACATCAGGTGAGCCGTGAGCTCGTCCACAAACTCAACCAATAAAAAAATCTATATTTTTTTCGCTTTAATCAGAATGTACTCATACAATTAAATCACAAAAGGAATCGATTAATCTGTAGATTAAATAACGAAAAAAAAAACAAACTATTAAATTATTCCACTGATTTATCAACAATGATTCATTGATATCAGCGTAATTCTAGATTTGAAGCCTGCTCGTATTATTGTTTAATGTACTGTGATATAATATTTAATTGATTACATAGTAGTCGAAATTGATAATACATACCATAATTACATTTGTTATAATTCATAATTAGAAGTTTTAGGTCTAATTATAATTTAAAAAAAAACCCGTTAATTCATGTTTGTAAAGAGATTTTTTGTGACTTCAAAATGTGATCCTTGGTGTACTCGTTTGGTGGGACTAAAATCTCTTCTTGGTTTGAAGGATAGTCCTAATGTAAGCCGTAATGCATTACAATCGGTAGTTTTATTTCGCGTCTCGAAATTGATAATTGTACTCACGATGTAATATGGACCTTGGAAGTCACTAAATACCAGATACCTCAGCCCACATCCGGTTCCAAAATAAGACTCGAGAAAGAAAAAGATCAAGGTTTCTTTTGGTCAAGAGGTCCTTTATTGGAGACAGTTTTTTTGGCTGTTCGTCGCCGGTATTGATGGATATCTCACATGTCACTGATACACTATTACAGTTCGAATATAATAGAAACAGTCTCTTATCAATTACCTAGTTTCCTAATTAGCTTCGCTGAGCAATTACGCTTCTTATTTTATTTTTATTGCTTAGATAGGTGGACGAGCTCACAGCCCACTTAGTGTTAAGTGGTATCAACGTGGTTGAGATGTAAGTTCTAATGTCTCAGTATAGTTCAAACCAAAATGCATTACTGCTTCACGGCAGAAACAGGCAGCGCGGTAGTACCTATCCGTGCGGACTCACAAGAGGTCCTACCACCAGTAATTACGCAAATTATAATTTTGAGGGTTCGATTTTTATTACACGATGTTATTACTTCACCGTGGAACTCAACCGTGAACATTTGTTAAGTACGTATTTCATTAGAAAAATTGGTACCCGCCTGCGGGATTCGAACACCGTTGCATCGCTAGATATGAATGCACTGTACGTCCCATTCTTTAGGCCACGAAGACTTTAAGATACAGACAGCGTATGTGATACAGCGGCATCGGAGATGACTAACCTTTTGATGTCATCAGCATGGATCCTGTAGGCAATACCCTGGCCATCCATTAGACTCGTGAAAGCTTCGAGCTGATCAGGCTGCACGAGGACCAACCCTTCACGCTGCGTGGTCGCATGACCGAGCACATCCAGGTCCAGTTGCTGTATCAGCGAACCGAAAGTCTTGAGTTGGACATCGTTTGATGGTCTCACGTGGAAAGTTTTCCACCTGAAAAATTTATGATTCAATAAATTAAGTACTTCAAGTTTGGTGTTATGAATATTCAAGTTTCCCGTATTGAAAGTAAACATGAGGTCGCAGGATGATTGAATACAAGTCCCTTAAAACATATCGTTACGAAGTTTTTTTATTTTTTTTGATGGTGAGTGGTTACCGTCGCCCATGGGCGTCAGCAATGTCAGGGGCATAGCCAATACTGTCTAATACTCTCCACAAGCCTCGTTTGAAGAAGGACATGTCATAGCGCTTGTGGCCAAGTTTGGAGGATGTCGGCCAATGTTGTGAGAAGCAGGGTGACAATCTTGAAAAACTACTCATCACAGCAAAGTGGAAGGAAAGAGGCAAAGGGGGCTTAGTCCTATGCGCTGGCCCAATCAAATTAGGATGACATTGGCCTCCAACATAATCCAATGCGCAGTGGATAGGAATGAATGGAGGGACATAGTCCGAACAAAAGTTCTTCGTAAAGGTCACGACCCTCAGCACTGAGGAGCAAGGAAGAGGATGTTTAATAGGGCACGTTTGTAGGCTAATGTTGAACAAAATCTAAGCCACATACGCAATGTCACGTCATCCCTTCCATTTAATTATTTGTTAATTGTCACATACGTTAAGTAGAATATTCGGTTAACCAATTGTCAGAATATACTTAAGAATTTATTTTCTTTGGTATCCCAAAAACCTAGTCCATTAAGTAATCATCAGCTCAGGAGATCTTATAGGTCCTATATATCTATACTAATTCTGATCTTCTTGATTTTCGCCTTTATCAACGGTATCTTCATCGTATGTGTGAAATACGCACTGTCTTGTGCACCAATTGAGAGTATTGTGCTAAGTAGGCTTCTGGATTGAAGTAGTTGTGGATTCCAACTTGAAAAATTGCATGAGTATATTCGCAGCTCCAATGAGACTTTGGCTTAATATGTATCACAAGTTTTTACATTTAATTACTAATAAAAATAAAACTGTTAATTTTCCATATAATTTAAATAATTTTCTAAGTAACCAAATATTACTTACCCAATATAATGTTCATGTTTGGCGAACACAAACGTAATGAGACCCAACAGAATCCAAGCCCTCATCTTGCTACAAGAATGTGCCAATGGGAATTATCTTACTTTTTATAACCATATTTTGAAGATAAGGGTGCCGATAAAACGATAACTGTTATCGCAAGACTCATAGTTTATCGGTTTGAATAGTGATTTGCTAAATGTTTAACCGGCCCCAGAGTATGTCGTAAAAATATTAAAGGTTAGAAGAACGATCAGTCTTGTTTAAAAGTTGAGTATATTCTCTTCTCTTGTACTACTGGGCGGTATTTCTGGGATTTCTATTCGACAATCCGCTATCAGGTTACTAAATCCTGGAAACTCTTATCAAAATAAATACGTTCAATGTCGATGTTTACAACTTGAGTGTAAAATAAGTTTAGCGCTACATTGTAGAACATTATGACTAGTGGTCCCACAGTAGTCGAAATTCGACTATAATTAATTAAAATTATAAGTTTGACCATTATTATGGTTCTATTGTCAAAGGCTATTTATTATATTTCTATAATCAAAGATTTCGCCAAGACTCCACTATAGACAAATAATATTAAAGATAAACAATATTAACCTACTCTCAATTTGATCACAAACTTGAAGGAATGACAAAAGTTTGACAATAAATAAAGAGTATTTAAATGTGTGTGTGTGTGTGTCAAATACATGGTAGTGTGTATAACGTTTTTATTTATTGATTTAAAGTACTTTTATGCATAATTAAAAAAAAAAAATTGTATTCTGCACTCCTCTATATTCTCTATAAGTGTGGGAAATTTCATACTCCTCCGTCCGCGCAATTTTCGTAAAAAGGGGTACAAAGTTTTTGCTTCACGTATTAATATATAGATATAACCATTTAGTTTCACGTTTCGTTTGCCGGGTAGCCGTCAGAGGATCGTGGTATCTGAGGAACGCGAATTTTCATGACGATCTACAATAAGAATTGATACGGAAGTATCCGACGACAGCGTCAGAGTGGTGGCGATAACCCTCTTATCATGTGCGCCACTAATTACATAACCGACCTAGACAACGGGCAACGCAAACCCTCATTTTATCAGATCCTCCCAATCTACTCCGGTGCTTTTAGGGTCTTCAAATATTAGTCACTATTCTCATTGAGCTCTTCAAATATGACGAATACAATACACTTGATCGGATAGGATACAGCCTAAGGGTTTGAAAACTATGCTCGACTTCTGCGAGTGCACCATCTCGCAGCAGGAGGCGGCGGGGCGAGTGAGGCAAAGCTCTCCTTACTATGCAGAAACCCGCCGCCGCCGAACAGGGGGTCGGGACCGGGGTCCCGTCCGTAACCCGGCCCCCTAAGAGCTTCGGGCTCCACCCGCTTTGTGCGGGGAGGAACCTAGGTGTAGGGCGGCGTGGTAGGTCGCGTTCCTCCGACCGCTCCGGGGGAAGGTGTAGCGCGGCACTATCAATCGGGCTCTTGGCCCGTCGACCGAGGGAACCGGCGGTCATGTTGCTGGCGGCCGCCGGTCCGGCGTCTGGGGGACGGCGGGATGGATGTAATGTGCTCTGCGTAAACCCTGTCCCGCCGTCTCAATAGCTCCGACTGGGTTTCCGCCCGGTCCGGGGTAGGGCGCCGGCTNTGGCCCGTCGACCGAGGGAACCGGCGGTCATGTTGCTGGCGGCCGCCGGTCCGGCGTCTGGGGGACGGCGGGATGGATGTAATGTGCTCTGCGTAAACCCTGTCCCGCCGTCTCAATAGCTCCGACTGGGTTTCCGCCCGGTCCGGGGTAGGGCGCCGGCTGTGAGCGGCAGGAGTTTTTAGTGAGGTTCGACTCCCACCTGCCGTGCGGGTGGGGATCCGGCGATTTTCTCCTGTGGTAAAAAAAAAGGGTTTGAAAAGGATGTTCGTGACGGCTAACCTGGTGTTGAACTTTCAACAATTGGTGGTCAGTGGATATTGAAATCCTCAGCCAAAAAAAGGGGATAAAAGAAAGTGGAAGCTTCTACTTCGAGCTCTCTTGAAACAGATCGCTACGTGACAATAAAAAAAAGAAAAAAAAAACATTTTATGGACTAATCGTTGATATGAATTAAAAAAAAAAATTGCCTTTTTGGGTAGACGAGCATACAGCCCACTTGATTGTGTGTGGTTACCGTCGCCCATGGTTACGTCAGCAATGCCAGGAGCACAGCGAAGCCGCTGCCTACCGTTAAGCACTCTCCATAAGCCTCGTTTGAAGAAGAACATGTCATAGCGCTCGGGCAAACACCATGGAGGGGAGCTCATTTCAAAGCCGGACGGTACGTTGCAAAAAAGATCTCTGGAAACGCACTGTGGATGAACGCAGTGGCTCCAGGTAGTACGGATGAACTCTACTCCGGTGGCGGGCAGTGTGGTGGTAAAAACGAGATGATGGGATCATCTCAAACAATTCCTCAGATTACTCCCCATGGAACAGATGGAAGAAAGATTTTACGAAATAAAAAAGCAACCTAATTAATTGTACAGCTTTTATTAAGCTCTAAATAAAATTCCGGATTTACTGGCACCGGCTACAATGCCTTCCCAAGTTTCAGTAGCCACTTGTTTAATATAAATTGGATCCAAGAAGAATCCTCTACCGCCTCCTGGAAGCTCGTAGGTATATGACAGCGGCACCCCAACTGAATGGGCGTAGTCTTCAGAAGCTCCGGATGCTGCGTACCTCAATACGAGAGCTGCGTTTCCAACGACATATCTTGGGAAGTGGCTTAAAGCCTTAGTGTGGATTGCGTCTGCCATTTCAATACCAACGGTGTGAAGACCAAGAGCGTGGTGTGATAAAGAGCCATCGTGTCCCCATGGGTACAAGATCATGCTGCCATGGCTGTGAATAGTAAGGTATAGACTGATTCGGGACAAGTGCTCATCCAAGATATCACGGACTATTCTAGTTTCAATCTCGGAGAAGGCCTTTGGTCCGCCGTAGTTCTCAGCGCAAGGGTTAGTACTCGTACCAACGGTGTTCCAATGGAAATCATAGTTTCGATTGCCGTCTACTCCCGGACACCTTTTTGTGTTGGGGGAAACGATTGATCTGGTCTTGCGCCAGAAACGTTGCTAAAAAAACAAAGATATTTAGTAGTAAAATTTAAAAAGCATTTTATAATTACGCAGATTCGTTAAGGGTAGGACCTTTTGTGAGTCCGCGCGGGTGGGTACCACCACGCTGCCTATTTCTGCCGTGAAGCAGTAATGCGTTTCAGTTTGAAGGGTGGGGCAGCCGTTGTAACTTACTTGAGACCTTAGAACTTATATCTCAAGGTGGGTGGCGCATTTACGTTGTAGATGTCTATGGGTTCCAGTAACCACTTAACACCAGGTGGTCTGTGAGCTCGTCCACCCATCTAAGCAATAAAAAAAAAGAACTTTGATATATAATTACCGTATTCAAAGAGAACGTGTATCCGTCGGGATTGGCAACAGGGAAAATGACCCAATCGAAATTATTCAACAGATCAGGCTCTGTCACGTCTTCAACTAGCTTGCGAATGGCCCAAGTAGCTACAGGGATCGTGGCCCATTCTCTGGCGTGGATGGCTGCGTCTACTACAACAACAGGTTTGCTCGCATCTTCGAAGTTTGTTGTGGAAATTTTCAGGTACTTGAGGTTTCGCCCTTCGAAAGTCCTTGCTGCATTAACCAATTTCACTAAATCGGGATAGCGGTGAGCAATGCCGTCTATGTACTCTTCAATCTGTAAGATGTTTTAGGAAGAAATTCTGCAGAAAATCAAACTGTCGTCGTGAATATAACATTAATTCCAAACACATTATTTCAATTGTACTTTCACGTAAATTCATCGGGTCTACCTTAATAATTAAAGAACCTTGAAGATAAATACTTTTACGGGAATAATAGTTTTACCAATCTTGCTAAACTAACCAAACAAATGGTTATGATGAAGCGAAATGTGAGAGCGTTAGAATAATGCTCTTAGCCAGAAGATAAAATAGTGGTATATAAATTATAATAATATAAAATTGTAGCGACCATAATTAATGTGGAATGACTAATGGGTTTTTAACTTTGACAAGAATCTTCAAGGATTCATCATCAATCTGACAAGGATCTTTTCAATATTCAAATTATTTTTTGGAAGATTCTATTCAAAGATTTATGATTCTGCCACACTCTCTTACCACTGGCCAATCATGGTAGCTGGTGTATGACAGTCTCTCTGTACTTCTCGTTTGGTTCCTTCTCAATTCCAAGATGGCGTCCTCGTAGTCAAGTTGCCTGTAAGATTATTAAGAGAGGTGATGAATATGGTATGATGATAAAGCATTCTCGCTCACGACTCGGTCGTGCGCGGACGTGCTTTCCGATCCGTGGCCCGCTTGCGAGCTGCGTCTCTGAACTCACAGTTGTGCTCGACAGTGTAGTGACCGTGAATACATCGTGCTTACAATTCAGTAGTGCGGACGTGCCGATCCGTTGGTCGCTTGCGATTTGCGTCTCGGAGTCCATTTTTGTGCGCTAAAGTGTTGTAACCGCGAACCCACCCTTTACCAACTGCCTTTTTCAAGGCAAAACCAATCGCTACGATCAGGCTTCCTGTGGCACTCACAGGCTAGCGATTTCCTAACCCTTCCCAAAACAACAGTCTTTTTCAAGACTAGACCCCCGCTCGCGATTCTGCCTGCTGTAGCACTATACAGCCCGAGCGGGTTCCTTTCCTTTTCCCCGCCGATTGCCGTTTTCACGGCATAGGCATTCCCCCCCCCTGCTCCTTGCTGTCCTGCAGCACAGGGGGGTTACAAATCCTATCCGGGGCCTCGCCTTTCGGCGAGTTCAACAAAAGTCCCGGGGCCGCCCCCCCCGGGCAAGAAGCAAGAAGAAACATGGAAGAAAGTGCAAGTGTTTGTGACAGTGATCTTGTCGGGTTCCTCCGGGATAGGTACCCGTCAATTAGGGCCGAATATTTAGCATTTAGGGCCTCTCGTGGCAATCCCTCCCCCCCCGCGTCCGTCGCCGCGTATTTCAACCGTGCCTCGGAGGCACGCCGCGCGCCCCCCGCCGCGTTAAGTTCGAGCGCACGTTCCGACGATGCGACTCACGAAGCGCCTAGCGCTACCCCCACCCCCGCGCCCGCGTCGATTACGTCATCGCTCGTATCGTCCGTCGCGACCTCGATTGTTTCGAGTTCAGGCTCCGATACCGAATCGGAGATGGATTTCGAATCCGCGTCAAGCCCTCAGCCTGGAACTTCGGATGGGTTCCAAACCGTAACGCGCGGTAAAAAGCGTACTCGCGCCGTGGAGTCCCGGAGCTCCACGACGAAGCAGACAAAATCCGCGACCGCCTCCCGCCCGCAGGTAGTCGTGACACCGGAGTCGGACTCCGCTCGCCGCGTAACCCCGCCGCCGCGTCCCAAGCCCGCGCCCGCTCCTAAAGCAGCTGCCCCGCCCCCGCTGATTCTCCAGGAAAAAACTGCGTGGAACCGCGTTTCCCAGGCCCTTCAGGCAAATAAAATTAATTATACCCATGCGCGTAACGTCGCGCATGGGATTCAGATAAAGGTCGCAACGCCGGGCGACCATAGGGCCCTCTCAGCATACCTCCGAAAGGAGAACATAGGTTTCCACACCTATGCTCTTCAGGAGGACCGCGAGCTCCGCGTAGT
>NW_021011490.1:869971-896205 GCF_003987935.1 Bombyx mandarina | reverse complement strand
CACTTGAAATCCCTTCAGGTTATTCAATCACGATTCTGCAGGATAGCCGTCGGAGCGCCATGGTTCCTTAGGAATGTGGATCTCCACGATGACCTGGAGCTCGACTCTCTTAGTAAGTATCTACAGTCGGCATCGCTGCGCCATTTTGAGAAGGCGGCACGACATGAGAACCCTCTCATCGTAGCCGCTGGAAATTACATACCCGACCCAGTAGACCGAATGGTAAACCGTCGACGTCGCCCAAAGCACGTCATTACGGATCCTCCTGATCCATTAACGGTGCTTTTAGGCACCACAAGCACCGGTCACCGTCCTCGTCGAACCCGTCGCTTGCGACGAAGGGCTCGACGAGCGAACTAACTCATAGACACAGCCCACTGAGTTTCTCGCCGGATCTTCTCAGTGGGTCGCGTTTCCGATCCGGTGGTAGATTCTGCGAAGCACGGCTCTTGCTAGGGTCAGTGTTAGCAACTCTCCGGTTGAGCCCCGCGAGCTCACCTACTAACGTTAGGGCGAAGCTGAAATAGCCTCTCAAGGCTATCAGCATAGGTAGGGAAAAAAAAAAAAAAAAAAAAAGGTATGATGATATTTAAAACCTGACCTGGACGGACTTCACTGTTCCTTTGTTTTGCTGTAGACTCATCTATAGTTAGCCGGTAACAGAACTCTTAGAAATCACCAAGTGAACCTCTGTTTAAAACCCAAATATATATACCTATCTCGCTTTTTACTGGTGGTAGGACCTCTTGTGAGTCCGCACGGGTTGGTACCACTACATCGTCTGTTTCTGCCGTGAAGCAGTAATGCGTTTCGGTTTGAGGGGCAGGGTAGCCGTTGTAACTATACTGAGACCTTAGAACTTATATCTCAAGGTGGGTGGCGCATTTACGTTGTAGGTGTCTATGCGCTCCAGTAACCCTTTAACACCAAGTGGGCTGTGAGCTCGTCCACCCATCTAAGCAATAAAAAAAAGAACCCCTTCGAAAAAAAGATATGCTGGTGCTTATCTTATCGTAGAATTTAAGAGCTGGGCGAACGATTGCTCGAGATTTCGACCCTTAGGGTCTTTTGTTGAAGGCTCATATTACACTAATTACAACATAATTCCGGTTTGAAAGGTGGGGGTTAGTAATGTTACTATAAAACTGAGACTCAGAACTCTAATCTCAAGTTAGATGGCAGTATATAAGTTGTTGATGACTATTCACTTCGTACTTTACACCAGCTGAGTCGTGGAAGCGATCACCGATCTTTCAAACAAATGAAATAGGTTGTTTTTTTTTATTGCTTAGATGGGTAGACGAGCTCACAGCCCACCTGGTGTTAAGTGGTTACTGGAGCCCATAGACATCCACAGCGTAAATGCGCCACCCACCTTGAGATATAAGTTCTAAGGTCTCAAGTATAGTTACAACGGCTGCCCCACCCTTCAAACCGAAGCGCATTACTGCTTCACGGCAGAAATAGGCAGGGTGGTGGTACCCAACCACGCGGACTCACAAGAGGTCCTACCACCAGTAAAAAACGTTTAGTTTGTGAGAACGTATAATTTAATATCTCGGCTCCTAAAGGTTTATTCCGATCCTTAGATATAAAGACTCACAGGATTTAAATGTAACTTACGCTTTCACATCGTCAACATGTATTCTGTACTTGATGCCGTATTTATCGAGAGCATCTAAGAAGCTCTCCCGGTACTCCGGCTTAACCAGAACCAGTCCGTCCCTTCCGAATATCGGCCGGGTCAAAACATCAATCTGATACTCATTCTCCAAGGAAGCGAGTGCTTGGAACTGATTCTCGTGTGAAGGTGATATGTAGTACGATTTATATCTGGAAAGGATGAATAAATGATTCATTCGTCACAATAAGTAAGGATTTTTAGGAAGGATGTAGATTTTACTGGTGGTAGGACCTCTTGAGAGTCCGCGCGGGTGGGTACCACCACCCTGCCTATTTCTGCCGTGAAGCAGTAATTCGTTTCGGTTTGAAGGGTGGGGCAGCCGTTGTAACTATACTTGAGACCTTAGAACTTATATCTCAAAGTGGGTGGCGCATTTACGTTGTGGATGTCTATGGGCTCCAGTAACCACTTAACACCAGGTGGGCTGTGAGCTCGTCCACCAATCTAAGCAATAAAAAAAAAATGATAGGTTGAAAGATGATAGATATAGAGAAGGATATGTAACTATACTGAGACCTTAGAACTTATATCTCAAGGTGGGTGGCGTATTTGCGCTGTAAATGTCTATGGGCTCCAGTAACGACTTAACACCAGGTGGGCTGTGAGCTCGTCCACCCTCTAAGCAATAAAAAAAAAACGTTTGGGAGAGGCTCTAATGAGAAAACAATTAGAATTTAGTGTTTCCTTTGGGTTTCATATGTTCTAAAGGTTATTATAAATGCTTTTGCAGTTTAGTCTAAGGTTTCACGGTTACGAGTCGCGACCAAGGTGCCCTTAATCAGTACGCCCTAGTCGTCGTGACCAGGAAAACTTTAAAGTGTTCGAAATGTGGGAGATAGTGTTGTGACGCTTAATTAAGCTGTAATAAGCCTACGTAGGATTTTCGGGTTTGTCGATCCAGTTGGGAGAAAGAAGGGTGTCAATCTCGAAAGGTAGCCTTTCACTTCACCGGCAAAGTGGAAGGAAAGAGGACAAGAGGGCGTAGTCCCATGCGCAGATCCGATCAAATTAAGACGACATTGGACTCCAGGATCAATGTCGCTATCTACTGTGCAGAGGATTGAAAAGAATGGAGGGACATAGTCCAAATAAAAATGTTCCGTACTGGTCCCGACCCTCAGCACTGAGGAATATAACAAACGGAGGAGGAGTTTTCACTATTTAATTTTTACTTTAAAATACTATCATATATCATATGAAATCTACGACGCAGCGGAGTCAAAATTACTGGTGGTAGGACCTCTTGTGTGTCTGCATGGGTAGGTACCACCACCCTGCCTATTTCGGCCGTGAAGCAGTAATGCGTTTCGGTTTGAAGGGCGGGGCAGCCGTTGTAACTATACTTGAGACCTTAGAACTTATATCTCAAGGTGGGTGGCGCATTTACGTCGTAGATGTCTGTGGGATCCTGGAACCACTTAACACCAGGTGGGCTGTGAGTTCATCCACCCATCTAAGCAATAAAAAATATTTATATGACGTAATTGTCGTTGAATACATGAATGGCTTATATTCTCAAACTAATAATACCATTTGTCATGAGTGTACACATGTAAATTCGTGTTACGTACACGGATATAGTTGATAACAAACAGTACGTTCGATTTTAAGGACTTATTTGTTGATCGTTGGCACTTTAGGTATCATACGAGTACGTTGAAATTAGATTTCGATCGAAATGTGATAATTTTATTCATAATCTTGTTTGATTAACAATATCAGCAATCAATTATGTTTCTGAAAGTGATTAATTCATTATAAATGTTTACATTTAATACGGTACTTAAAAAAAAATACGTTTCTGTTTGTTTGTTAAGCAGATAACGCAGATTGAAGTCGTCGTGGCCTAAGTGATAAGACGTCCGGTGCATTCGTGTTGAGCGATGCACCGGTGTTCGAATCTCAGGCGGGTACCAATTTTTTTAATGAAATACGTACTCAACAAATGTTCACGATTGATTTCCACGGTGAAGGAATAACATCGTGTAATAAAAATGAAACCCGCAAAAATTTTAATTTGCGTAATTACTGATGGTAGGACCTCTTGTGAGTCCGCACGGGTAGGTACCACCACCCTACCTATTTGTGCCGTGAAGCAGTATGCGTTCCGGTTTGAAGGGTGGGGCAGCCGTTGTAAGTATCCCTTTTTTTATTTATTGCTTAGTTGGGTGGACGAGCTCACAGCCCACCTGGTGTTAAGTGGTTACTGGAGCTCATAGACATCTACGACGTAAATGCGCCACCCACCTTGAGATATAAGTTCCAAGGTCTCAAGTATAGTTACAACGGCTGCCCCACCCTTCAAACCGAAACGCATACTGCTTCACGGCAGAAATAGGCAGGGTGCTGGTACCTACCCACGCGGACTCACAAGAGGTCCTACCACCAGTAAAAAATGTTATCAACTTGGGTCCAGTCGAATTTAGTACACAGTTCGCGCTGAAATTTAAAACAGCAACTGCCCGGTTCCGTGTTATTGCACTGATGCGGTTTGTCATAAGCTCTATTGCGGCTTTGCAATAGCGTTTAAACGTTAATTTTAATACTAAATGAAGATACGTAGGACGATTTGTGAAATTTATTTAATACTAGCTGACCCGTCAGACTTCGTAGTGCCTCAATCGATAAATAAAAGACAAAAGGAATCCGTCCGATGGGAGACACATCAAAGGGAAAACAAAATTGTTTATTTTTATTTAATTCCGAGCATTAACATTTTCATTCATATTTCATTCATATCTACCTTTTAAACCTTTTCTGGACTTCCACAAATAATTCAAGACCAAAATTAGCCAAATAGGTCCAGCCGCTCTCGAGCTTTAGAGAGACTAACGAACAGCAATTCATTTTTATATATATAGATAGATAACACTATCGTGAATACCAAGAATATAATAATAAATACATATGGAATAGCAAAACACTTTTTTTTTGTTTCATGTGAAATTTTGTATCAATCAACACCACGATCAACAAAGAATTTTATGAAACAAATAATGGAAGGATTAGTACATAGTTAATGTGATAATTAAATTATTTAAAATATTTTTGATTTACCCCCTTATCTGCCCATTTAATATCTTATCTGATAAAGGTGCTGACCGGGCATGGATGTACCTTCACCTTTACGAAGTCGTCGTGGCCTAAAGGATAAGACGTCCGGTGCATTCGTGTTGAGCGATGCACCGGTGTTCGAATCCCAGGCGGGTACCAATTTTTCTAATGAAATACGTACTCAAGGCTCCACTAACCACATAGCATCAGATGGGCTGTGAGCTCGTCCACCCATCTAAACAATAAAAAAAAAAGAATAGAAGCTGAGCCAACGATGAGGTGTCACCATTACGGATACGACTTAGACATTGAGGAGCATACGCTCGCTGTCTGCCCCACTTGGGAGGAGCAGCGCCGTGTCCTGATCGCAAAGGTAGGACCGGACTTTTCGCTGCCTGGCGTCGTGGCGTTGATGCTTGGCGGCGACGAGTCCTCGAAGGCTATGCTCGACTTCTGCGAGTGCACTATCTCGCGGAAGGAGGCGGCGGGGCGAGTGAGGCAAAGCTTTCCTGGCTTCCAGGGTCGGGACTAGGGTTCCATTCGTGACCCGGCCCCTAAGAGCTTCGGGCTCTACCCCTTTGTGCGGGGAGGGATCAGGCGTGGGGCAGCGTGCGCGGCACGCTCGCCCATGATAGGAAGCCGAGTGATGGTAGGCTGTGTTCCCTCGAACGCTCCGGGGGAAGCTGTAGCGCGGCGCCATCAAGGCAGTTTCCCGGCCCGTAGACCGAGGGAACTGGTGACCGTGTCGCTGGCGGCCGCCGGTCCGGTTTTTGGGGGACGGCGTAATGGATGTAATATACTGTTCGTCAACCCTGTCCACTCGTATTAATGGCGACGACTGGGCTCCGGCCCGGTCCGGGGTGGGGTTCTGGCTGTGAGCGGCAGGAATTTTTGGTGAGGTTCAACTCCCACATACCGGATCACCGGATCGGATAGTTAAATATTATGACTTGATACCGGTGGCTCGGCGTCTTGTGTGCCCGCACGGGTAGGTACCATCACCCTAATCATTCAACCGTGAAGCAGTAATAATGCGTTGCGACTTGAATGGTTGGGCTGTTGTACTGTAAAAACGGAGACCTTAGAACTAGTGGTAGGACCTCTTGTGAGTCCGCATGGGTGGGTACCACCGCCCTGCCTATTTTCTGCCGTGAAGCAGTAATGTGTTTCGGTTTGAAGGGTGGGGCAGCCGTTGTAACCATACTGAGACCTTAGAACTTATATCTCAAGGTAGGTGGCGGCTTTTACGTTGTAGATATCTATGGGCTTCGGTAACTACTTAACACCAGGTGGGATGTGAGCTCGTCTAGCCGTTTTAGTCATGTAAAAGAATGCCCACGGCAAGTGATATGTCTTTATGATTCTATTCGAAGTCACCACACACTCAAACCATTTACTTATTTTTTAAGGCAAACATCACTATACTAATCATGATGATGAAAGAACAATTGTTTTGTTATCAAGTTAATTGTGATGAATAAATTACACATTAATACTACTTTTATTTTAGTATAAATTATAAAATAAATATTTCGGATATTTGACTTTACTGGTGGTAGGACCTCTTGTGAGACCGCGCGGGTAGGTACCACCGCCCCGCCTATTTCTGCCGTGAAGCAGCAGCGTTTCGGTTTGAAGGGTGGGGCAGCCGTTGTAACTATTAATTGAGACCTTAGAACTTATATCTCAAGGTGGGTGGCGCATTTATTTTGTAGATGTCTATGGGCTCCAGTAACCATTTAACACCAGGTGGGCTGTGAGCTCGTCCACCCATCCAAGCAATAAAAAAAAAAAAAAATTTAGATTTTCTGGCGTGACTGATCAGCTAAAGGTGAGCATCGTAAGGGAAATGAGAAACGACGGTAAATAGCTTTGTGAGATGAGGAACTAGGTTGTTATTACTACCATATGTGTGAACTTACAATGCGCTTTTCCACCAAAAAAAAATTCTGAAGCTGCCCGGATTTCTCAGAAATGACTTCCAAGCTTATGAAAACTTCGAATGCGTTTGCAATACAAAGAAATCAATAGCAACAAAATGTGTTTGACTCATGATTATAAGAATAATGACGTCTTTAAAGCGGTTAGTTGCCCTCAATTAAGAAAAATAGTATTATTATTCGCCAATAGATGCCAGGAAGAGTTGATTATTGAAAACACGAATAAAACAACATTTTCTGAAAATAAATCGTAGCTAGATCGATTTATCGCCCCCGAAATCCCCTGTATAATAAATTTTTAGAAAATCGTTGCAGCCGTTTCCGTATTTATACCTATATATATATTATGTGAATATCGGAAGAATTGCTCGTTTAAAGGTATAAGATAAATATAATATTTACAATTATAGTTTTAGAATATATACTAAGTTACCTGTTTGTTGTTTTTTGTGAGTATAGGTAAAATAGAATTTAAACTCACCCAATATACATCTCGTGTTTTGCATACGCAAAAGCGAAAACACAAAGCAGAATAAGTGAATTCATGGTATTATGTTAATTGTTTTTGAAACGAAAAATAATTTACATGTATTTTTATATAACCCGATATTGGTAAGTATTGATAAAATGCTATTGATAAAAATCTCTAGTGAAAAATACAAGATTTCTTAGCTTAATACCGTAATTATTTTGATTAATAGGTAATTTTATGTTTTTTTTTATTGCCTTTGTAGGCAGACGAGCATACGGCCCACCTGATGGCAAGTGGTCACCGTCGCTCATGGACATCAGCAATGCCAGGGGCAAAGACAAGCCGCTGCCTACCATTAAATACTCTCCGTAAGCCTCGTTTGAAGAAGGACATGTCATAGCGCTCAGAAAACACCGTGGAGGGGAGTTCATTCCAAAGCCGGATGGTACGTGGCAAAAAAGATCTTTGGAAACGCACTGTCTCTGAACTTTGCTCAGATGGCGGGAGGTGCGCAGATAAAAAGGAGATGAGGGGATCATCTCGAATAATTAATTCCTCAGAGCATTCCCCATGAACCATACGGTATAAAACACAGAGAGACCCGAAGTCCCTCCGCAGACCCAGAGGTTCCAAGCGATCCGCGAGAGCAGGACTATCGACTATCCGAACAGCCCGTTTCTGTATGGAGTCAAATGGAAGTAGCTGGTATTTGGGAGCCCCGACCCAGAGATGTGAGAGCAGTACTCCACGCGAGGCCGGACCTACGCTTTATAAAGCGCAAGCCTCTGCCCAGGCGTGAAATACCGTTTCAATACTGTTTAATAATAATATAAGTTTGCAACGATTTTATTATGGTGAATACTACAGTTTGTTTTGTTTATTGACCCATAATCTTCTTCTAGTCCTTATCACATAAGGACGAAACATGTTTCTCTTGTATTTATAGGCTACAGTTTAATTATTTATATCTGACGGCTAAATATAAATTAGTGGAGGGTTTAACAAAAGACAAACGTTATCCATTGAGTGGCTCTACGCTAAGATTCTCTACTACGTTGTGGGCCAGAGAAACATAAATACGAAACAATAGTTAGCATCCAGACCAAATATTCTATGAAAAACTTCTGATTCCGAGCCAAAGCTTCACCTCATGATGGTGATAGTCAAAATCACTGATGGCTAGATCAACAAGATGGCAAGATCATAAGGCTCTGGAAAGACCATAGAGGAGGTTACTTCAGCCCGGATAGGATCATAATTGGCTATGAAAGGCAGTGCGTTTTGTGTGTCAATGTTATTGAGTGTTTTTTTGTATTCCGCATTTTAATACGACTGTATGTAATTACTCTTCTTCCACTAATCTAACGTAATATTAGTTAATCTTGTTATTTTAGTATTATTATAGTATATAGTATTCAATTATTACATATCAAATATTACTTATGTTCTGGAGATCTGTTTGCCTATCGACAAATGCCCCGAACCTTTCCCACTCGTGTCTTTCTTAAGCCACTCTGTTCCGTGTGACGCCTGCAACTTGTCGTCATCTCATATTTTTTGCGGTCTATCTCTTTTCCTTTCACTAGGATACCATCGTGTGACAACTTTGCTCCATTTGTCATTTTCTCTAACCACAAGCCCTGCCCAACACCATTTAAGCCTTCTAATTTTGCATGCTATGTCTATAACCTTTGTTTTGCTTCTTATTACACGGTTACTCAGTCAGTCTGACTTTTTCACATTTATCATACTCCTCTCCATTGCACGTTGGCACAATGTGACTTTTCTAATCGTGTTTTGTGATAAGGCCCATGTTTTGCTGCCGTACATAATTAACTTGAATGGTTACAATTCGTACATAGCTAACTATGCTCTGTGTTGACCCAACCTTTACTACAACTGCTTAGAGCGGCTTCTGAATGATTGGGTACAGCGGTAGCACGCGTTTTTATACAAGCGGGGACAAAATATGTTAACATGCAGTGCATACACAAGCGCGGGCCGTTAGAATTACTACAATGCAGTGCACGCCGATTCCACGGGTCGCTTTAAAATTGTGCATCTTTTATTAAGTTTTACAGAATTGGTAGTATGCAAATGTTAAAAAGTTTGCTTTTTATGTTCGTATGAAGATTCTTATCTTTCATAATCTCTTTCAAGCCCCAGTACCTTCTCCAGCCATTAGTTGTTCTTCTTTGAACTTCTTTGCGCATCGTATTATCATCTGCTATTAGCTGTTCCAGGTGAATATATTCATCAGTTTAATAAATTTGGTTGTTTCCTAAGTTTATGGGAATTCTCTCTCCGTTTGTCATTGCTTTTGTTTTTTCCGGGTTCAGTTTTAGCCCTACCGTCTTGCTTTCCATTGATAGGTCGTTTATCATTCTTGTTATGTCTTCCGGGGATTTTGCTAATATATCATCTGCGAATCTCAAGTGAATCAATGAGACACCGTCTACATTGATACCGAGATTTTCGCAATTTAGAGCTCTGAATATTAACTCTAGTACTTTTACGGTCTAATCTTGTATATATTATTTAATTATTTTTTTGTATTTTTTACGTCGGTCATTTTGGTCACCCAAACTGTGAACCGGGATATCCTACTGGGCCGGAATCAGGTTGCCGGACCAAAACGCGAAACATCACTAACCGGTCGCTCTGTAGTGATGTCCGCTCTGCGGCAAACAACAATCCTGGAATAGCACCGCGTAAAGTCAGCGTTTCCTGCCGCTCCAAGCTGCCATCGAGAGAGGGGCCTTCTACAGAGGCAGGAACTTGGTATAGCCCCTCCTAGCGGCGGGGTATCTTAATCGCGGCATAAATAGTGGCACACCTTCGTTGGCACATTGACAGACTTTAGATTGGCGTGCAAGTTTATTTTTAGTTTGGTTCCGGTAGTAATGCTTGGATTGTGGTTATACTAATGGTTAGGTTTTGGTATTAATGCTTTTATCGATAATAAGACTTAGCATCGCTCATGTATACTCACAATTAGCCTCATTTCATGATGTGATTAGGTGGACATATGATATATTATGATAAAATCCATCCGTATATCTAATTGTCATACATTTAGTTATCACTTAAGTATTAAGTGCTCAATAAGCCTATTATCACTGATAGAATATTTTTTCGTAGCATCATTTATGTATTATATTTACATAATGTTTTATTTTATCTAATATATAAAATTCTCGTGTCACGGTGTGCGTGATTGAACTCCTTCGAAATGGCTCGACCGATTTTCGTGAATCTTATTAGCGTGCATATTGGCCAGGGTAGAGAATCGGACAACATCTATTTTTCATCCCCCTAAACGTTAAGGGTAGTCCACCCCTAAATTTTATTTTTTACTGTTAGACAAAAAAATTGTTTTTATTTTTTTATGATACAACATACAAAAATACATACAACCCAAAATTTTCACCCCTCTACGATCAACCCTTTTTTTTATTTGTTAAGTAAAAAGCTTAATTTTTTTTGCAAGAATTTTGTTTTTATTTTGTCATGACTTAGAATAAAAAAAATCATATTACTCTGAATTTTTCACCCCTCTACGATCAACCTCTATTTTTTATTTGTTAATTATAAACTTAAATTTTTTTGGCAAGATTTTTTTATCTATTTTGTCATGTCTTAAAATAAAAAAAATCATATTACTCTCAATTTTCACTCTTATACGACCAACCCCTGTTTTTCCATCCCGATTTTTAATTTTTTTTATTCTATGCACAGAACCGCAATAAGCTTGTAAGATGGCAATCAAATATTATAATTGTAGTACGATAAATTCTTATTCAGAGTTTATAATTTCAAGTTCCTTTAATTATGATTTTTTTTAATTCAATTTGATCTCCCGCCCTCGCCGGTCGACTACTGATCAACTATCAATCGATCAGTTATCCCCGCCAGGTATCACCACTCATCAAGCAAACATCACGTAGTAGGGATGAGGACGAAGCCGGTCTACTGTCTTACTTACTATACATTTTTCAGCCATGGTTTTTTGGTTTTATTTGTGTATCAATCGTAGCTTGCCGGCCATGTTTTTTTGGTTTTATTTGTCTATCAATAGTATGTTCAGTAGGTCTGAGAATCGGCTACTATCTATTTTTCATACCCCTAAGTGATAAGGGTTGTCCACCCCAAACATTTATTTTTGATTTTTATTTTTTGGATATATTTTTTTTGGTTATAATGAGGTATTATGTGGTTTAATGAGGTTTTTTTTCTACACTAGAATTTCCCTAGAAATCTTATTTAAGGCAACACAACGTTTGCCGGGTCAGCTAGTATTATATAAAAGCTTCTTCGATTGAATAACCTACAGACGTCACAAAACGTCGCAGCCTCAGTAAAGTTACTTTACAAGAGGGAGGAAGAAGAATCCCACTCACCATCAGCTCAGACCTAATCAACCTAATCCTGCAGCTCATCACCCCTGCTTCAATAGGCAAGGAGTTACAAGCCCGGGCAGAGCGGTTTCCCCGAGGCCCGTCACGCGCCACTGTAAGGAGACGCGACGACCCGATAGTAAGTAACTTTACTGAGGTTTGTGACGCTGTGACGCTTTGTGATGTTCAATCTAGGAAGCTTTTAAAAGTTTGTACCCAGCGATTATTTAAAGTCCAGACATCTATAATATTTTGCTGCCTCATTGGGTCGATAGAAGTAAAGGACATGATTAAGGATTTGCGGCTTCGCAAGGCACCCGGGTCCGACAGCGTATTCAACCGGGTCATTAAACTTCTAACCGCCCAACTCATCGTGATGTTAGCATCCATTTACCGCTACGATGAACTGCATAGTTCTCGCAATGTGGAAAGAAACGAACGCTATCAGCACACATAGGGCTTTTAAACAAAAAATCACACCAAAGATCACTCCGCCAGTGATCGACTGATTAACTTTCTCTTATAACTTAGCTCAATGTACAAGTAAAAAAAAACTGTAATCAAAAACTGTAATTTTGAGATGTATTTTGTTTCACATTAGGAAGAAATCACTGGCCGCGCGTTCCTCTAATAGCCCCTTAGCTTACCAGCGAATAGGTAGTAAAAATAAGTAAGAATTAATAAGTGGAAAGTGCGCATGTGGATGTAAAACCTTACGGAAACAGAACCGGCTAGGGAAACCACTTTCTCGCTGATGACGACATTTTTTAATCTTGTTTGAAGAAAGATATGTCATAGCCTTCAAGGATCATCATGGGGGCTATTTGAAAAAACCAATTGTAAGAGCTTAGCTTATTTATTTTTATTTAAACGAAAAACCTCTCCCCGGAAATATTATTTCAATGTTTTGAAGTCATAATCTAAGCTTATGTTTCAAATGTTTTTAAATAATTGTCATTGAATTCAGTCAGCGGTTTTGACTCTTTAATGTAAGCCGTCCTAATGTCTGCTTATTTAAAATTTGAAAGCAAGGGGTGCAGAGAAAAAATTGAGTATATTTTTCGCATTAACTAATGTCTAAAAAAATTATGGCTTAGTCAAATAGTTTGGTACCAATACTACGTGTCTATAATTGGTTCCAATGCACAATCTCGCAACGGGAAGGACTTGTCTTTTTCCAAACTTTAGACGTTTTTTTTATTGTTTTGTACAGTCAAACATACGAGCATACGAGCCATCAGATGGGGAGTGGTTACCGTTGTCCATGGGTATCAGCAATGCCAGCAGAGCTAAGCCACTACTTACCTACTCATGTCATTATTCATACTCGGGACTCTTATAGTTTTATAAGTGTTTCAATGCTTGAAGTCGTCGTGGCCTAAAGGATAAGACGTCCGGGGCATTCATATCTAGTGATGCACCGGTGTTCGAATCCCGCTGGAAATTTCCAATTTTAATACGCTTTTATTAGCTTCAGATATATGTATGTTAGTATTAGAAAATCCAAATAAAAAATAGAAAATAAATTTTAATGAATTTGAATTAAAAATAGTTTAAAAAAAATGATTTTATTATTAGTGTGGTATGGACATGTGATGCGTAGAGAGAAGTTGCATGTGACTAGGAGATGTATGGAAATGGTAGTGCAAGGTAGAAGGAGAAGAAGTCGACCGAAGAAGACACGCATGGAGTGTGTGAATTACGATATGAGAGAGAGACGGGTGAGTGTTGAGATGACGGCTGATAGAAGAGAATGGAATAGAAAAATTTGCTGTGCCGTCACCACCTAGTGGGATAAGGTGGAGAAAAAGAAGAAGATCGCTGATGGTAAAGAATCTAATCCGTTTACTAAGTCTTCTAATTGTTTCTTGCGGAACTTCGCGGTGACTACGGCGAAATGTTATAAATATACAACGCTATGAAACAACTCGCACGCCACCTATCGTGTTTTATGGTACTGCAACAAAAACCTCTGAAGTAAAAAACTACAAGCCAAAATTTTCAATTAAATTCGACAAGCAATTTCAAATACATCATTAAAGATTAATTTTCAATTGATATATAAATGAATGACTAGATGGCGTTGTTATGAAATATTTACTGTTCACACGTCGAAGGACGTTGAAATGGTTCTTTGATGGTTTTACTGGTGGCAGGACCTCTTGTGAGTCCGCACGGGTAGGTACCACCACCCCGCCTATTTCTGCCGTGAAGCAGTAATGCGTTTCGGTTTGAAGGGTGGGGCAGCCGTTGTAACTATACTGAGACCTTAGAACTTATATCTCAAGGTGGGTGGCGCATTTACGTTGAAGATGTCTATGGGCTCCAGTAACCACTTAACACCAAGTGGGCTGTGAGATCGTCCACCCACCTAGGCAATAAAAAAAAAATTATTTAATTTTTTTTCCTACTTATTCTAGTGACTTAAAGTGAGTGGATGAGCTCTCAGGACTCTAGCCTGACGAATTTGCTAACACTAGCCCTAGCTTTGCTTCGGAGAATCTATCACCGGATCGGAAACGCGACCCACTGAAAGCCCGGTGAGAAACTCAGTGGACTTCAGTGGCTGAGGGAAAAAATAAATATACTCGCTGAATAATAAAGATTAGGGGAGATTAAGCGAGACGAGACGAGTCAGTCGCAATGATCGTTCCATCTCTTTCTTGTGGTTAAACAGAATTTTCCAGCCCTATCACCTCGCGTTGGAGTCACACGCGACAGTTAAGGGTGTCACCAGAAAATTTGTTTTCAGCTAAATATTATATATCGGCGTACTGCGATTGCCGATCAGCGTGTAATAGTCATACGGGGTATTAAAAATATACACGTGTTGGTACTACCAAACTGCCCCATTATTGCCGCGAATCAATACTGTATCCCGATTTGAGGCGTGGAGTAGCATCGCTTCATTGTGCTCATGCTTACGTACTAATATTTATTTAATTCATTAGCGAAAAGAACTTTTGCAATCAAATACTTTTCAAATTTAATTGATATTAGTTTTATCGACAGCCGACAACAATCGCATCATCCAGATATGGAAGCTGATAAAAATATATGGAAAGGGTTCCGCGAGGGAATAAAAAAAAGGTTTTGTGGTTTTATGAAACCACGGTAAAAGTGAAACTATTTTTCACATTATAGACATTTAACTCTGACAAACAACATTTACATTAAACACTGACAAAAACAAAAACAAAATAGCGTAGAGCACTGGCACAAATGAGTAATAGTCTATACACTACACGATCAGCTGCTGCGAACTATATGCGTCGCCATATTGGCCTTGGCTGCTTTGACGGGCGCCTTTCACTTTATCTCTACTCCGCGGCCGACCGTCACGCGACATGCAACACACAGACGAAAAAGTTTGGGACGATGTAATAAAAGTTTCGCTTTAATACTGAAGCCATTTTACTCGATGTCCGAAAAAGGATATGGGTTGGCAATTAAGCCAATTAGTAAAATGGATGGTTTTTCGCACAAGAGCATATTCCAGTATGGCTATGCATATCCTATGCTCAGCAAAAGTTGATGGACAATTCAAAAAAGTGCTACGCAGCTGCAAGTGTAACATTACACACATCACCCTTCTATGGCCAGTACAGTTATTTGTTATTAAAATTGTGTTTTTACTGGTGGCAGGACCTCTTGTGAGTCCGCACGGGTAGGTACCACCACCCCGCCTATTTCAGCCGTGAAGCAGTAATGCGTTTCGGTTTGAAGGGTGCGGCAGCCGTTGTAACTATACTGAGACCTTAGAACTCATATCTCTAGGTGGGTGGCGGCACTTACGCTGTATATTTCTATGGGCTCCGGTAACCACTTAACACCAGGTGGGCTGTGAGCTCGTCTACACATCTATGCAAATCACTCAAGCTACGGAACTCCCGTCGAAGTCGTGCAGTTCACACTTATTCGTTAATTTTTAATTAATATTCTCTTATCATTGAGATAAAAGTCATTAAGGACATCAATAATAATTAATAAATAGACCCGGTAGTAAAGTATTTGTTAAACGTGATCCGGGAAGGCGTGATTCCGCCGCCATCATGAAACAATTGAGCCTGATCTTATGCGTCGTGTTTCATTTCGCTTTGGCGAAACACGAATTATATGATGGGTGAGGTTAAATATAATCTATATTGTTAAATCTATATCGGCGCAAGTAAATATCGTGCAATTGCAGACAATTGATCTGTCCGTCTAATATTGAACGATACGATGTAATAATAATAATAATAATAATAAGTCCTTTATTTCTTGCTTTACAAAGTTTAAAAAAAATATATAATAAATATAAATGTATGTATAAGTATTTAGGATGTAAAAGAGTTTTGTAATAAATCAGTAAAATTTAGTTAGCAAGAACCCCGGATCGGGTAAAGGCCTCCTCCAAAGATGCCCAAGCGTCTCTATCCTGTGCTACGTCTATCCAGTTTGCGCCAGCTGTTCGTCTAAGNTTTCTCGCCGGATCTTCTCAGTGGGTCGCGTTTCCGATCCGGTGGTAGATTCTGCGAAGCACGGCTCTTGCTAGGGTTCGTGTTAGCAACGTCATCAGGTTTGAGCCCCGTGAGCTCACCTACAAAAGTTAGGGTTACGCTGACATAGCCTCTCAAGGCTCTCAGCTTAGGTAGGAAAAAAAAAAAAAAAAAAAAAAGCCGATCAGCGTGTACTAGTCATACGGGGTATTAAAAATATATACGTGTACTACCAAACTGCCCCATTATTGCCGCGAATCAATACTGTATCCCGATTTGAGGCGTGGAGTAGCCACGCTTCATTGTGCTCTCCAACGATGCTTACGTACTAATATTTATTTAATTCATTAGCGAAAAGAACTTTTGCAATCAAATACTTTTCAAATTTAATTGATATTAGTTTTATCGACGCCCGACAACAATCGCATCATCCAGATATGGAAGCTGATAAAAATATATGGAAAGGGTTCCGCGAGGGAATAAAAAAAAGGATTGTGTGGTTTTATGAAACCACGGTAAAAGTGAAACTTTTTTTCACATTATAGACATTTAACTCTGACAAACAACATTTACATTAAACACTGACAAAAATAAACAAAATAGCTCGGAGCACTGGCACAAATGAGTAATAGTCTATCCACTACACGGTCAGCTGCTGCGAACTATAGACGCCGCCATATTGGCCTTGGCTGCTCTGACGGGCGCCTTTCACTTTATCCCTACTCCGCGGCCGACCGTCACGCGACATGCAAATAACAGACGAACAAGTTTGGGACGATGTAATAAAAGTTTCGCTTTAATACTGAAGCCATTTTACTCGATGTCCGAAAAAGGATATGGGTAACCTTAATGGCAATTAAGTCAATTAGGAAAATGGATGATTTTTTGCACAAGAGCATATTCCAGTATGGCTATGCATATCCTATGCTCAGCAAAAGTTGATGGACAATTCAACAAAGTACTACGCAGGTGCAAGTGTAACACTACATACATCACCCTTCTATGGCCAGTACAGTTCTTTGTTATTAAAATTGTGTTTTTACTGGTAGTAGGACCTCTTGTGAGTTCGCACGGGTAGGTACCACCACCCTGCCTATTTCAGCCGTGAAGCATTTCGGTTTGAAGGGTGCGGCAGCCGTTGTAACTATACTGAGACCTTAGAACTCATATCTCTAGGTGGATGGCGGCACTTACGTTGTATATGTCTATGGGCTCCGGTAACCACTTAACACCAGGTGGGCTGTAAGCTCGTCTACACATCTACGCAATAAAAAAATAAAAATATGTACGCGCAAATCACTCAAGCTACGGAACTCCCGTCGAAGTCGTGCAGTTCAGACTTATTCGTAAAAATTTGAATTAATATTCTCTTATCATTGAGATAAAAGTCATTAAGGATTCATCAATAATAATTAATAAATAGACCCGGTACTAAAGTATTCGTTAAACGTGATCCGGGCAGGCGTGATTCCGCCGCCATCATGAAACAATTCAGCCTGATCTTATGCGTCGTGTTTCATTTCGCTTTTGCGAAACACGAATTATATGATGGGTGAGGTTAAATATAGTCTATACTGTTAAAATCGGCGCAAGTAAATATCGTGCGATTGCAGACAATTAATCTGTCCGTCTAATATTGAACGATACGATGTAATATCCATCAATAAAGTTTCGATTGTCTGTACTTTGTCATCATATTTTTACTATAACGTAACTTAAGATAGTATCGAATATCCTGTAAATTTCGCCTCTAATATAATATTATGTTTTTTCCCTTCCGCCCAGTCGGGTAGCTGAGCTCAAGGGCTCAACTTAAGAGAGTTTACAAACACTAGCCCTAGCAGTGCTTCGCTGAATCGGAATCGCGACCCACTGAAAAGATCCGGCGAGAAACTCAGTGGGCCTATATAATGTGTCTATAATTTAATCTTTATCTTTAGGTATTTTATTTTTTTCTTCATCCTTTTGTCTTGTCTTTATAGGCAGACGAACATACGGTCCACTTGATGATAAGTAGTACCAGTCGCTCATAGACACAGCGATACTATGTTATCTTGAAATGAACTAAAACTGTAAAATTTTTGATGTTAATTTTTAATTATTCTTAAACACACTTAAGTTTTGGGAGGGTCAGATTAACGAATTCTATAGAAAAATGTGTTTAGCTTTTTTTAATTAGATATTTATTAAAAAACTTCCGTTCGCAGCCACGGTCTTTACCAAGTCAACGTGGAATTCGTCGAGCAAACCCAACTTCTTGAAGAGATTCAGACCAGATACAACCTGGATGTCTGGGTTTACGCCTACCCTGGTAAACCGGGACAGATCCTCGTTCCAGGTCACCTGAAGGAACAATTCCAAGAAGAGCTTGCTGCTGCGGGAATTACTTATTCTTTGGAAGTGGAGAACATTAAAGAGTAAGTTACGTTGAAGTTAAACTTTTGGGTGGGAACTTTTCGAGCGCGTCGATAATAAAAAGAAAAGTTCTTTGTAGCCCCGTAGAATTAGCTATGACACAATTAGCAGCTTTTGTTTCCAAACTATGTAGTTATATATGGGTGAAATCTGTTTCCTTCTTCTAAGATCCTGCATTTGTTCATAGTACCACCGACATCGTATTTTCTACGACTCCTCCAGAATTTACAAGATATACCTACTTTTTATGCTTTTAACCCTCATATATTCATCTTAATTATCATCAACCTACTTTTTTTTCTTTTTTTTTTGTTCTACCTAAGCTGATAGCCTTGAGAGGCTACTTCAGCGGAACCTTAACTTAGCTTATCTCACGGGGCTCAAACTTGAGGATGTTGCTAACACGAACCCTAGCAAGAGCCGTGCTTCGCAGAATCTACCACCGGATCGGAAACGCGACCCACTGAGAAGATCCGGCGAGAAACTCAGTGGGCTGTGTCTGAGGGTTAACTTACTCGTCGAGCCCTTCGTCGCAAGCGACTGGTTCGACGAGAACGGTGACCGGTGCTTGAGTTACCTAAAAGCACCGTTAGTGGATCGGGAGGATCCGAAATGAGGTGCTATATAAGTTCTAAGGTCTCACGTACAGTTACAACGGCTGTCCCACCTTACAAACCGAAACGCATTGCTGCTTCACGGCAGAAATAGGCAGGCTGGTGGTACCCACCCGCGCGGACTCACAAGAGGTCCTACCACTAGTAATTACGCAAATTATAATTTATAATAATATAAGACATCACCAGCGTTTACCGATCAATTCAAATAATAATTGATTGATTAAGCCGAGTAAAGTTTTGGGTGTAAGGTTTTCAATTAGTATATTATTATATAAGAAATATTAAGAAGCTGAAATCGTTCAAGTATATGACTAGTTTGGGCAGAGCTTGTTGTTGTGTAAAATAATTTAAAGGAGAGCTAGAAAGGGGATTTAGCTGGACTGGGCAATGTTTGGCAAACAACGAAGAGTCTTGTCCACCCCATTTCGCAGTGCTTGAATACAAAAGTTTTCAAACTTAATGGTGATGATTGGACTCTTACGGTGCTGCTAGTTTATTATTTTAAGGTCGCTCAAAGTCCTATGGAATGAGCTTTGTTTGGATTTTCTCTGAAGAATAAAATCAGTAATGTAGTAATTTGACAGAGAACTAAAGTCATGGACATAGTTCATAGAGTTGGCAAACTTAATGGCAGTAGATTAGACAAATATGTAGAACCGACAATCGCTGGAACTGATGGCTTCTTGAATGAAGGCCACGCACCGACAAATTTAGTGGGGGGCGTTCCCTGGCCAGGTGGAGAGATAATTTACGAATGGTCGACTAAAGGAAACCAATGAGAGAGCCGAAAACTGGTCTCGGTGGTGTAGTTTAGACCTATATCCAATAGTGGCCAACTGTGGGCATAGACGTGTAAAACTTAGATGTGTAAAACTGATTAAGGAAGATTTATATTAAGTCAAGATCTTATCTTCCAGGAAATTAGACTTAGAAGATTCATTGTTAGAAGTTGCTGCTGCTCGTAGCAATAGATCCAGATCTCTCCCCGGACTGTCCTTCGACGTTATCCACAGATACGCAGTGGTGAGTAGGTTTTTATATGAACAGCAACACGCTGATTGAAAATTTTTGTAACGTTTTTGGAACGAAGTTCCTTATGGGACGATGCGGAGGGGTACCCTAACCGTGAAAAAACGTCCGTAACGTAAGATTTTATGTTTGTTACCTAATAACTTTTGACTAGGTGAATCCATTTTGATGATTCTTTTTTTATTAGAAAGCTGACGCTTTCCGTGTGGTCTCATTTCAATTTAGTCCAGTTCTGATAATGGTATCCATGAGAAAACCATATAAGCCTTAAATTTGCATTAAGTACGTGCGCGACAAATAGATAAATAACTCAATAACTCAATATCACGCCAACCGATTTCGATGATTATTGTTTTTAGTGTATATTAACTTGTTTTGGAATATCTTTATTTTATCAATAATAAAATCATAATAAAACATGTATACCCGAATGATTATTTTCTTTATACCTCGATAAAACTTAAAATTAATATTTTTAATAATAAGGAACTTCGTTCCTATCCGGTGTCCTACGACACCACAGATCTTTTTTTTATTTTATAGAGTAGAGTATAGAGAGTAACAGTTTAGTAATGTCCGTTAAATGATCGCAGGTCGACCGGTATCTTGTGGACTTGGCCAACACCTATCCCAATGTTCGCGTCTTCTCAGCGGGCAGGAGTGTTGAAGGCAGAGATATTAAGTACATTACGATTTCCACGACCAATTTTCAGGTTAGTTAAATTAGATATGAAGAAAAAATTGGTTATAATAATTTTATTTATAATTCGAGTTTAATTAGCATCTTAAATACTTTTAGGACACCAGAAAACCGGTAGTGATGCTCCAGTCTCTTCTGCACGCCAGAGAATGGGTAACACTTCCAGCAACGCTCTATGCTATCGAGAAGTTGGTTATCGACGTCACTGAAAGGGATCTAGTTAACGATATCGACTGGATCATCTTGCCAATCGCCAACCCTGATGGATACGAACATTCTCATACTAGTGTAAGTTGTTGTTTATGATCGGGATAATAATGAAGTTAGTGACTTTAAACATCGATTTCTCTTTCGTTTCAACCAGTAGTTAATGCTAATCATAAATAGAATTATATTTTTCGTTGCCTGTACATTAATTCGTACAGGAGTCTGTAATAAATATATAATAGTTTAAAAAAACTAACAAAATACGCTTTTAAAGAAAATCCAACTAAAAAAATTGAAAATATAATAAATTTTAATAAATTTATTACAGAGTAGTTATAAATATTTTATGAACAGATATGAGAATGAGTGCCTTTCAGGATATTATCAAAATAACCTTTCTACTCATATCTGTTCATAAAATATTAATAACTACTGATACCGTGCACCCCACGCTTTTTTTACAATAAAATCATTTTTTCTTACACTATTTTAATTTAAAAATATTAAAATATTTTCTATTTTTTAGTTGGATTTTCTATAAAAGCCTATTTATTAGTTTTTTAAACTATTATTTATTTTTCATTTTAATTTCAATTTTTTTATATTTTTTTTTAATATTGACTTGTCATCGGTCTTTGATAAGTATATCAAATTTCGAGTTTATCCGACGTTTTGAAGTGGGTCAAAATCATGTTCAAAGATTCCGTTACAAACATGCATACACGTCTGAAGCTAATAGAAACGCATTAAAAAGGAATTGATTATCGAAAGTAATTTTATTACATTTCTTTTATAGGCACGCTTCTGGCGCAAAAACCGCGCCCGCAACTCCTTTTGCATGGGGGTCGATTTAAATCGTAACTTTGACATATTCTGGGGAACCGCGTCCAGCACGAACCCCTGCTCTGACACCTTCCACGGGCGCCGTGCTTTCTCCGAACCCGAGTCCGCCATCGTCCGTGACATTCTGCATGCGCACAGGAACAGATTGGAGTTGTATATTGACATCCACAGTTTCGGCAGCATGGTCTTATATGGTTACGGCAACAGGCAGCTTCCTCCTAATGCGTTGGCCGTCAATTATCTCGGAGTACAAATGGCCCAGGCTATCGATGCTGTGAAATGGCCTCAGAATAGAAACTACATTGTCGGCAATGTTGCCATGGTTCTTTACATGGCTTCCGGTGGGTCAAGCGACTACGCCATGACCACTGGCGTTCCATTCAGCTACACGTTTGAATTGCCCTCATACAGAGGAATCACGAGTACAGTACAAGGATTCCTGGTCGAGCCCGACTTCATTCTCCAGGCTGGCTTCGAGACCTGGGAAGCCATCAAAGTTGGAGCCAGATTCGCTGCGAGAAACTTCAACAGACGCGCTGGACAATAAGTAAACTTCATCGAAAATACTTAATTTGTGTTTCAATTATTTATATTGAATCATTACAATAATCTGTTTTATTTATCTTTCCATAATTCGGGAAACAAACACATTATGACGATGATGTTTTGAGTTGAGAATAAAGAAACATAAATGGTTATAGTTTTTCTTCGTTTTTTTAAAGTCGTAGAAATAATAAAAATTACTTTAGAGGTTAAACAAGCGTTTCATTTATTTCTTTATATTAATAAAACAATCTAAAATAGTGGACAAATTACGTTGGTAATTAAATTAATTTTTTAGGTATACTAATATTTAGAACCCTGTAACTATACTGAGACCTTAGAACTTATATCTCAAGTGGCGTATTTACGTTATAGATGCCTATGGGCTCCGGTAACCACTTAACACCAGGTGGGCTGTGAAACCGTCCACCCATCTAGACAATAAAAAGTGTTCCGCTATCGTAATTCTGTCGGCATAGTGGCATCAGGTTAGCTACAGTAGACCGCGGCTTGGCTGTGCCCCTGTGTGTTCAGTATGCTCAACTATTCTTTATTTTCAAGACTAATTACTTGGAAACATTTATGTTTTGTCGTATCTCTTATTTACAGTTTTCGACATTATATACCACCCTTTGTGGGACACCCTGTATATATATGGTTTATAACCTATACCCAAACGATGCATCTCGTTGTAGAGTTACAGAAAACTGCGCGCTTCTCAAAAAAAAGTATAATTACGAATAAATCTATTTATATAAAAATGAATTGCTGTTCGTTAGTCTCGCTAAAACTCGAGAACGGCTCGACCGATTTGGCTAATTTTGGTCTTGAACTATTTGTGGAAGTCCAGGGAAGGTTTAAAAGGTAGATATATGAAAATGCTCGGAATTAAATAAATAAAACAATTTTATTTTACCTTTGATGTGTCCCCCGTCGGACGGATTCATTTGTTTGTTTTAAGTTTATTTTATACAAAAGTTTAGGTATTATATTTATTTATTGATATTCTCAAAGTTGGACATTGTGTAAGCCGTACTTTAGTCAGACAAAAAGTTGAATGTCACTTTTATATAATGCTTTGAGAAGTTTAGGTTATTGATTTAGTTATTGCATAAAAGGATGAAAGAGTTAACATGATTACCGAAATTTAAGCCAAAGGTCCGGTACCTCGGGTGTGACGTTGTTCGCGCGTTGAGCATGGCGGCGCACGCTAACCGAATTATCGGATCGGCGAGCGCAGCCAGGTGCATGTTGCGGCCGGTGTTGGCATCCGGGCTCCCGACCAGGATTAAGCTCGCCATTTACCAGACATACGTCTGTTCCCGCCTCATATACGCTGCTGCGGCCCGGTACCAGCTGTTGTCTGCGTCTCAGCGATCTAAGCTGCAGGCCCAGCAGAATCTTGCCCTCCGTAATATCGTCGGGGCCGGGCGGTACGTCAGAAATGACGTTATCGTCGGTAGGTGTAGAGTCGCTCAGGCAGTTCGTGATTAGGCTCACCCGTAACATGTACGAATAAGCCGAAAACGGCCCCCATGAGCATCTCCACAACATTACCCCGCTGCACGCCAGACCACCTGATTGAAAGGCGTTGTCACGGGAGCTTTTGGTACCCCCAAAGATCGTTCGGAGTTAAAGATCCTCATCGGCTGTAAGGCAGGTGAGGACCTATGAGAGTCCCCCTTGTAGCTGGGTTTCACCAGCCTCTTCGCACATGCCTCTAGTCTGTCTGGCGGGTGCCCCCTCAGGGGTCCGCACTCCAGTTGGGAGCGTCAGTCTTCTCTCCATTTAAAAGAGGGTGTTACATTGCCCCACTTAGGGGCCAGACGCTATGCTGCAGCAAAAAAAAAAGTCCACTTAGCACCAGGACAGACATTACTTCGTTTACCTATACACTATACAGTAACTACAGTAACTATTCAAGATTCAGATTTCAGTTGTATCATATTCTCACCTTCCGTCTCCATCTTCGCCTGATCTCATTTCTAAGACTGATTCGTTATCTCAGACGATTCCAATAATCAGATATGAATTATCATATTTTAGTTTACTCAAAGTAAAGTATGATTCTTAAGGCTAATCACCTATATGTTGTAATATTATATCAAAACCACATTCTACCATTAAAACATAACATTTTCTTTGGCTTTTACGACCCGTAGTCATACTTGTAATTAAAAATATTGTTGGAGTACCTAGTCATGGTAGAACAAAAATATATTTGACGGATGCCTGAATCTCACCAGCGACATTATCAAGATAAACTTACAGAAATAAAAGTTTCGAAAAACAACATTTGAACCGTCTGTCTACAGAGCAATTTTACTGAGGAATTATTCGAGATGATCCCCTCATCTCCTTTTTATCATCGCACCTCCCGCCATCGGAGCAGAGTTCGTGCATATTATCTGGAACCGATGTGTTCATCGACAGTGCGTTTCCAAAGATCTTTTTTGCCACGTACCATCCGGCTTTGGAATGAGCTCCCCTCCACGGTGTTTTCCGAGCACTATGACATGTCCTTCTTCAAACAAGGCTTGCGGAGAAGAACTTTATGGTAGGCAGTGGTTTGGCTCTCCTGACATTGATGAAGTCCATGGGCGACCGTAACCACTCATCGTCAGGTGGGCCGTGTGCTCGTCTGCCTACAATGGCAAAAAAAAAAAAAAACTTGTATTGTGGAAGATCTCCCCATTATCGGTATCTCCCAAAACGAATTATACCTTTTTATTTCACGTTTATTACATAAAAAAGAATAATGATATAATTTATTGCTAAATGCGAAAAAAAAATTTAAAAGTAATTTGAACTATATCATTAATATATATGTCAGCACACGTCAGGGATGGCTGAGCGGTAGGTTCCGTCATCACTCGTATTTGGATGAACTCAGTTTATAAAAAGTCAATCAAACCTTTTGAATAATAATTATTGAAACTCAACACACACAACTTTCACAATGACAGGATAAACCGACAGTTTCGTTGCACATACCGACAGACCGACTGACTGACTGACTGACTGACTGACTGACTGACTGTCAGAGACTCACTGCTGAGACGGACGGAATCACTGTCTGACACGAATGCCACGACCCTATCCACGTACCGCCATTTTATACTGTGGCGTTACGGAGTCTACCCTTCATTTTGTGATATTTATCAAAACAACATTTCATCATTTAAAATAATAATCAAAACCACCGTCTTAATATTACTAAAAGTCGTTATCCACGACATAATAATATATAAGTAATTATTATTTATTAATATATTCCTTTTAATACTGTATAAACTATTATATGTATGTATGTATGTATATATGTGGGATCGCGGTGCACAATGAAATTAGCGAATTTGTTAAATTTTATTTAATCATCAGTTCACAAAAATATACGTCTTTTCTTATTTCGTCTTAATCAATCTGTCACTTATACTTCATGCACCATCTGTCATCTGTCAGGTCGGTGTGGCCAATGGTTACACCTAAATATTCCCACACGGCCGTCCTGCTCAGTCGTCTGTCCCAGATGATTCGTACTCGACAGCATCAGCAACCCAAGGTTTCATCATATACAACACACACATCACATACAACTGTGAATATGTACTTGTAATTCTTATTTGTTGATGTCAACGGTCCCAAATGGTCAATATAGTAAGTAGATAGTGGTATGTCTCCTTTGTCTATGGCATGCAGAAAACCTACGGATTTTCCCTTTTTATGTGAAATTAAAATACACTCTATGCAGTTTTCTAATACTGATTTGATCTTATCTTTCATGTTTTCAAAGTAATAGTTTCTGGAAATCAACTCTTCTGTTTTAATTAATCCAAAATGTCCCTTGTCATG
>NW_021011490.1:619780-869819 GCF_003987935.1 Bombyx mandarina | reverse complement strand
TTAGATTACAAGATATGGCAACACTTGGAGGAAAAGGCGTGCTCAAAGCCTCATCCCAATTTGGAGTCACTCAAGACATCCTTGATTAAGGCAGCCGCCGATATTGACATGGACCTCGTTCGTGCTGCGATAGACGACTGGCCGCGCAGATTGAAGGCCTGTATTCAAAATCACGGAGGTCATTTTGAATAAACTTTAGTGTCATAAGAATCTATGTTTTGTTAAGTTCATTTTGGTATATGAATGGTTACATAATGAATAAACTTGTTTCAATTATTTTACATTAAACATGTGACAGAATTTATGACCTGACTAGGTATATTCAAATTTATTTACGTTTTTATTCATTTAAATTTGACGTATAATATTTTAATAATTTTATCTCTAAAATAAATGATTTCAGTATTTACTAGATTTTTTATTGCATAGATGGGTGGACGAGCTCACAGTCCACATGTTGTTATGTGGTTCCGGAGCCCATAGACATCTCCAATCTGTCTTTATAAACGGTCTGTCTGTCTGTTTGATTGATAAATTTGATTTCGTTTCCTCTACATTATATTATTACTTGCGATGAACCGATATACCCATATATGTATGGTACTTTTGATATTTATTGATATTAATATATTTTATGAAATTCTTTGAGTATTTCATGTTACATTGCTGCAGTGCTTGTAATGTTGCTGATGTCCAATAGCCACAATTATCACCTTTTATCAGGCGGATCTTTAGTTTTATCGCGATATAACGGTAAAACCCCATATTGTAAATGTATCTTAGATAACAAAAATAATTAAATATCACTAATTAGTTTTTAAAAATGCAATCAAACTTATCATGGTGATGTAGTAATGAAACAATAGAAATTGCCTAATTATATCATGAAAATTAAAATACATCAGTTATTAAATCCCTTTATCGTATGATAATATCCTCAAGGCTATGTTTATTAACTAATAAATAGATTGAAAACTTATGTATTTCGTGAACGCGATTAGAAAAGGTCTGACTATAATGAGAGGTTTCGGTTTGATTTTGTGTCTAATATTTAATTACGTATTTGCGAAGCACGAATTTTATGAAGGGTAAGATTTTTATTGAGCGACATTCATTGCTACTTTTAAATCACGGTTCAAAGCCTTCTTATTGGTGGCAGGACCTCTTGTGAATTCGCACGGGTAGGTATCACCGCCCTGCCTATTTCTGCCGTGAAGCAGTAATGCGTTTCGGTTTAATTATTTGCCAATAATGGCGGTTTGCGCCCATAATTTTATGCTACACACATCACTTTTATACCAATTTACTTACAAACTTACAACAAACATTATAAATCAACAGTTATGGTCTATTAAAATATAAATAGTTATTTTGAAGTTATAAAAAGAACTAATCGACAAAGGGTAAAAGTAAAAACCCCTTTTTAATTTTGCAATCTCTTAAAATATTTATCATAATATACTTAGTCTGGCTATAAATACTGTTACAATTAAAAATAAACAAAATATTACATTTGAATTTGGAATTTGTTATTTTTATATGGTTGCTCATTGAGTTTTCTCATTTTGGCGCCAATACATTGTACAATATTTTGCGATATTAAAATGGAGTGGGGTGATAAAGAGAACCGAATCGCTGTGATTGCATTACACAAAGTAGGTATGGAGCCAAACGCAATTTTTAAAACTCTCCATACGCTTGGTATTAGTGAAATGTTTGTGTACCGGGTCATTAATAGGTGCAATGAGACCTCCTCTGTTTGTGACAGAAAAGATCTGGTTGTCCACGTAGTGTTCGTACTCCTGTCCGAAAGCAAAAGATTTTATTTCGGGAGATGAAGATGGCACCTAGAACCATGTCGCGTATTTTAAAAGATGACTTAGGACTTGCAGCCTATAAGAGACGTACTGGTCATTTCTTAACTGATAATTTAAAAGAGAATAGGGTGGTAAAATCGAAACAACTACTGAAGCGGTACGCAAAGGGAGGTCATAGAAAAGTTTTGTTTACGGATGAGAAAATTTTTACAATTGAGCAACATTTTAACAAACAAAATGACCGTATTTATGCTCAAAGCTCTAAGGAAGCTTCCCAATTAGTCGACAGAGTGCAACGTGGGCACTATCCGACTTCAGGGTTGGTTTGGTGGGGTATTAGCTATGAAGGAGTGACTGAGCCATACTTTTGTGAAAAAGGTATCAAAGCATCGGCACAAGTGTATCAAGATACCATTCTTGAGAAGGTAGTGAAGCTCCTTAACAACACCATGTTCAATAATCAAGAATGGTCCTTCCAGCAAGACTCGGTGCCACGTCATAAAGCTTGGTCTACGCAGTCTTGGTTGGAAACGAACATTTCGGACTTCATCAGAGCTGAAGACTGGCCGTCGTCTAGTCCCGATCTTAATCCGCTGGATTATGATTTATGGTCAGTTTTAGAGAGTACGGCTTGCTCTAAACGCCATGATAATTTGGAGTCCCTAAAACAATCCGTACGATTGGCAGTGAAAATTTTTCCCATGAAAAGAGTGCGTACTTCTATGGCCTCAACGTTTAAAGGACTGTATTGCAGCCAATGGAGACCACTTCGAATAAGCTTTTTATACTTTAAATTGTTTTATATTTATGTATTAAACTAACACACTGTAAAAGTAATAAATGTTATTTGCAATAGATATTTTGTTTATTTTTAATTGTAACAGTATTTATGGCCAGACTAAGTACAATAAAGTGTTTTTCAACAGTCATGGCCTGTACCAAGTGGACGTGATTTTTGTGGAACAAACACAGTACCTCCAAGAATTACAATCCAAATATGCCATCGATGTTTGGATTAACGCACATCCAGGGAGGCAAGGGCAGATTCTCGTTCCTGATTACCTGAAAGAAAAGTTCGAAGAAGAACTTAAAGTTGCTGGAATTGGATACACATTACTAGTAGAAAATATCAAGGAGTAAGTTTTTGTATGATTAATTTGTAAGTTTTACCTTTTGTAAGTTTGGATATCAATCAGTCTCTATAGTTTTTTATTTATTTTTATTGCTTAGAGGGTTGGACGAGCTCACAGCCCACCTGGTGTTAAGTGGTTACTGGAGCCCATAGACATCTACAACGTAAATGCGCCACCCACCTTGAGATATAAGTTCTAAGGTCTCAGTATAGTTACAACGGCTGCCCCACCTTTCAAACCGAAACGCATAACTGCTTCTCAGCAGAAAATAGGCAGGGTTGTGGTACCTACCCGTGCGGACTCACAAGAGGCCCTACCATCAGTAAAAAAGGAATCCCGCTGCTGCAGAGCCGACTGTGTGGGATTTGTTCCGTATTTTGTTTTTTATTACAGGAAATTGGACTTGGAAGATTCTTTGTTAGAAGCTGCTGCAGCTAGAACCAATAGGTCCAAGTCTAGTCCTGGATTGTCGTTTGATGTTATCCACAGATATGACGTGGTAAGTAGTGAACTTTTATTTGGGTTGACGATAGGAGAGTAAAAACTTTGACTCGGTTGTGCAGTAGTTAGCGCACCGACCGATTTTTTTTTGTTCTTTTTTTTTTTTCTTGCTCCGGCCGTCGTGATTTCATTTCCTAGATTAGGCAAACATTGTGGGATGATCAAGTTTGTTTAGTCTTTGTCTTGATGTATCCATAGCACCGAGAATCCTAACTTAGGTCGGATGAGCATGCGTAATTTGTTAAAAAAATTAACAAACCATTATAATTGCGCGGACCATGGGACTAAAGATCAGGGTGGAGAATTAGTCCCGATATTGTTACAATGATACTATAATGTCATGTTGATAAACTATAATTATTAAAAAATATTTGTATCAGATGTCTAAATGCCAAAAGTAATAGTCACTATTTCACCATATTTAATCAGTCTCTTTTAAAACTTTATGTTCGTACCGGCTCCCATGTTGCGTTTCAATAAGAATATCCAGAAACCAGCGAGCAAAAGAATGCATTATCCAAGTATCTAATCGTGCTTCTTGAGCATATTTTTACTTATTTATTTTTTAATGCGTAGATGGGTGGATAAGCTCATAGCCCAACTGGTGTTAAGTGATTACCGGAGCCTATAGACATCTACAACGTAATTGTCGCCATCCACCTTGAGATATGAGCGCTAAGGTGTCAGTATAGTTTCAACGGCTGCCCCACCCTTCAAGCCGAAACGGCATAACTTCACGGCAGAACAAGGCAGGGTGGTACCTACCCGCGCGCACTCACAAGAGGTCCTACCACCAGTAAAGCATCTGTGGTGCTATTAAATTGACTTAATATCACTCATGTATATTCATTGAACGATACTGCTCATCAAATTTTCAAGAAGTTAACTCAATTCAATCTCCTATGAGTAAAACTGGAATAATAATTGCTGAAAGTGATTACTAGCTCTTGTTAACAGAGCCTCGAAAATAACGCAGATTACTTTATGACCAGGTTGATCAGTATCTAGTGGACTTGGCCAATAGCTACCCTGAAACCGTCACCGTTGTTTCGGCTGGGAAAAGCGTCGAAGGCAGGGATATCAAGTATCTAAAAATTTCCACAACAAATTTTCAGGTTAGTCAATAAATAATCGGACCACAAAATTGGGGAAACCCACTTTGGAGAGGCTACAGGGGCCTAGAAGAACTAAAAAGCTTCAAAAAAACCTGGCTTAGAGGCAAGGGGAAACCACTACGACTATCTCCCAAGAGAATGTCCCGACCTTAGTTGACCAGAGGCTATCCACCAAATGCCTATATAGAGTGTTCCAATATTTTGGTCATATAGCAAGAAAACCCTCTGACAATCTGGAGAGACTCAGACGATCCAGAGGTCGGAGCCAAAAAAGATGGAGTGACCAAGTATCCGAGTGTCTGGACATGACACTGAGCCAAGCTCTTCACTGTGCCAGAGACCGACAAAAGTGGCTACAAATTACTAAAAAAGGTCACAGGCGGGCGTATCACGATGCTCAGCAATGAGCGGTCGACTGAAGGAGGAGAAGGATTTTTTTAATGATCTACCTTCGCATACGAATGTATAGATTCGGTTGTGACAAGAAGTGCGAGTTCATTTAGTCTTTTACTTTGTCGATTCTCACTAATATATTTCGATGCCAGTTAGGGCCACGCCTATTATTGTTTTTTCTTAAAAATTAATTAAAAATTATTCTTGATTAAAAATTTAATTTTATCGTCCCAGGAGTAACAAGTTTGAAAAGTTGATCGTTTGCGGAAAAGTTTGCCTGGATGTGTTAATTTCTTAATATTTTTAACCTTATTTGTCTATTTATTTATCAATTTATCATACATACCAGCCATATAATATAATATTTTTTAAATCTAATTTAAATTTAAACTCTAACTTGTTTAATTCGAATAATTTCAGGACACTAGGAAACCAGTAGTGATGCTCCAATCTCTTCTTCACGCGAGAGAATGGGTGACCCTTCCAGGAACACTTTACGCTATTGAGAAACTGGTGATCGATGTAACTGAGAGCGACCTTCTCCAAGATATTGACTGGATCATCCTGCCCATTGCCAACCCTGACGGATACGAAATTTCTCATACAGAAGTAAGTTATTTTTGGTTTTTGTGTCAAGTAATGGATACTGCGACATGAATCACACATTTTGCTTTCCATTGGATGAAATTACCTAGAGATACAAAAATACCATTTGATGATAGCATTTTTTTTATTGCTTAGATGGGTGGATGAGCTTACACCCCCTGGTGTTAAGTGGTTGCTGGAGCCCATAGACATCTACGACGTAAATGTGCCACCCACCTTGAGATATAAGTTCTAAGGTCTCAGTATAGTTACAACAGCTGCCCCATCCTTCAAACCGAAACGCATTACTGCTACATGACAAAAATAGACAGGATAGTGGCATATATGTAATTAATAATAAAATTCCATTTTAGTTTCGATTCTGGCGCAAAAATCGCGCCCCTCACGCTTGTATGGGCGGCGTCGACCTTAATCGCAATTTCGACGTCTTCTGGGGAATATGGTCCAGCTCGAATCCTTGCGCCGAGGATTACCGTGGGCCGTATGCTTTCTCCGAACCAGAGACCGCGATAATCCGTGATATTCTACACGAATATAGAAACCGCTTGGAAGTCTACATTGATCTCCACAGTTTTGGCAGCATGATCTTATTTGGCTATGGTAACGGTCAGCTTGCGCCTAATGCACTGACGCTCAATTTCCTTGGAGTCCAGATGGCACAGGCCATTGATGCTGTCAAATGGCCCCAGAATAGAAATTACATTGTGGGTCATATTCCGTCAATCCTTTACAGGGCTTCTGGTGTGTCTAGCGACTACGCTACTAGTGTGGGTATACCATTAAGCTATACATATGAACTGCCATCCTACAGGGGTATTGTCGGCACATTACAAGGCTTTCTGGTGGAGCCTGAATTTATTGCTCAAGCTGGATTCGAGACATGGCAAGGTATCAAAGTGGCAGCTCGATTTGCTGTCAGGAATTTCAGAAGCCGTACTACTGAAAAGTAGATTTTTTATTTATTTTGTTTCCATCATATACGAGCCCTGGATAATCACAAATCATAATAATATTTCTTTTATATCCGATATGCTTATTAATTTTTGTTAGATTTTTTTCCTGGTTTAATAATGTTCAAACAAATAGAAATAGTCATTTAAATAAAGTAATAGTTTCCGGCAATTGCTTTGTGTTTATCGACAAACTCTGAAAATAAACGAGCCCAACACTAAATAGAATATGGCGGACGCGGATAGAATATTTTGAATTGGAAATTGATCCTGCACAGCGTTCGAACTTCCACTAAGAATGAGACGGGAAGATTCCAATTAGAATCTTCAAGTTTACATGCGCGGATTCACTGCGAAATCTTCCTAATAATTATGCTAATTTTTAACGCAAACGAATATTTTAATGCACACAATTCATGAGAAAGCAGGTAATTAAATTACTATTACTGGTGGTAGGACCTCTTGTGAGTCCGCACGGGTAGGTACCACCACCCTGCCTATTTTTTCCCTTAAACAGTAATGCGTCTCGGTTTGAAGGGCGGGGCAGCCGTTGTAACTATACTGAGACCTTAAAACTAATATCTCAAGTTGGGTGGCGCATTTACGTCGTAGATGTCTATGGGCTCCAGTAACCACTTAACACCAGTCGTCCACCCCTCTAAGCAATAACAAAAAACACGTTGTGAGTTCCGTGAAGCAACCAATTTATTGAGTCGAATTGATTGATTTTATAGGTAATGTTTTGCGATAAAACGAGTTCTAGATAATATCGATTTTGATAAATTTATGTTTTTTATTTATTTATTGCTTATATGGGTGGACGAGCTCACAGCCCACCTGGTGTTAAGTGGTTACTGAAGCCCATAGACATCCACAACGTAAATGCGCCACCCAGCCTGAGATAAGTTCTAAGGTCTCAGTATAGTTACAACGGCTGCCCCACCCTTCAAACCGAAACGCATTACTGCTTCACGGCAGAAATAGGCAGGGTGGTGGTACCTAGCCGTGCGGACTCACAAGAGGTCATACCACCAGTGACAGTGTTAAATGAATAACATTATAGTAACAAGAAAGCATCGTTTAACGTATAATATAATTTAAAGTACTTAAATATTCCGATTACTGGAGTAATTAGTGATGAAATATTCGTGTAGTGATATTTTCTATGAACATTATACATTACCAGAGGTCCCGTAGTAGTCGAAATTCGACTATAATTAATTGGAATTGTAAGTTTGTACACTATTATGATTGTATTTTATACATCTATAATCACAAATTTCGCCAAGACTACACTATAAACAAATATTAACAAAGACAAACAATATTTAATCTATTCTCAATTTGACAACAGACGTCAAGAACAAAAGTTTGACAATAAATAGTATGCATGCGTGCGTGTGTCAAATACATCGTATGTAGTGTGTGTAATGTTTTCTTTATTGATTTACTGTATCTTTTATGCATTATTTAAAAAAAATATTAGCGTTGTGCACTTCTTCTCTATATTCTCTATAAGTGTGGAAAATTTCATACTCCACCGTCCGCGCAATTTTCGTAAAAAGGGATACAAAGTTTTTGCTTTACGTATTAATATATAGATGAAGTGTTTCGGTTACAATTGTCATTAGTTTATGAAAAAAATATCAGTAAAAACTGAATAAATACTTACGTACAGCAAATGCACAGAAAAAGCTGGTGTATGTACTTTAAAAATAATTAGACTAAGGTTTAATAAACACTGAAATTATATTCATCTCGGGATAGGTGGCTTCTTCCGCTTTGTACCAATTGTGTTATATCACTTTAAGATACATTCATATTTATTTTTTATTTTTAATTGCTTAGATAGATGGACGAGCTCACAGCCCACCTGGAGTTAAGTGGTTACCTACAGACCAACTAACCAACTACCTACCACCGACCTAAATATCGTCACATACCTTGAGACATAAGTTTTAAGGTTTCAGTTTTTACAGTACAACGATTACCCGACCCTTCAAACCGAAACGCTTTTTTTACCAACCTATTCGTTGGTATTCTAAGGCTAAGTTCATATGACGGCGCGGTACAAGTTCTACAAAACTGTATCGATCTGTTCAGTTTTCAACGTAATCATATAAAAAATCAAAAGATGTCACTGACATNCATACCTTGAGACATAAGTTTTAAGGTTTCAGTTTTTACAGTACAACGATTACCCGACCCTTCAAACCGAAACGCTTTTTTTACCAACCTATTCGTTGGTATTCTAAGGCTAAGTTCATATGACGGCGCGGTACAAGTTCTACAAAACTGTATCGATCTGTTCAGTTTTCAACGTAATCATATAAAAAATCAAAAGATGCCACTGACATCCTACAGTAGTTAAAAAATTTTTTTCGTGTAGTATCAGGTCGGGATATAAAGTTACAAAAAAAAAGAAAGTCTTTTACTTAAAATAGGATGCATCCAGTATCGTCTTTGTCTTCTTCTCCAACGTCTCAGTTTTCGGTATAAAATCTCTTCTTCGGTTTAAAAAGTTCTCTCTATGATGTTGAACAGGAGCTGCCACGAGGACTTGTTGGAAGCAATTTGGGACAATTTGGGATATATTGCATGTACTCACGTACGACGTAAAATAAATCCAAATTCGGTTTATAAGTGGAAAACCACTGTGTCTTGGTGCTTGGTTTTTTAGTACAGTCAATAGAGATACTACAAGAACGATGTTTTTTAAATTAGAGAAATATTAAAATTTTATTTCTCGGTCATAAAATTTTCAACTAGCTAATCCACAATGTTGCACAAAAGCATTAAGATTGGCGTCGAAGCGTATATCGTGTACTTAGTACTAGGTCGTGTTAAGAGAGGCATTGGAATCGAACTTTTGGGAAATAGCACGTGCGTTCTCGTTAAATACATGCCACCACTAGTCAATTATGATAGAAATCAGAAAAATATCATACGGATGCTGTACATTATATAAACGGGGAAGAATTAATAGCTAGTGATGCCGTAGAAGATAATGATGGTCGCGCAGATTTCTCTATTATTCTGGCCAAAAGTATATGCGATGAATTGCAAAGGTACCTCACACTAAAGAAAATTTAAAATTTAAATATTAACACTTAAAATGCCCCAATTAGAATGCAGCCACAAGAGAGCTATATACTAAGGCACACGGTATGAGAGATTTTAATGAATTCTTACCGTCTTTGGTTTGTAGAGCTAAAAACGTACTAGATGTGTTTTGAAGCAGCTCTTATTTTTTTATTTAAGAGAAATTTGATGTTCTAGACGCTAGGAGGTATGTAGAAATCAAATAACGGATAACCTCTATAGCTTTTCAACTTGAGTTTGAACCATGAATGATAATGAACTCAAACAAACCAATCGAAACTTATTAGAATCACGGGGCAACTAATTTTCTGTTGTCGATCGATAGTAATAGTCTTACCGCCAGTAGACAAACAGTGGGCAAACAATTGCCCGACATTTGAATACTTAGAATATTTTGTTAAAAAGAGATGGCCTATTAGATGAAAAAGTATTTTTTTTGTAACGTTCGTATTAATCGGGTGGGTACCACTACCCTGCCTATTTCTGCCGTGAAGCAGTAATGCGTTTCGGTTTGAAGGGTGGAGCAGCTGTTGTAACTATACTTGAGACCTTAGAACTTATATCTCAAGGTGGGTGGCGCATTTACGTTGTGCATGTCTATGGGCTCCAGTAACCACTTAACACCAGGTGGGCTGTGAGCTCGTCCACCCATCTAAGCAATTAAAAAAAACATAATTTTTAACCCTGAATGTTTTTTCTGAAGATCTCAATGAAATATTTTTATGTCATGTTTTGAGAAATAAATAAAACATAAAAAACTTCTATCGCTAACTTTATATTTGACTTTATCGTTCTAACGATGGACCATATGAAAAATTTCATATCTAGTATGAATTACATCCACGTCAAACCTCCTGTGAAGCAGGTAATTAACTGGGAAGGATTTAATGAAAATTATTATTGGACGAGTCCGCGCCCCTGTTTACGAGAGATAGTCCCAAGGAACGGTAAGTTGGCACCGCTGAGTCATTTAAACGAGTTATTGTGGAAATATACTGTATTTATTCAAAGAAAAAAAGAGACTTCATGATGATACGTTAAGTTCGTGTATCAGTATCTACTTAGCGGTGTCGATTGACTGATGATCGCGGTTCATGGTCATCATTCTAGCACGACCACATTCGCGCCATTGATTCCAGTCCATCACGCCCCTCATAGCATCCTAGAACTTTTGAGACAGTTCTTCGCCTCTGAGCTGTTAGTCGGTGACCTATGCCTTCTCTATTTTCAACAACGATTAACCTCTCCAAATTTTTGTCTCTCCACTCATCTTCTCATCACCTGTCTCATTATATGACCAAAGTACCTCAGAAAGCGTTGTTCCCAGATTGTGGAAAGTCGCAAGATAAACTTGTGTAGCGAAAGTACCGACTGGTTTGTGTGTTTAGCGGTTCATAGTGTTCTCAAGATACGCCTCCTGCACCACATTTGGAAAGCATCGGTCCGTTGTATCTCTCTGATTTTAGTTATTCACGTTCCAGACATAAGTACACGTGGGAAACACTACAACTAGCATAATCAGTACACTGATGCTTTCTTATTACAAGTTTTTTCGTCTACTGCATATTAGCTCATGGCTCAACCGGTGTATAGTAGCTATTTTTTTATTATTTTTTTATTGCTTAGATGGGTGGACGAGCTCACAGCCCACCTGGTGTTAAGTGGTTACTGGAGCCCATAGACTTCCACAACGTAAATGCGCTACCCACCTTGAGAATAAGTTCTAAGGTCTCAAGTATAGTTACAACGGCTGCCCCATCCTTCAAATCGAAACGCATTACTGAATCACGGCAGAAATAGGCAGAGTGGTGGTACCCACCCGCGCGGACTCACAAGAGGTCCTACCACCAGTAATAGCTAATAGCTAGTAGTAGCTAATGGAGTTCAAAGCCCAAATATCGTCACCTATCTTGAGGAATGAAGGAGGAGTCATAATTGGATAGTAATTAATATTAGTGAACCCTTTCAAATCAGTGGTAACGATAAGCTCTCACTGCAATAGGTGATTGGGAAATTTAGACTCCATTTCGATCTGGATGTTTCGATAAGATCAGTATTCATGTTGTCTGAGACCTTTGGAAGCCATCGTTATGCTGTAACTTCAGAGCTGTGTTCTATACTAATATTATAAAGAGGAAAGATTTGTTTGTTTGTTTGTATTCAATAGGCTTCGAAACTAATGGACCGATTTAAAAAAATCTTTCACTGTTGGAAAGCTACACTATCCCCGGGTGACATAGGCTATGTTTATTATATTTAAAAAAAATTAGGGTTTCTTACTGAAACTCTAATAATGTAACCCAATATGTAAAAAGTTACCTAAATTTTTTTACATCGCATGCGCTACTTCCCGAGCGAAGCCGGGGCGGGCCGCTAGTAATCAATAAAGAAAGCAAAAAAAATATCAGACAAAATCCAATACTTTCAAAGGACAAGCCGAAGCACCCTACGCTCAGCCATACCGAAAGAAAAATATCCAACTTTTCAATATAACTTGAGCAGTTTTGTGTATAATAGTTTTTTTTTTATTTCGCAAAGTTCGCAGATAGTTGATCCGATACCCGGACAGTGCGCCGGGGGAAGTTTTATTAAAAACGGACCAATAAATACCTCAACGTCGTTTTTTCATACCGAACCCTACGTACAGATCAGTCACGAGCTTAAACTCGAGAAACTTTCGAGGGAACCAATGATTATTTCTTTCAGTTGAAACTGGCTCTTTGTGACATCTTATTGGCTGTTGGCAGACGAAGTTTCACCACGATTATCTATGTCATTAAACTCGTCAACAGATTGCCGTCAGCGTGTCTAGCCTGTGCATCCCTGAATACACTTCGTATGAAGCAAATGTGACTTCGAATCTTATACCTTTAAACGAGCAATTCTTGTATATATATAATCTGAATTACGGAAACGGCTCTAACGATTTTCATAAAATTTGGTATACAGGGGATTTCGGGGGCGATAAATCGATCTAGCTGCGATTTATTTTCAGAAAATGTTGTTTTATTCGTGTTTTCAATAATCAACTCCTCCCGACATCTATTGGCGAATAATAATACTATTTTTCTTAATTGAGGGCAAGCAACCAAGATGGCGTTATCAAAAAAAATAATAGAGCAAAGCTCGGTCATCATCTTCTTCTTCTCAGTCGCATGCACTCTTGGCAGAGTGGTCGTGGTCATCACTTCGGGTGGTGGTGCGCTTCACCAGACGTCGCCATTCCTCGCGCGCTCATCATCTAGTAATAGTAGATAGTAGTAGTAGTAGTAGGTACTTGCCTCGTTTTGAACTTATTATTTTACGAGTTCGTACGATTTCCGTAATACCATATTTCAATGTCATCTCATAATATATAGATCACTTTTTACTCATATCATTTTTAAAGGCCCGCCTTCATACTTGGCAAGGAATTCATACTGGGAATGGAAATAGTGGTGACGGAAAGTTGGGTGGCAGCATTTACGTTATAGATGTCTGTGTCTCCGGTAATCACTTCACACCAGATGGGCCGTGAGCTCGTCCACCCATCTAAGAAATAAAAAAAAGCTGGCTGCGCAGACTTACAAAATCTTTTTGTCTTCTGGTTACTCTTATTCCACATCATATGGGGTTCGGCGCAGCGATATCGAGTTTTACGACCGGTCACCTGTCTAACGTCAATGCTTCTTGGGTTATATCTCCAAACATCCATTGCAACATATCATAAGAGAAAGCTTACTCTACATACCACCAGTAAGTTGGAACCTCTGGGTCTGCAGAGGGACATCGGTTCCCTCTGTATTTTGTTCCGTATGTTCCATGGGGAGTGCTCTGAGGAATTGTTTGAGATGATCCCTTCATCTCCTTTTTATTATCGCACCTCCCGCAATCGGAGCAGAGTTCATCTATATTATCTGGAACCGCTGCGTTCATCGACAGTGCGTTTCCATAGGTATTTTTTGCCAGGTACCATCCGGCTATGGAATGAGCTCCCCTCCACGGTGTTTTCCGGGCGCTATGACATGTCCTTCTTCAAACGAGGTTTGTGGAGAGTATTAAGCGGTAGGCAGTAGCTTGGCTCTGCCCCTGGCAAGTCTATGGGCGACGGTAACCACTCACTATCAGATGGGCCATATGCTCGTCTGCCTACAGGGGCAATAAAAAAAAAAGCAAATTCACTTTATAAATTTAATTTTAAATGAAATTTTATCATACGATGATATCCCTTCATCGTGGAAGATAGTTGCGAACAGACTTCGTACTGGACAGATAGAGACTGTATTTTCTTGGTAACACCCTCAGAGACAGCCTACTGAGTTTCTCGCCGGATATTCTCATTGGGTGGCGTTTCTGATCTGGTGGTAGTTTCTGCGAAGCACTGATCTAGCTAGGGCTTCTTAGCGACTTCGTCAGATTAAAGCCCTGTGAGCTCATCTACTCGCTCGGTTAAGCTGACATAGCCCGTCGAGGCTACCAGCATAAGTAGCAAAATATATATCTTAGAAACATTGGTACCTGCTTGCGAGAATAAAGTCGTCGTGGCCTAAAGGATAAGACGTCTGGTGCATTCGTACCTAGCGATGCACCGGTGTTCGAATCCCGCAAGCGGGTACCAATTTTTTAAATGAAATACGTACTTAACAAATGTTCACGATTTACTTACACGGTGAAGGAATGACATCGTGTAATAAAAATCAAACCCGCAAAATTATAATTTGCGTAATTGCTGGTGGTAGGACCTCTTGTGAGTCCGCGCGGGTACCATCACCTTGCCTATTTCTGCCGTGAAGCAGTAATGCGTTTCGGTTTGAAGGGTGGGGCAGCCGTCGTAACTATACCTTAGAACTCATATCTCAAGATGGGTGGCGACATTTACGTTGTAGATGTCTATGGGCTCCAGTATCCACTTAACACCAGGTGAGCTGTGAGCTCATCTACCCATTTAAGCAATAAAAAAATAAAAATAAAAACATCGGCACAAAAAAGCATATGCGCATTCATTAGCACTGATCTACATATCCTTAAGATCGCTTTATGTTTAACTATTCATGGTTCTTATGCTACAATAGTGACGCAATGTTGATTAGGTACATTAACATCACACGCTTAGGTCCAATGTCTCAATCGGATGTTGAAAGATCAAAGATATATTATGTAGGAGCATTAGGAGTGACGTGTGAACGCGTGTGGACCCTTCTCGCCAAAGCATTCGCTTATACGTTATTCACTTTGCGGAGTTGCAATCAATCTTATCCCGGGCTTGTGAAGGAATGGTGTGTGCCCCGGAGCTATGAGAAAAACATTATGTTATTTGTATATCGAGGATACTAGTCTCTCTCTAATAGAATCATAATAGTGTACAAACTTATATTTTCAATTAATTATAGTCAAATTTTGATTACCGGGGGACCACAATACAACAAAATCCCACAAGATGTTCAGAACCTACATATACACAGGTTTAAGAAAACTATTAAAGAACATCTGTGCAATAAAGCTTACTGTAAAGTCAATGATTATCTAGAAGATTGCACAATGTGGGAATGAGTGGCTCGCTCCGGGCATAATACTCATTGTAAAAATGAATATATAAAAAAAAACAAATATTAAAAATATAAAATCTATGATTACAAAAAAAAAGACATGCCCGCTGAGTTTCTTGCCAATTCTTCTCAGGACGAAGGCTAGTTTTGGTGAATTGGCGGTAGTTCTTTTGACGTTCAAAAAGTATGTACTTTCATTTATGTTGGATAAAGAATTTTTTTTTTATTGCTTTGATGGGTGGACGAGCTCACAGCCCACCTGGTGTTAAGTGGTTACTGGAGCCCATAGACTTCTACAACGTAAATGCGCCACCCACCTCGAGATATAAGTTCTAAGGTCTCAGTGTAGTTACAACGGCTACCCCACCCTTCGAACCGAAACGCATTACTGCTTCACGGCGGAAATAGGCGGGGTGGTGGTACCTACCCGTGCAGACTCCCAAGAGGTCCTACCACCAGTGTATGTATCTCTGAATATATTTTTTAAAAGATCACAATAACCGAAAAAGTTGACGTAAATTTTATATCAATCACGTTTTCTCATCACCACATAAATTAAATACGAACGTTTTCATTATTGGTATAACGACGCGTATAAATGATAAGCGTGCCCACGTATATACATCAAAGGAATCGAATACGCTATGAAAATTTCAATTTACCACCTCCGACCGCGGGCGGCATAAAAATACACGATATCTACCGATTTACGTGTGGTACAAGCAAAGGCGTTCGTATATTTTTTTTTTATAAGCTTAATTTAAATATATTGAAGTGGCTGGTTGTGTTAGCCTTCAGCCACTTACAGCTTGGACAGAAGAAGAACAATGGCGTCGTTTTGATTTCTTCTATTTGTCCAGTCAATTTCACGAAGCACACTGCATGAATATAAACACCACACGCACTTATACCTAAAACTAATAGTACTGGCTGGAAATAAAACTAATTGGCAATTGAGAAGAGAGCCGTTCGGATTATCGATAATCCCATTCTCACGGATCGTTTGGAACCACTAGATCTGCGGAGGGACTTCGGTATTTTGTACCGTACGTTCCATGAGGAGTGCTCTGAGGAATTGCTTGAGATGATACCATCATCTCGTTTTTACTATCGCTCCGCCCGCCATCATAGTAGAGTTCGTCCATACTACCACTATCCATACTACCATTATCCACAGTGCGTGTCCAGAGATCATTTTTGCCACGTACCATCCGGCTTTGGAATGAGCTCCCCTCCACGGTGTTATCTGAACGCTATGACATGTCCTTCTTCAAACGAGGCTTGTTGAAAGTGTTAGGTGGTAGGCAGCGGCTTGGCTCTGCCCCTGGCATTGCTGAGGTCCATGAGCGACGGCAACCACTTATCATCAGGTGGGCTGTATGCTCATCTGCTTGCTAGGGTAATAAAACATAATAATAATACTGGCTGTTAATAAAACTTCAGGTGAGATGTGACGTAGGCGTCAATTGATGTGGTGCTGCGTTTAGGTGTGTACAAGTAGAAGTACAAGAATATATTGATTAATTAAGATGAAATGAATTGAAACGAGATGAGTATGAATGAAATAAATTCTCAGTAAAATGGTGGTTATTTACTGAGACCATTTCAGTGGACTTTTTGGAAAAACCGGAGAGGCTACCACGTCCAGTGGCATTGTTTCATCTTCCCACATTTGTGCACTTTCACAGATGCTAAACAGTTAATAAGCCACCATTATTACACGTTATTACATTTAAACAATTCACACAATTTCATTTCTCGTGTTCCCGACAAATCTTTTAGTTTAGCAGCATTACTTGAACTGCTAATGGCTCACATCGAAATTGGGCAAAGGAATATATTTCCACCTTTTCTGAAGAAAATAAAAGATGATCAGCTCCCATAACCTTTCGCTGAATTAACTAGACTGAGAATCGAATCCGAACTCCGTATTTTAGTAGCTCGAAAATAAATAGTCATTCTAGGCCATTTATCAAGGATCAGTTCTCTTACGATTGTACCAAGCACTAAGAATTATTATTGAAGAATTTAAATGACCCGCACACTCGCGTCTAATTCGATAAAGCTCCCTCAATCCTTATGGAAATGAAAAGGCGGGTCCTCAATAATTTGAGAACTCTTAAGAAAAAAATATTTCTCTGATTCAAAATGAGTTTTACGATCGCCTATGAAGACTTAAAGAGCTTGAGGTTTGATTAAAAATCCGAATTACGTTAATTGTATAGGAAAACTAGCTGACCCGGCAAACATTGTTTTGCCATATATAAGATTTCTAGGGAATTTCTAGTGTAGAAAAAAAACTAACTTATTGTAAGTGTGTAAGGATGTGGTAAATGAGTGAAAGAGGTATGTAGTGCTGTGAACGATGAGGGAATATATAATAGAAATAACAAAACCTCATTCAACCACATAATACCTCATTATAACAAAAAAAAAAGTCCAAATAAAAAAAAAATGTTAGGGGTGGACAACCCTAATCACTTAGGGGTATAAAAAATAGAGAGTAGCCGATTCTCAGGCTTACTGAATATGCATAAAAAAAATCATGAGAATCGGTCCAGCGGTTTTGGAGGAGTATGGGAACGAACATTGTGACACGAGAATTTTATATATTAGATTATCTTATATCCTATTCTTTTCTTATTTTATTTGTATTCTGCGCTTTCACACATAATTCCTCAGATTAATAGCACATATTTGTGTTCTACGTCACATTCGTGTTTTGAGCATTTCAATTTTTATTTTACCACAACTCAGAGAGACTTATTTAATTTTTAGGTATTTCATTGCGTAAATAAAAAACTATCAAAGATGTCTGAGGAGCTACTATTTGGGATCACTCTAGAAAACATTAGTCTGAAGTATGAAATGGTTGGGCTGAGAAATTTAATAAATCACTACACAACACAAATATATCGGCCTAAAACACAAACAAGACTCTGTAAACTTAGTGTTTATCTTCAGATTCAGAGCTTGTTCAGCGAGTTTCGAAGTACTTAGAGCTTTGGCTGTTGATGTGCGGTCTCGGCGAAGATGCATCACAGGATACCATGATTCACGAAGGCAGTTTATTATTTTGTTTACGAGGTTTCTTGAAGTCAGACGTGTGTTAAGGGGAATTAGAAGTATGGTAATTATAAGATTTAAGAGGGTAGGTTAGGTTAGGTTAGATTGGGAAACATGCATACTGGACTGGAACACCCACGGCTGCACGTTTTCTGATGATGATGATGACGATCATGATGAGCCAAGCCAATGCTCCAGAGGCAGTTAGTTTGGTGGTTTTTGTCACTCATAGAAGTTTTTACTGGTGGTAGGACCTCTTGTGAGTCCGCACGGATAGGTACCACCGCCCTGCCTTTTTTCTGCCGTGAAGCAGTAATGCGTTTCGGTTTGAAGGGTGAGGCAGCCGTTGTAACTATAGTGAGAACTTAGAACTTATATCTAAAGGTGGGTGGTGCATTTACGTTGTAGATGTCTATGGGCTCCGGTAACCATTTAACACCAGGTGGGCTGTGAATCATCTATCAATCTAAGCAATAAAAAAAGAAACAGTATGCTAGTAGTTCTAGTGGGCTCTCGCCCAAGATCCTTTTCCAACCTACTTTGAAGAATTTGGAAGATACATGATGACAATAATGAAGTGAAACGTTCTGATGATGAATTGTATTTAATGTTGTCAGACAAAACTTTTTGATCTTATGTTAATGATACTGGCAGTCAAATGGACGCCGCGACGTATCGCATGAAGGCACATTTCACGGTCGCCGGCTACAGGACCTGCTCGACGTGAATCCAATCTGCTCGCTGTCTGAATAGTCTGTGTGTCGCGGGCTTATTTACTTCTAAATTTCCATGCCAACGTTAAAAAGAATATATTGAGAGAGAGAGAGTTTTCTTTATTGTACACCAAAAAACAAACAAACAGTGCGTCATTGATTTAAAATGTTAGTATATAATATAACATATTATGTAACCTCTATACGATTTATCTTAAAAGAGGTTAATAATTATGTTATAAAGATGACATAAATGGAATTTTGAATATCGAAACATTAGAAGAAGGAACATTAGAAATATAAAAGCATATTGGAATATTGAAGTATAAAAACGTAAAAAAGCGGTGAAGCAATAGCTTTAAATATCGTTTCTCTTTATAGAGCAACTCAATTTGTGCTATAGTTTTACTAAGCTAAACTGTATTTTGATGTAAATAAAATAATACACACATATTCTTATGTAAATAAGGTTTTGGTAATGTGCAGTAGTGGATCAACTAATTTTTTGGATCAAGAAAGACATTTTAGGGCTGTCGTATATTTTAAGATAGACGTAACGGTGCGTACGATCGTTAAAGATAGAGAGAATGACATATTAGATCAGACGATTTTGAACCGATTAACATATGGAATACTGGATATATCTTGAAAAATACGTTGTCGGTGGAGGCACGTACATTTTATTTAAATATTGGATAGTTCATTAATATTATATTGCAAAGTGGACGGAAAGAGACGTGCTGGGCGAAGAAAAAAGTCATGGCTCCGGAATATCCGGGAGTGGACCGGTATTGCCTCCGTCGAACAGCTGTTCCGGCTGGCTGCTGACAGNGCCAATGACGTACTGCCATGAGCGCTGAAATGGGGTCGTTGTCATGGTGGGACAGGTTGCGGACCGAGGGACTGGCGCTAAGTCCCTCTGCAAGGGAGCTCTTTTGAGTTCCAGGTCGTGGAGCTGTTGGTAAGGGAAGGGTATGCCTGTGGCTGCCAGGTGTTATTGACGTGTTGTGTTTGGTCCTTCCCCGCAAGCCCCCCCACCGCGACAAGGTCGCTCCACCAAGGGGGGAACTATAATAGTTAGACATATGCTGTCGCGACACTTTTTGTAAATAATAATGTGTTCTACAAACAAAGTCGTAGTAAATTATTTTATTCTATCATTAATAGTTTTTGCAGGGCACGCGATGTAAATAATATTTAAGTTAATTTTTTTTACACCTTGGGTTACATTATTGGAGTTTTAGTAGGGATTCCTAATTTTTTTCAATAAAGATTATAGCCTATGTCACTCGGGAATAGTGTAGCTTCCAAACAGTGAAAGATTTTTTTTTTTTTCAAATCGATTCAGTAGTTTCGGAGCCTATTCAATACAAACAAACAAACAAATCTTTCCTCTTTATAATATTAGTATAGATATTCCAATATGCTTTTATATTTCTAATGTTCCTTCTTCTAATGTTTCGATATTCAAAATTCCATTTATGTCATCTTTATAACATAATTATTAACCTCTTTTAAGATAAATCGAATAGAGGTTACATAATATGTTATATTATATACTAACATTTTAAATCAATGACATTCTCGAATCATTTTCCAAGAGAACGTTTCTCAATTTCAATTCCACATTTTGCTTAACGAAGACCGTAAAGATATGGTGCGAACGTCTGACTTCTTTAAGAACGGAAATTAAGGTAGTCTGGTTAAAGAACGCTCTGGTGTGGTATTGGAATATAAAATATTGCGTGATGGTTCAACGAACTTACGAACGCCTGGTGTTGTTTATTCATAGCACGGTACCTATCATAATTAAAACTAACTTTAGGTTTAAGCTCGCATTATTATTTGAGACCTGTGATAGTTTACGAGGGCGGCACTGAAAATTTCGGGAATTAACGAAGTGACACAACATTACTATTTAAAAATGTATTTATTGCTTTTCGAAGTATTCTCCGCGAAATTTGACACATTTTTCCATACGATGGAACCAATCATTGTAGCAACCATTCCATTCGGAAGTTGGGGTCTCCAAAATGGCCGTTTTGTAGGCGTCCACAGCTTCTTCAGGTGATGAAAATCTCTGTCCACGCAATTTATTCTGTATTTTAGGGAAAGTATAGAAATCATTAGGGCATAGGGCGGGGCTGTACGGCGGATGGTCTAATAATTCTATGTTTTCTTGCTCTAAAAACTCTTTTGTTCTGTGCGCGGTGTGAGAACTCGCATTGTCGTGATGGAGGATGATGCGGCGGTTGCAGTTCTCTTTACGGAGTTCAGAAACGACCTGTGGCAAACAAATGCTAGCATACCATTCTGCATTAACCGTTCTTTGTCCCTCAAGAGGAATAGTCGTAACATGGCCGGTTTTGGAGACAAACGTGGCCACCATTTTTTTTGCAACACTCCGTGAACGAACAATTTTTGTTGGCTTTAACTCATTTTCGAACACCCAAACTCGTGACTGGTTTTTTGTTTCGGGTTCGTACGCGTATATCCAGGATTCGTCACCTGATACAATGTTGTATACAGCATTTGAGGATCCTGCGTGGAATCTTTCGAGAGTTCTGACGCACCAAGTAACGCGAGCCGCTTTTTGCTCTTCACAGAGCGAATGCGGTATCCATCGGGAAAACAACTTTTTTACACCTAATTGTTCATGCAAGATTATTTGTATTTGACTCATGCCAATGTCTAAAGTTGCCTGAATTTCGCGGTATGTCACATGTCGATCTTCCTCAATCAGCTTACGCACAGCATCAACGTTTTCTTGGGTGACTGCAGTTTTTGGACGACCTTGACGGGGATCATCACTGAGCTTGACACGTCCACGTTGAAACTCAGCAAACCAGCGATAAATTGTGGTTTTGGATGGGGCTTCATCACCAAATGCAGAAATCATCCGGTCAACACACTGTTTTTGTGTTAAACCACTTCGAAAGTCATAATAAATCATCGCTCTTGAATTTTCTCGAGTCAATTCCATTTTCTCAACGACTAAACAAGTTTGACAAAACCTCGTGACAAGACCGAGAATCTTTTTTTAAATAAATAAATAAATGGTATTCGATTTTTAAAACCAAGGAGTTTTCAATTAAAAAGATTTTAATATGACAGGAACAGTGGAAATATTCCATTCCCGATACTTTTAGTGCAGCCTAGTACAGGGAACGTTAAAGTCGAACAAAAACTGAACTTTAAGTTACTATTTTTTTCTTTTTTGCAATATGTATTTTCATTGAGGAGTGTAGAAGTAAAGAAGACCGTCTTGTATAGGAGACAAGTCGACCTGTAAACAGCAAGTGATAGTTGGAAAACTCACCAAAATAGCAATGGTATAGGAAATAGAAAATATATGATTTAAGCAGTTTTAAACAGAGTGAAGTGAAAAATTTTAGTGATATGTAAATATATGATATGTAATATGTATAAGTAAAATGAATATTTACCTAGGAAGTGTTACTTTCCTTCTTTATTTAATATCCTACTTTAATGGCGTTATTTTTTAAATCTTACCACTTGCTACTATAGCGCCACGATTTTCAGCGGACATTTTTTAATACACCGAGCTAGTCCTCCTAGCTAACTACCCTGAATAATTTTTCTACAAAATTTCGAGGGCAGTAGTATTCAAATGTCGATAATACGCTGTTCGTGACTATCAAAAGCGTAAAGAATTCGAAGCGACTGTGATTGTGGGTGACTCACATTTACTTATTTATTTTATAATATTTTATTATAATTACACTACACAATAACACATACATACTTTATTTTATGTCAACACATTCATTTATCTCACAATCATACAAAACATTATTTACACTAAACAAAATTAAATTCACAAGCAAAGTCGGGCGATAGCTGCAGTATAGCGGCGGCGATAATATTTCGCGAGTACATCGGTGCATAGACGAACCGGTCGTCGCATTTTTACCGATCCACCGCCACCAGTCGAGATCTGACTTGCGAGCGCGCATCCCGTACTTATTATATACATATCTGTGCTGCGTCTTTTCTAATTATTGCTTTTTGTTTTGTGTACCTGCTTGTGTTGCTTGAACTATCATATATTTCTTGTTGCTTTCTCCTTCTTTCTATATTTTGTGTTCGTCTTAAATAAAATCTTTCTTTGTGTCCTTTTGTGTTTGCAAAGACATTAAATTACAACCCAAGACGACCAAAGTGATAATATAGAACTAGTAAAATTAATATGAATCGCGTTCACGATTCAGTGTAACACAATGATGCACTAGGAGATCTTTGTCTAAACGAATTTAAAAGCAATTTCACTGGTGGTAGGACCTCTTGTGAGTCCGCGCGGGTAGGTACCACGACCGTCTGCCGTGAAGCAGTAATGCGTTTCGGTTTGAAGGGTGGGGTAGCCGTTGTAACTAAACTGAGACCTTAGAACTTATATCTCAAGGTGGGTGGCGCATTTACATTGTAGATGTCTATGGGCTCCAGTAACCACTTAACACTAGGTGGGCTGTGAGCTCGTCCACCTGTCTAAGCAATAAATAAAATAATAATAATAATAATAATAAGTACCCAGTGAATTTCAACGGACTCTAATTCTACGGATCGCGCGTCACAATACAAAACTAATCAAACGAAATACGGGAGTGGATAAACTAATACAAGCAGTTACGTCGTTTCGTATCTGAGTGTTTCCGTTGTGTAATCCTCTTGTAATTCGATTAGTAGCCCACAAATTTGATTACAGCAGTAGCCCGATCCATCACGGCATTATTAACAATGTATAAGTACATATTGATTCTGGTTGTGTGTTCTTAGAAATTATACTGTTAGGTCTACGTAATGGCGTAGACTTAGAGACTTTGTTTAATTTTTTTGGTTCATTAAGTCCGCTTCTGCGTGAAGCAAAGAAATGTACTTGTTGCAATTTTTGGGACGAAGTTCCTTATGGGACGATGCGGAGGGGTACCCTAACCGGGAAAAAACGTCCGTAAGGTAAGATTTTTAGTAATGCACACAGTATACGACTTAACTTTGTAATAACGTACAACAAATTATATCACATTTTTATTATATATTTTTTATAAATCATTGTAAATAAAATAAAGTTGATAAGTTTGTAAAATAGTTTTGATTATTTTTATCAATAAAAAAATCATAATAAAAAATGTGTATCCGAATAATTATTTTCTTTATACCTCGAATAGAACTTAAAATTAATATTTTTATAATAAGAAACTTCGTTCCTATCCGGTGTCCCACGACACCGGATAGGAACTGCTTCACGGCAGTAATAGGCGGGGTGGTGGTACCTACCCGTGCGGACTCCCAAGAGGTCCTACCACCAGTGAAATTACTTTTAAATTCGTTTCGACAAAGATCTCCTGGTGCATCATTGTGTTACACTGAATCGTGAACGCGATTCATATTAATTTTACTAGTTCTATATTATCACTTTGGTCGTCTTGGGTTGTAATTTAATGTCTTTGCAAACACAAAAGGACACAAAGAAAGCTTTTGTTTAAGACGAACACAAAATATAGAAAGAAGGAGAAAGTAACAAGAAATATATGATAGTCCAAGCAACAGAAGCAGGTACACAAAACAAAAAACAATAATTAGAAAAGACGCACCGACACCGACACATCTTTATTTATTTATTTTATTATTATGTGACTTTAGTCAGTCCAGTGTTGAAACAGCGACGAATAGTATTTTAGTTACGGAGTACCGAACCTGGCTGAGCCCGTGCTCATCCTCTAGTCATGGTGAAGTTTTAATGGCCTTCGAGCGACCAGCTATCGATTCTTCCCAAAAAATATTATACTCTAACTTAATATGCTGTTACGCCGTTAAGAGTAACGCCATGTATCACCGAATAGTCGAAGAAATATCGAAGGATCTAGTAGCACTTAGACAGCTCGAGAAGTACAACGCCATCTATTGTCAGATATCGGAAACAGAATACTAGAGATGTGTGGAATATTCTCGATAATTCTAGGGATGTGGTATCGGCTATAAAAGCGTTGAAGAGATGGCACGCAGTTAGTCAATAAGCGGAACTACTCGAAGCGAAACAGCGAACGGATCATCGGAAGCGAAGCGGAAGAAGAGAATTGAGAGTTTTAAAGTGTTTGTGAAATGTTTTAAGTGTTCTAAGTGCTAATACAGTGTTCACTTGTAATTCTGTATTTTTTTTTTATTTATCCCGAACCCCAGCGCGTAACAATACTACGTACGTAACTACTAACTACTGCTCAAGACGGGAAATTGTCTGGCAAAAGGAAGAGAAGCCATCCCAGAACAACTTGGGCATGAAGTCGGAGGAGGTAAAACAGACTGCACGAGACCGATGCAAATGGAAGAATTTGATTCAAGCCCTACACCCCAGCAGAGGGTATTAGGAAAGAAAGAAGAAAGACTTAACACCACTGACTACTTAATGCTTAAATTCAACTAGCGGTCTAGAATATCACCACTCTTATAGGTCTTATCGGGGTCGGGTGTTTGTCTGTGCGCCTGTACAACAAAATCCCACAAGATGTTCAGAACCTACATATACACAGGTTTAAGAAAACTATTAAAGAACATCTGTGCAATAAAGCTTACTGTAAAGTCAATGATTATCTAGAAGATTGCACAAAGTGGGAATGAGTTGCTCGCTCCGGGCATTTCAATATTGTAATAATTGTTATGTTATAATACTCATTGTAAAAATGAATATTTAAAAAAATCTTATATTAAAAAAAAAACTAATATTTAAAAAAAAATGACATGCCCGCTGAGATTCTTGCCAATTCTTCTCAGGACGGAGGCTAATTCTTGTGAATTGGCGGTAGTTCTTTTGACGTTCAACAAGTATGTACTTTCATTTATGTTGAATAATTTTTTTTTGATTTGATTTGATTTATCTTACTATGCGTGTTGTGAAAGGTAGCTAAGGCATTTACCGGAAAACATACACCACAGGGTTGTCTCAGCTATAAAATACTTAATTGCGTTTTATGTGATATATTAAGAAAACAACATTTAAAACCCTTAAAATTTATATAAAAAATTAAACAAAAAACAAAATTTGAAGTTTTATTAAACTAATACAAAACTGAGCTCTCTTTTCACTGAATGACAGACAGGTCATCTTTTTTAAAACTAAAGAGTTTTAAAGGTTTTTCTTTACATACTTACTTATACAAATATTGTGATAAAAAATACAGTGGTTTTTAAAGAATACACAAGAAACCTTAGAAACGCAATAAAATAATGTTAAGTATTCTGTGTTGAAAAAACATGCTTAAGTATATTGCTATTATTTTCATTGTATTTTCAGTGAGTTTTCAAATGAATCGAACTTTTTCGAATTGGTCAAATAACTTTGAAATATTTAGTTTCATGCATGCATATAAGTGCTATGTGGCCGGCCCATTGCCACTTCAGTTCACTAATTCTACGGGCTATGTCAGCAACCTTCGAAGAGAGGACGGTCGATGGGGCAGAAAGATCCTGGAGTGGCGACCACGTACTGGCAAGCGCAGTGTGGGACGGCCACCTACTAGATGGACCGACGACCTAGTAAAAAGCGCTGGGTCTCGTTGGATGCAGGTGGTAATGGACCGGTCGCACTGGAAATCTATTGGAGAGGCCTATGTTCAGCAGTGGACGGCGATAGGCTGAAATGATGATGATGATGATGCATATAAGTGTATTATCTATGCATACACACATACCAAATTAATAAAAGCCTAATTAATAAACTCATCTCATATACATATTTAGTAGCGTTATTATGAATCACACTACACTAGATTATTTAAAAAAAAGCAGTACATTACAGAAGCGTTCCCAAATTAGGACCGTTTATCTAAATCTTTTGCCGCTTAAGCCGGGTATATCCGGTTCCATCTGGATTAAACGAAAAAAAACCGCTATTCAAACTAGTTTTTTTTTGTAAGTTTTCATACAAGCACAGGACATGTCTCGATATTCCATTATCCGTTAACTGTCTTAAATGTGCTGATGAGCTCACAGTCCACTTGGTGCTATTTATAAGAGTCCTAACACGTCATTAAACAAGACACCAAGTGGAATTGCCATAGTGAAAATAAATCTTCAGAGCCCATCCACCCGCGTCCAGTTTAAGCTATTTCATTCTGATTCTGTGCCAGTTACTATTATCCTAATTAGAAAAAAATATGGTATTTTTATTTTTGATTACAGGACCATTGGTGGCTCAGTCAGGAGGGAAAAATAGTACCATAAGATCAACTCTATCGCGAGGATCACGACCATACGTATGCAAGTACTTCCATGAACTTCGGTCCGCTGCGAGGTATATATACCGCTTATGGATATTGCCTCCAAATGCCCTTTTTACAGTGTCGGACCATCTCGTTAGAGCCCTGCCTCTGGGCTCGTTTCCCCTGCCTCGGACCAAAAATGAGAAGCTTTCCAGACTATGCCTTGAACATCTATGATATGAACTATAGGAGATGATGACATAGATAAAATGAAGACCATGATTTCCGAAATTATCTATACATAGATGTCCGTTCTCCGGGGCCTTGAAAACCGCAATGTATGGAGTTTTAAGTTTTAAAGTTTTGATCTTCATGTCTCAAGCTCAAAGGCAGAACGATTAGGATACCCAGTGAATTCGTTTGCTCGTTCGAACCCCGCAACGAGAACTTTTCTCATAGTAAAAGAGCACGAATGAAATTACTAGCAAGAACCGGTTTATGCCTGTTTTAACCGGATTAAACCGGATAAAATTGTGAAGTTATCCCGCTTAGAGCGGTTTTAGCGGGTACAGCCGCATTACAGGCAAACGTAAATTGTAAAAATGTTACCCATAAAGACGTTGCACTTAATATTCTCTAAGCTTAATAAACTTTTTCTACAGCTTTGCATTAAATATTTACAGCACAAGATAAGGTGTTAAAACTTTAGTTAATACCGAGCTAATTACAGCGTGTTAAAAATTTATATGAAATTTGCCGGTAAAATATATACATTAAAAGATATAACGATGTGGTCTGATTTTTTATGCTTAGATTGGTGGACGAGCTCACGGTACACATGTCATTAAGCAGCTACCGGAGCCCATAGCTATCGACAGCGTAAATTTCGCCAATCACCTTGGGATGCGAGTTCTAAGTCTATGTTTTGTAGTACACCGGCTGCCCCACCTTTCCAACCGAAGCCCATTCTTCACGGCAGAAGCAGGCAGAGAAATTTGCTACGGAAAGTCCTCCGTAATAATTTGTTTTCTCAGTAATCGGAAGAAACTGAATTGGCAAAGAAAAATAATTGGAAAAAGATGGGTAGGGAGACCGAAAAGACGACATAATCGAAATAATAATGTTACGCCGGTAAGAGTAACGCCATCTATCGCCGAATAGTGGAACGACTATCGAAGGATCTAGTAGCACCTAGAACGCTCGAGAAGTACACCGTCATCTATTGTCAAATAGCGGAAACACAATACTAGAGATGTGTGGAATATTCTCGATAATTATAGGAATGAGGTAGCGACTACAAAGCGTTGCAGGGATGGTACGCAGTCAGTCATTAATCGGAATTACTCGAAGCGAAACAGCGAACGGATCACCTGAAGCGAAGCGGAAGAAGCGAATTGAGGATTTTAAAGTGTTTGTTGAGTGTTTTAAGTGTTGTATACAGTTTTTAGTTATACTTTGGTGGAATTTTATTTATCCCGAACCCCAGCGCGTAACAATAAGAAAGGACTGGCAAACTATCGGCAACGACAGAGTTCAGTGGAAAGGACTGGAGGAGGCCTTCACTCGAGGAGGGGCCCATATCCAATAACAAAAATCAACTCTTACTAACATTTACACAATAAGCAAAACATTAATACCTAACTAAATATTAACAAAGAAATACCACATTTACAATAAAAATTAACGATAAGTAAATACAGGCTTTTTTATTTTTTACTAGTTGACCCGGCAGACTTCGTAGGGCCTCAATCAATAAATAAAAATAAAAATTTAAAACAAACAAAAGGAATTCGTCCGACGGGGGACACATCACAGGAAAAACATTTTTTTTATTATTTAATTCCGAGCATTTTCATATTTATCTACCTTTTAAACCTTCTCTGGACTTCCACAAATAATTCAAGACCAAAATTAGCCAAATTGGTCCAGCCCTTCTCGAGTTTTAGCGAGACTAACGAACTGCAATTCATTTTTATATATAAGTATATAGATAGATTTTTTATTTTATTAATTTATTTCCTAAAAAGGTGTTCATAACCTAAAAAAATATACATCCCGCTAAAATACGTTTCGTCTAAAACATTTGATAGAATCCTCTTTGCTCTCCGGAGCTCACCTCGAATAAAGCACCAAGAAAAATATTATTTTATTTACTCCGGCGTGCAATGACCCGTACGTATTGTGACTTTTCATATCAGAATCTGTGTATATGCGAAAGTAGGGTGTGCGGTCGTGTTTGTACGTTGATTTGAAAAGCAGCTTCATGAAGCCATTATCATTAGCTCAAGGCTGTCTGTACACTGAAGCCGTTCGCTATAGCGTACTCGCAGCATCGATAATTAATAAGTAAATAAATTATACATGTAAAAAAATGTAACAATCACTCAAATTGCTATGGTAAAAGTAATTAGAAGTGGCAGTCGATAAATATTTTTTTTTTGTTGTTGTGTTTTTTTTTACCGTTGTAGGCGGACTGTTTTTTGTTGCTCATGGACCTCAGCTAAAATAGAACTAAGCCGCTGCTTACCGCTAAGCACTCTTCCCAAGTTTTGCTTGAGGAAAGGTATAACACAGCCCTCGAGAAATACCGTCCACGGGAGCTCCTTTCAAAGCCGGTAAAATCGTTAGTGTTAGTTTGATTGTCAGATAGACACACAGTGATTAACAGCATCCATAGACATCAGAACGTAAATCCTCCCAATCGCTTTGGAATATCAGATCAATATCTCAATCGTGTTCTATGTGTAATAGTACCCTTCAAACGTATCGTGTGATTTCGTATGCTTTGCGATGTAAATTTAAAGCCCATTAAAATAATTGTTCAATAGCTATTGAATAATATTTAAAGACAAATGAAAGCCAGTCGTCTCACCTAGTCGTTAATAACAATAACAATAAGACACGCCTCAAGAGAAATAAACTGATATTCGGGAATCCGCATTCGGTACCCGTTTCCGCATCCGTACTGATAAAACGCGTTTTTGTATTATGGCGTAGTGGATTTATGGGCTACGGCGTTATGGCCTTATTGAATTCGGACGTGAAGAACCCGGTGGTGGACTTTATTTATTTTTAATAATGCCGTGTCTGCTGATTGTAATGTCTGTGTAATAAATATAAAATAGGTGAAAAATCTCACGCGTTCATTTAGTCCGAAACTGGGATTACCTGTTCAACTAAGGACTGATAAATATATTTATTTATGTTTGTCGTGAATTGGAAATTGATACGACCCTAACACAATGGCTATAGGGGGTATATTTAGCTCGCGTGCATCGTCATGTTTACCGATTTGAATGCAACAATCATGGTATTAGAATACAATCAAGACTTTGATCTGATGATGGGCGATGGTAATCTCGTCATTAAATGGTCTTTTCACTCACTCGTAGACGCAGAGTTAGCACCCCTGATTGTTACGCGGTAGGTCGTCGATTCGATTCCCATATCGGGCAAACATTCGTGTGATGAAAAGGTTTGTTTGGTCTTCCTCTGGGTGTTTATTTATCTATGATGATTCATCCGACCGATTTCGGCCATGGCGACCACTTTGACTCCTATCCGTCGATTTGGCGCCCGTGCGCTCGAAGATGGCTTATATAGCCTATCTTCGCGGCAAAACTCCTTGCGCATTGAGGGCACGTAAGCACGCCGTTCTTATAATTATAGGTTATGGCAGCAGGAGGGCGGCGTTCAACTGGTCGCGTTTGTAATCAAGGTCAGCTTTACGCTGATCCTCGAACTCGCGTACTTTGCTGTTCACCATCCTGCGCCATTCTGGCCGCTGTGCTGCCAAGCGCTTATTTATCTATACATTTAAACGTATATAAATATGCATATCAGTCTTTGGTACCATAACACAGGGCTTGCTAAATTGGGGGCCGGATAACCGTGCATGATTTGTTCCCAGTTATTATGTTTGTTCCTGTTGGAGCAAATTTCCTGTAACGGCATGTATTAACTGTATTATCATCGTAAGCTATTTTCTATTGTGGGAGGCTTAAACGATAAAGGGAAGATCTTCCACCGAGCGGGTGATATTACTCGGTAGACCGACGGTCCGAATGTTGTTGTCGGAACTTGTATATATGCGAGCTTAACTTGAAAATGTCGTAAGCGAGATTCAAGCATCTGTCAAATATGTTGCGTTGTATGATGGCTACCCGCCACACTATCATTGAAATGTTTTGCATACAGTATCTCAGTGTGCATATACTCAGGACACACCGATGTCAGACACTAAATCACTCTAGGACGCAATAAAAATGTCACGGGAGACCGCAATCGCCGATATTAAAACCGGTGCAGAAATGTGGTACACTATACTAATTCACACAGCATATTTGAGACGAAATTGTTTTAGGTTTACATAGCATCTATGTAATACCTGTGTTGTGTCATAATAAGTGGGCAGTAAATGTATCAGTTTAACAATAAATTCTGTTAAATTCAACCGTGAACATTGAAAGTGTTTTTTATGTGTCTTGTGAATACCCACCTCATCGTACCTTGAGAAATGAGCTTGTGGTTTTGATTGCATTACGTGACGCTTGTCGCGTATTTTAGACCGGACACAGACGGATTTTAGACGGATTACAAGTCCATAGTTACATAGTCCAGAAATAGACAAGTCTGGTTAAGGGATAAGCGCTCAAAAAATGATTAAACGAGAAATTAGTTCATTGGAATACTGCTGTCCATTGTCCGATGAAATTTGCCACGCAACCTCTAAGAAATGAATTTTATTGTCTACAAACAGAGCTAATGAAAGGTCAAATGACAAAAAAGATAATAATTAGACGTGAAACAAAAGTTATAGATGCTGGTAAGAGAATAGCAGATCCGAAATGGAGTAACACGGTTCATTGGAATACTGCTGTCCATTGTCCGATGAAATTTGCACGAAACCTCTAAGAAATGAATTTTACAAACAGAGCCAATGAGAGGTCAAATGACAAAAAAAAAATTAGATGCCAAACAAAAGTTATAGATGCTGGTAAGAGAGTAGCAGAGAATAAGAGAAATAGAGTTGGGCTGGACACGTAGCATGATGAAACGATAATAGATCAGTAGTGACGGTGAGATAGACATACTCGTAGACCAGAATAATGGATCAGGCATTATGGGATAAAAAACCAAGGAAGAAGGCTACGAATAAATAGTAGGAAGAAGGTGATGATGTTGGATGACAATCTTTTTCATGTTATTTTGATTTAATAAAGACATTACTCAATTTGATCACGATGAATGTATGTCAAACAAACTCAATCTTTTGCATTTAGAAAACCGTGAAATGACATGATATCAGATTGTCGAAAACTTACAAATAGATATTTCAAGTTAAACTTAAAATATAAGTTAGAATTTGCTTTGTGGATTAGTTTCAGTCTTCCGGAGACGTTGAGTATGTTTGAGGCAGATCCGCCCGACTCAGTGGCCACGAGCGGGGTCTTAAATCGTTATCGAATACGACACGCCGAACCGCATGCCAGGGATATCCGCTAATACGGCTACGGACTTCAAGGGTGCGACAATAATGAATTTCAGTCCATACGATCATAGATAATACACATAAATCAGTTATAGATAAACAACTCAAGCACTCAACAAAAATGTTTACGGGCGTCGGCCACTAGATGGCTTCGCTTCGATTAGTTCCTATATTTTATTTTTAATGTAGGGTTTTGTAATCTTTCAGAAACCACAAGTTGATAAAATTTAATCAATTTGTCTATAACAAATAAAGAATTGCTTTTTTTAATTTCTGGTTTTAGTTACACAATAATTAAATGTCCTAAATTTATCGACGTATCAATTTAGGGGCATCCGCAACAAGATGTCGTTAGTTTCTATTAAAAAAAAAGTCTTAAAGTATCGCAGTTTCAGGGCCCTGCGTATGATATCAAATTACCAGGGCTCATACACATCGATACTTACCTGTGGTCAAAGATTTAAGTTTCAATTGGATTTTTTAAGTATGTTACATGACGGGGCAACGAACAGACGCCACCACCCTGGATATTATTATGTAATTCGGGAGGGAGCGGTTTAGGTGTATCCGTAAGGCAATAAATACGAAATTGCTGATGTCCCCGAGGGACAGTAATATCTTCAGGCGGCACGTGAGTTGATCGGCCTTCATTGACCGTGAAAATTCTATTAACTGCATTTGCTCTTCTTTTTTTTTAATACATTTCAAACAACGCACAGTATAATGGCGTATCTATTATTTTTAATCAGAAGAGCACAGGATTTGACCCCGGCACCCGTCACTCGCAAGATTGCCAGATTATATTCTCTATATCCATACGTAAATACGGCTATGTGGGGGAGCGCGTGAGGTATGTGTGTTTGGATAGTAGATGAATTGGTTACGCATTTCAAGGGATGAGAAATTGTTATGTATTCGCCTTGTGAAGGCTCTGGGTAGGAAAACCGTTGTAGAATAGACTTCGACTACATGTCTTAAAGCAGGTAGTATTGCGCCATGATTTCTATGGTTTCCGATAGTGATTCCGGTAATGATAGCAAGGACGTCGATTCTAAAATTTTAGTAATAAATTTTAGTCGTTTTGAGGTAAGTATTATATTTTTAAATAAATTATGAATCTAACTTGCATTCGTTGAGATGCTTACGATTCCATTAGAAAAATTGTGAAAAATAAATAATCAAATGGTTTTTCTAATGCGATTCAAACTGCGATTAATGTCAAAGGAAATGATGTCATCGTCACAATGACAGTAATTTTAGCGTAATCACCATGGTTAGGCAATGTTGCATCGAATTGCGCAATAGTGGGCAACCGCTTGAAACTGAAAACGGCACATTACATAATAAGTGTAATACTTGTGAAACATGATTTTTAATTACATGAAACGAATGTTCCTTTAACGAACAAAATAACCAACAAAAAACATAATATAAAGGTATCAAATTGATATAACAAAGGCACAAATATATAGGATGGAACAAACATCTGTAAGATAGCCAAGACTTGAACGATGACTCATAGATCTATGAAATCTAGAATCAAAAGTGAATTTCACAATGTTATGTAATAATTCGATATAAAATCACCAGTTCGGCGTCAGAGTAATCACAGTTGCTTCGGCTAACCACCAAGCCAGTTCTCTTCATATTTTCAAATCTACATACGACATGCGCGGAGTCGTTGAATTCTTTGGAATTTCTCCGTTTGAGAGGAATCGAGTGCGTGGTCCGTTTTGGGAGTTTGACAGACGTGGCTTTTATGGTCCCGAAAGGCATTCGATACGACATGAAGCGTCACGTTGCTGGAGTCATTTCAGACCACCAAAGCCTGATTCTGTTTGCCATCATCACACCCCAGACCGTGAACGACTATGTCACAGACCTCCAAGGCCTCCTCATCAACATCCAGAAATAAACCATGGACACCAATATTGCGAATGCTCGCGAAGTCTTTGTAAAAGATTTGCTGGAATACCCCACGGACCGCCTTGCTTCAGACGCGATGACCACAGTGCTGAGCGAAGACATGAACACCATGGACAACCTGGACGAGGGATTCCACATAGGGGTCATCGTCACGGGAAAGGTCCGGAAAGACACTGTTCGAGTGGGATGGACAACAGTCCAGAGCGTGGTAGACGCTATGGACCAATAAGACATAGCCGTTGTCGTGGCTCCCGCAAGAGCCCAGGAAACTCGCAAAGGCTGACTCAGGAAGGTAGATGTAGAAAAAGATGCATCCGTCAATGGAAAAATTCACGACCTTGCTGCGCTGATGATAAGGTACAAAATACTGAAGGATCTGGCGAAGAACACACAGGAGGAGAAGATGGCAATGGCGGGAATAACACCGTTTTGGTTCAGACCGTTTTTGTTGACACAGATCAGAGGTGCAAGTCAGTTTAATTTATCGCAAAAACCATATTAGTTAGTCACATATTTAATATCAATTTTTTATTGTAATTCTCGACGAACAAAACCCTTGTATTTTTTTTCATAATAAATGTCGTCTATTTTTAACATAGAAATGTTTAGACTACGATTTGTATTTTGCTTGTGAAGCGATCGAAAGAAACAAGATACGGCTTAGCATTAATAATGTTTTTTTTATAAATATTTACAAGCATTAATAATCTTTCGTTTATGGAAATCCTTATACCGACGATGCTAATTACTAGTGTTGATACTAAAGCAATTAAAAAAAGTCTGAATTTAAAAATATGAAAATAATATTTAAAAAAAAAAATACCAGTGCATTTTATGAAACTATAACATGTCTTTGCATACACATAATCCTGTTTTATATTCTATACCAATATTAAAGTTGTGTGTTATACATATTTTTCGTGTCTAATAAATAAACATGTTTTTTTAACGGTAATGAAATAAAATTTTGCTTAAGAGAATACGAAGATTGTTTTATCAATAAACCATTATCATATTGAATTGTAAAATCGAATATACGTAGTTATTATTAGGTATTAGGTATAACATGAAATGGAAATTTGAATTAGATTTGAAACAACGTTTGTTTAGTAATAAAATTTATTATGAAAATGAAGTGTATTTAAAAAAAATCGTTAGGATTTTTATTTTATTTATCTTTACCCAATTTTGTTTTTAAATATTTTTGTCACTGGCATGCCGTTGGAACTGGTTTAATAGGAAAAAGGTAGTCAATATGAGTTTAATTTACTTTATTATCATTTTTTTTGGGTTTAATGCTTATATGGGTGGACGAGCTCACAGCCCACCTGGTGTTAAGTTGTTACTGGAGCCCATAGACATCTACAGCGTAAATGCGCCACCCACCTTGAAATATAAGTTCTAAGGTCTCAGTTTAGTTACAACGGCTGCCCCACCCTTCAAACCGAAACGCCTTACTGTTCACGGTTAAAATAGGCAGTAATTACGCAAACACAATTTTTGGCTGGTTTAATTTTTATTACTTAATTTTACTTAATGTATATTACTTAAGTACATTTTTTATATACGTATTTCAGTAGAAAATTTGGTAGATGCCTGAGGGATTCGAACACCAGTACACAATATCCTTAAAGCTACGACGACTTTAAAAAGCCATGAATTGAAAGCATCAACAAGGACGAAAAATAAACAAATTCATCAGTTCACGTCAGAGTAACTCCTGGATATGGGCCTCTCGTTCGAAACCCGCACTTAAAGCTCCCTTAAGCCCGTCCGGTCTGCAGCGTAAACCTTAAATCATGTTCCCTGTCTAGTTGTAGTTGCACAAGGTAAAGCAGGTGATACAAGTGCTGTACTTCCGTAGATCAGGCTAGGTGTACACACAACAGCTCGCGTAGCTGTACGTGTGTTCGCAGCAGATAACAGAGGTAAACAGACTATTAGCGCGAACACAGTGACAGATAGAACGGCAGACATGTTGTTACTTGTAAATGGCTTTGATTGGTTAGTCGTTGTAGTAGCCAAAAAATTCCCAAACTATGGTCGGACCAAATAGCGGAGGAACTGAATACCTGTCAGCGACGCACTCGACCAAGCTACAGAATGGGATCGATGGAGACAGCTAGTCGATGGAATCGGACGGAGTCACAATCCTCAGCAATGAGGGACCGATTGAAGAGAGTAGTGGCCAACTAGTGAGATGAGGTCGCTTGGTAATCGAATAAGATGAATGATTTGTTTGCAACTGAGGTTTTTTTTTTATTGCTTAGATGGGTGGACGAGATCACAGCCCACCTGGTGTTAAGTGGTTACTGGAGCCCATAGACATCTACAACGTAAATGCGCCACCCACCTTGAGATATAAGTTCTAAGGTCTCAAGTATATTTACAACGGCTACCCCACCCTTCAAACCGAAACGTATTACTGTTTTACGGCAGAAATAGGCAGGGTGGTGGTACCTACCCGTGCGGACTAGGGAAGAGGTCCTACCACCTGCGTCTGAGGTTGTTTAAGCGATAGTATCCAGACGCGTCAGACCATAACGGGAAAGCGCGACAACAAAGAAAGTTGAAGGGGTGTTTTTGTACAATTCATTCATTTCGAGATAAGAATTTGCTGGTTTGCTGACTGACGCAATAGTTAGCGGCCCTGACTCTTACGCCAAGGGTCACAGGTTCGAATCCTACATCGGGCAAAATTTGTGTCATGAACAAGTTGGTTTTCTCTTTATTTGGGCGATTATTATCTATACGTGTACTTATTTAATCTTTGTCAGTCTCTGGTACACCCATAACACGAGGTAATCCTAAATTGGGGCCGTCTTAGCGTGCGTTATTAGTTCCCAGTGTTATTACTATTTCAACAATGATGTTTCATTGACATCACATTGACTTTTCATGGTTATTATTCTCAATGTAGCACGAATTTAAAATGCCAACAACATTTTTATTCATTTACTTATGTACACACAAAAAAGAAGACATAGTACAGAGTAATAGGAAAATTATGTACAAAGGCACTGCTTATTTCTTTAAGAAATATCTTCCAGCAGACCTGCGTGAGGATTATGAGAATAATAAGTAAAGTGATGAGTGTGTGTAGAACAGCTAAAATAATAAATACAACATGAGAATTATAGTAATGCAAACACACATAGCAAATATTGTTAAACTTTTATTTCCGAACAGCATTTCATTACGTTTTTATTGATAGGCAGTGTTTGTTTATAACTTAAAAGAATCTTAGTCGTCACGAGAATTTTAGAAATAACTAATGGAACGAACGAGAAGACTACCAGAAGAGGCATCGTTCAGACCGAGCATCGAATAAAAGCTGACCGAACTCCACGACCGTGTGTTGATTTATAACTAACATCGTAGGCAGGCGGTTGTATTCATTAGCATAATAAATTCGAAACAGCTGCAAAATGTGTACCTAATAGATCCTTTATTATAACATTTACACTTAGTTCTGTGATGTGAACAGCTCGGTAAATGTTATTAGTACCTACCGGTGATTTTAAGCCCTTTATTATCAACTAGCGACCCGTCCTCGCTTCGCTTCGGAAACTGTAATTTATTATTGATTTCTCCACTATTTAATGGATGTTATTATACATATAAACCTTCCTCTTCAATCACTCTATCTATTAAAAAACCGGCATCAAAATCCGTTGCGTAGTTTTAAAGATTTAAGCATATATAGGGATATAGGGACAGAGAAAGCGACTTTGTTTTTTTTTTAACTATGTAGTGATGAAAATAAGTTCGTATGTGTAGAGCTTTACGAGTCAATCTCGCATTTTTCTGTGTTCGTTTTGATGCATAACTTTTGCGATAAAATAATAATTAATTCGTTTCTCTAAATCTTTATCGAGACATTTCAGATAACTCGTTTCAATTTACGAGTATTCTGTATGTATGAATTGTCAAAGACATTTTAATACTAATTAAAGTTTTATAGAAACTCAAAATTACGATTAAAGATTATGTTGCAAATTTATTTTTTATTTTTTATGGCATAGCTGGATGGATGAGCTCACAGCCCACCTGGTGTTTAGTGGTTACCGGAGCCCATAGACATCCACAACGTAAATGCGCCACCCACCTTGAGATATAAGTTCTAAGGTCTCAAGTACAGTTACCTACATTTATTTCTATCATTGCTTGTTTTGCTCAGTAGGTGTCTAATAGAATTGGCTCTCAGCTATAGATAGGGTTGCCTATTACGAGTACACTATTGTTTCGTGTGCAATTTATTACTTTTTGTGTTTTCACTATAACGTATCATAAATCAAATATTAGAGTGACAACACGACCTAGTGCCTAAGTGGGTACCGAAGCCTGTAATCGCTAAAACCGCTGCCTCACTCTCACAAACGGCCGTCTGGTGTAGTGGTAAGTGACATGGTCACTACACAAGGGGGTCGCGGGTTCGAATCCCGCCAAGGGAAGTTATTTGTATGATAAATATAAAATGAGTTTCCAGGGTTATGGATGTCTATTAAATATATGTATGTGTATAATAAAAATCTTACATTTATATCCGTTATCTGGTACCTGTAACACAAGTTCTTTACGAACTTACCACGGGACCAGTTAATGTGGCGTGAAAAAAAAAAAAAAAACAGGATGCATGAAAGCTTCGCTGCAGAAATGGTGGCACCTACCCTTGCGACTGCTAAATATGAGTAGGTATCATCTATCTTGCTCATTTCGTAATGTAGTACAACAGCCTTTGTACTAACGCGAACGATATTCAATCTTAAAGTCTTAATGTGCCGTAGCACTCGGATTATGGTTTTTTTAGACTCTCATGTTTAATATCATGTCTTGTAATGGGTAAGAAGAGATCGGCTTATTTGTGCCGTGAAGTAGTAACGCGTTTCGGTTTGAAGGGTGGGGCAGTCGTTGTAACTAAACTTGAAACCTTAGAACTTATATCTCAAGGTGGGTGGCGCATTTACGTTGTAGATGTCTATGGGCTCCAGTAAATATTTAGCACCAGGTGGGCTGTGAGCTCATCCACCCATCTATGCAATAAATAAAGTCCCGTAAATTCAAGATACCTCCGACTATTCGAATATGCTGTTTCTGGATAATTCCTAACGAGCTCCCTCCACTAATGTTATCTGATTGTCTGTTTTTTTGATTTTTATTAGCTTGGTTACTCAGAAAATATCACAGCCGTTCTGACGTTGAATTTTAAGGTTGTATTCGCAGTTCCAATTGAGGGCCATCTCGACCTTCAAGCCGGACGTATATGTTCTACAAGGTACAATGGCACAGGATTATCTTCTTTTTATTTCTACCTGACCTTACCATATACTTTAAAACGCAGTATGTATAACTTTGCGACTTATTTATATATTATTGTAGTTTGTGATGCAGTGCGTAATAAAAGCACGCCTTAGCATGAGGAAGATCCTAACTGTGAGTACATTTCTGGGGTCTTATTTCGGGTACAATGACCACGGACATGATTACGGCGAGAGAACTGATAAATGTGAACATAATGCTATTATTATCTATAGACGAATGTTCTCCGAACACACCTATTTCAATTAAATGTAAGGAGAGTGTTTGTTTTTTGCTTTTTTATTTACTGACGTTTGGAGCTTATATGCTTTTTATACAGTAAAAGGCACCTAATAATTTTATTGGTTCAAAAGCTTCACTAGCCTGTGAACCGGGACTGAATTTACAATTATAGGTGACCTATGAAAATTCTATTTATTATAAAGAAACATGATTATTTTTGAAGTGAAACTTCTTTAGGTGCGTTGAGAGTAAAATTTAACTCGCGACAGATTAGTTACGACTAGAGAGACAAGATACAATTCAGGAACAGCGAGAGTGTGAAAATAGGCAGAGCGTCTCGCGAACCATTGCTTACGGGCATCGGCCACTAGATTTTTTAATTTTTTTTTATTGCTCATATGTGTGGACGAGCTCACAGCCCACCTAGTGTTAAGTGGTTACTGGAGCCCATAGACATCTATAACGTAAATGCGCCACCCACCTTGAGATATAAGTTCTAAGGTCTCAGTATAGTTACAACGGCTGCCCCACCCTTCAAACCGAAACGCATTACTGCTTCACGGCAGAAATAGGCAGCGTGGTGGTACCTACCCGTGCGGACTCACAAGAGATCCTACCACCAGTAGATGGCCTGTTATTAGTTTCTCATTGCTCCAGGCTGTAACATATAAACTATCTTATATTTTATTTAGTTTAGCGACATCTATTGGATTTATATAGAGTACTACATTGCAAGGACAAAGGTATGAACAGATTAGTTTCTAAAAAAAGCACAAACTAGACCAGAAACAATAAAAAAAGACGAAAAATTCAAAGTAATGTCCACGATGACGTTCGCACATGGCTGTTTGCGTAGAATGCCGTAGAACAATCGTGGCCTTTATTTATGAGCCAAATTGGTAGATTGTCAATACTGCTCGGGATAAGTGAATCGTTACATTGGATTAGCTTCACGGCTGATTGGTACGGCTCAATTATTTTACCACATCTATATGTTCCTATTAACAGCCTATGTCGCATTAACTCGTATACATCGCCACTGTTTAATGTTTTGATTTACAAAAACAAATACTATATGCACCGTAAAATCTTGAGTCGATTCTTTCGCAACAAAATTAATTCAAATTAAATTTTATAATAATTAACGATTTTGATTTTTAAGTCCAGATTGCTATAGTTTAAACGGTTGCTTTTTTTATATTTTACCTAAAATTAAGGTATCATATCTCTTGTGATATTGCTTCATACCCACTGAGTTTCTGGCCAAATCTTCTCAGTGGTCGAGTGTTAGCAAGTTAGTGTCTCTCAGGTTGAGCCCGTGAGCTCACGCACCCGTTCGCAAGAATTTGGAATAGCCCCTTAGCGAATTGGTAGGAAAAAATTTTTTCATCATCTACATCAATGAAGATCGGTGATTAAGTTCATACCACACTATGTACTTCTATCAGCCCGCAGACGTTCACTGCTGGACATATACCTTTTTTTTGGGTGGACGAGCTCACCCGGTGTTAAGTGGTAACTAGAGCCCATAGACATCTACAACGTAAATGCGCCACCCACCTAAAGATATAAGTTCCAAGGTCTCAGTATAGTTACAACGGCTGCCCCACCCTACAAACCGAAACGCATTACTGCTTCACGGCAGAAATAGGTAGGGTGGTGGTACCTACCCGTGTCGACTCACAAGAGGTCCTACCACCAGTAATAAACGGATTGTAATCTGGTTGTATTAAATCTTGGCCAAAATAGAGCGCTGAGATGGTTCCAACAGCAAACCGTCATCATTATTTTCCATCAAGAAATCGACAAACATTTTTTGATTTGATGGTAACGATTTAAATAACTGATATTTTCATTGTGTTTGTTTGTTTGTTTGTTTTGTAAAGTTAGATATAAAGTATTGGACTACAAGCTTCTACCAATCTTTAATCGCGCTTAAATAGTTTAACTATCGATAGATCCGGCTAACGGTAATCGACCACAAATTAGCTGATCTGCGTATATCGTAGCTGGCGACCGCGGCGCGTGCAAGCGCAACGTTCCGATCTAATCCGGATCGAGATAGCTCACACAACACACAAGCGGTAGCGTTTTAGAACTGTAATAAAAAACCGAAATTTTCTCTGAGGAAATTTCGCTTAACTGACGCAATTTAAAAAAAAAAATTACATAATTTTAGATCCCGCACTTTTTATTATAGATTTGAAATTTAATGGGTATTCGGCTAAATAAGGCTTAGACAATGATAAAACGTAGTTTTAAAATAGAAACCTATTAGCTGTTTGAGTAAATTTTATTAATTCAAAGATTCATCTCGGAGCAATTACAACTATGATACAATTTCCGGAGATATTAGATGGCCAGTGTCGTATAAAGTATACTAGATGATGACCGCTTTGCTTGGTTTTTTTTTGATAACGCCATCTTGTTGTGCTTTAAAGCGGTTAGTTGCCCTCAATTAAGAAAAATAGTATTATTATTCGCCAATAGATGTCGGGAAGAGTTGATTATTGAAAACACGAATAAAACAAATTTTTTTGAAAATAAATCGTAGCTAGATCGATTTATCGCCCCCGAAATCCCATGTATCCTAAATTTAATGAAAATCGTAGGAGCCGTTTCCGAGATTCAGATTAAATATACATTAATATACAAGAATTGCTCGTTTAAAGGTATAAGATTACGCGCCCCCGAAATGCGACTAGACTCGATTTATTAAGCGCGTTAGTATGTATCTACAAAAGGAGATATTAAGATTGGAAAAATAGAACCCCGCTTAATAATTAAGTAGATCTTTGATTTCAGGGGCTGACCAAGCAATTGCTTGACATTGTGAGCCCGCACGGGTGGCACTACCCTGAATATGTCTGCTGTGAAGCAGTAATGCGTTTCAGCTTGAAGTTTGGAATAGCCGTTGCATTGTAAAAACGGAGACTTAGAACTCAAGTCCCAATGTGGGTGGTGGCATTTACGTTTTTGATGTCTATGGGCTTAAGTGACCACTTAACACAAAGTGGGTTAGGAGCTCGTACACTCACCTTAGCAATAGAACAAAGAAAGTTCACCCCAAGGATTCGTTGCCGACGGAAGAGTCGAGGCTAGTTGAAATACCGAGTTGCTAAGCGGTCGTTCGACAACTGTCTTCAACTTGTTTGTCCAGTGCAAAGCGCTAGAGTGCTGGTAGCACTCCGCACAGCCTTTATCCCCTCCACTCGCCCCATGTCCTCACTGGGGGGAGGCCGCGTCTTACAAAAGCAGGGACTAACGCACATAAGGCCTCCTCTGGCTCACGTCTTCGGTCAACCATTTGTCATCGAAAATTTCTAAAACCTGGAACCATGTCGCATGCTGATTGACAGTATTCACGTCCTGTTGACGGTAGCTATTTATGCTTAGAATTTAAGTTCGGCAGCAATCAGATTATTGAAAATGAAAACGCTATCTGCTATCACTGTATCACTGTCCAAGCTAAATAGAGTATCAGTGATTTCAGTATTCAAAGCTGAGCGGCGTGGATCCGTGAGAGCACTCACTCGAGGAGCTTAGCGCCTGTCGCAGCTTTAAGCTCATCGAGTCGGATTCTTGACAAAGGTCATTTGTAAGCGTTTCCTATTAAAGAAAAATAGGCAGTAAAAGAAGCATAGGGACTCCAATGACAGGGAGTGATCCCAAGCATACGTTGGGAAGACGGGATTTTCGCATTGGGGTCTGTTTAGTTACAATTCAAATCGCACATACTACCCCAAAGCTAAAACACGTGGCGTGACGAGCAAGCGATTCAACCTTCCAGACATAAAAGCATCTAAATATTTTTTTCTCGTGCTTATTTTTTTTTATTACTTAGATTGGTAGACGAACTCACAGCCCACCTGGTGTTAAGTGGTTACTGGAGCCCATGGACATCTACAACGTAAATGCGCCACCCACCTTGATATATAAGTTCTAAGATCTCAGTATAGTTACAACGGCTGCCCCACCCTTCAAACCGAAACGTATTACTGCTTCACGGCAGAAATAGGCAGGGCGGTGGTACCTACCCGCGCGGACTCACAAGAGGTCCTACCGCCAGTAGTTATGCTATTATGATTAAATGCGCTTAAATTCTGTTCACGAATGTAATTTACTTATATTGATTTTTAACTGAAGGATTTCAATAGTTATCAAAACAAGAAAATTCTAGCGAATTTAAACGATTTAATGTATACCTTTTAAGTAATGAAAACATGAAAAAACCCTCGGCAAATATGCCAGTTCTATCGTAGGTAACTATACTGAGACCTTAGAACTTGTATCTCGAGGTGGGTGGCGCATTTACGTTGTAGATGTCTATGGGCTCCAGTAACCACTTAACACCAGGTGGGCTGTGAGCTCGTCCATCCATCTAAGCAATAAAAAAAAAAAAGGCAGATTGTTTTTATGTTATAGCTAAATGTTGATTCTTACTTTTCGAATAAGGATCACTTCGCTTAATAAATTCAGAGCCTAAACAAACTTCCTATAGAGGTCCTAAAACAATTTTCGGTCTCTTAGATTTGTATTTCTTAAGGCTGGGTTTTATACTGTTTCTCGGGTACGGTCCAATGGGCATGTGAGATTGGTTGCGTGAATCCACGTCTTGCCGTTTTATTTTAAATGGCTTGTGTGCTGTAACAATTAATTAGTAAAATTGTGAGATCGCGCATTAAATCATCCAGCGTTTTTCCAAAAGAAGGCGGACTCGGAAGAAGCCGGAAGTGGGCAGAGCCGCCTTATTTTACCACTCGACCATTCTCGACGAAGGAAATGGTCGCGCACCACAATCCGAAAAGCGATAATGTAGCTCGCTTTCAAAAATTCGTGATAACATATCGGGTTAATCACTTTATTCAATGCGATAGTATATGCGGTACCAATTTTTTTCACATCTTCATCTTTTGGCGGTTTTTTTTTTTAAAGAGAGTTTATGACCTGGTAACTAAGACCTTTAGGTCAAATCTTATTTTAATTTTGAGATGAGATGATATGGGATGAAACATAATCTCAGTGATGGTTAAAATGGTGATTATTTACTGAGACTTTTTCAGTGGGCTTTTTGGAGGATCCCGAGAAGCTACGTCGAGAAGCTTTGTTTCATTTACCCACATTTGCCCACTTTCAAATATATTAAATAGTTAATAAACCACCGTTATTACACACGTATTTCTTCAGAAACACTAAATAGACAAAATAAAATAAACCACACAACTTCACTCCTCGCGTTCCCGCCAAAAAGTCCTCTTTTGGCGGGAATCATATTAATGTCACAGATTATAATAACATTATTATGCAGCCTTCTAAGGATTTTTAGGTTGGTAATCTTTTACATGATGGTGATTGATGGTACAAGACAGCGCGGGAGGCCACCAATGCGGTGGACCGACCAAATTAACGGCCGTTTTCAATAACGTATCTGAGTTTACGGATAGATAGCTATCTCCGAATATCAGCAAGAGCGTATCTCAGTCGACTATTATCAAAGCCGGCAATCTGACTTTTGGACAATGATTGGTAAATCAGAAAAACGAATTATTGACTTTGTATTCCATTGGCAGTCACAAAACTCTTCGGAACGACATCATAAATAACAGGTTAACTATTAACCTATAATTAATGCAGGTTTTGAACCGTATTTTTTGAAGGAGCCGATTATATTCAAATAAATCTGTAATGACATATCAATAAATTTTTTTTTGTCCAAATGCACAGATTGCCACTTTTGATAATAGACGACTCATCTATCCTTAATTTGCGTTTCACAATCACGGATAAGTGCTATCTCTCTTTAACCAACAGTAGATAGCTTCTTCCCTCCGATTTATCCGAGCCTCTTGATACGTTTCGTTCTACTACAAATACGAAAAAACATCAGGATCAAGACTTATTTTATTTTATTCTAAATTATAACTATAATTTAACCAGCATATCGTAGACTATCATAAACACATTTGTTTATAACAAAAAGTAATAAAAACATATGTAGATTTTTTTAAATTGGACGTATTGCTATTTTTATCCTAGTCGAAATTATGAAACGAAACGTTTTGACAGTCCGTTTGCCAATAAGCAGTGATCAGTTTCTTTTGTTTGTTTTTCTATTGTTTACCTACTATATTAGATGATGACTTACCTCCAAAACGCTTTAAAACTTTCGTTTATAATTCTAAGTGTGTTTATAATTAAAGAGCTACAGTGAAATAAAATGAATTCTGTAAGTATCTATGAACTACATTGATAATAATAATTTTACTTTGAAAACTTTGAGTTCAAGTTTAGAAAATATATCTTTTTCAGTCAAGAAAGGCAGCACCCATGACAAAAGATGAGACGATGATTCTAGCAGAACTTGTGGCGGCGAAAAAACATTTCAATAATAAGGCAACAAATGCCACAAACAATAAATTGAAGGAGCAGGCTTGGCAAACCCTTGTAAATGATTTTAATTCGTCGATTCGTCGTTTCCCACGAACTCCATCGCAGCTTCGACTAAAATGGGAAAACTTAAAGAACGCTACGGCAACATAAGAAACAACCTTAGTAAGGTTAGTATAATTAGTTGATTGTTTGTCTCTAATAACACATTGATAAACATGATTTTTTCTTCAGGTTGCCGTAGTATTTGAAATAATTATGCTCTTTGTTACAGGCTGGAGGTGGTAAGGATTGCAGATGAAATTTTGGATAAAGCATGCACATTGTTGTAGGTCACATATAATATTTTTAACACTTTTACAGCCAAGCGGAAACAAGATGGAAGAAAAGAAATGCAAGGCTAGCATAGGGACAATGCATTAGCAGAATATCTAATAGCAAAAAAGAGACTTGACTTGGAAAATAAAGAAAAGGAGATTGTTGTAGCAAAAGTTAAGTTAGATTTAGATAATTTAAAAAATTAAAAATTACTTAAAAGGAATATTAAATTTCATAAATTAAGTAGGCAATAATAATTTTATGTTAGATAGTTTTTTAAGTATATGTACAAATTCTAAATTAAATATCTTGCATGTACTAACTACCATGTAATTATCATTTTGGAAAATAAAAAATAGTCAAATTATCTTTGGAGTTTATTTTATAAATTATCTTTGGAAGCAATTATTTATAAGTACATAGTTGTATTTCAGATGTAAGTTTTGAAAAATTGTTACGAACAATTATATTATTTTCCTGTAATGTATCTGCGACTGAAGTTTTTGATTCTAATTCTTCTCATACTTCTGACGATATTATGCAGCATGGCAGCTATAATAACAGCTTGCATATTTTCTAGTTATAATCTACTTTTCAATGATATACAGGGAGTCTTCTTTTACAAACACCAATGCATCTGAAAATTATACATTATTCGCTTACATTATTTTACAATACAGTATAACAAACTCTTAACTAAAAAAAAAGATTACCTCGCTATAGTATTTCTTGTTTTAATATGTGATTCATTTTAAATCGTTCCGATTGAGTATGTGGGTTAATTAATCACGTTAAAAGATAGGGTTGTGGGGATAGCCTCTATCTGCAAGCAAATAGCAATTTCCAAGTCCACCTTGTTATCAATGTTCTCTTGATATGTAGATAATTTATTATAATAGTGTCATATTAAATTCATATAAACACCTAAATATATAATATAAATAAATAAAAATATAATAATAATATAAATAAGGTAATATAAATCAGAAATACCTTTTCAATCGGAATGGTTAATTATAGTTGTATCATGAGTAGACCCAGGCCACCAAGCAACAACATTTTGAAACATCAATGATGCATTGCACACAAATTACACATTCAAAATACACTTTTTCAATTTCTAAATTCCTCTCCTATATTTGAATCTGTAACACAAATATAAAATGTAGAGGTATCAGTGTGTAATAAGAATGAAAGTTACACCTACCAGGCCTACCAGGTTATTGTATTAGTATATGAATGTCATTTAGGGCACCATGGGAATCCAGCAATATTATAGAATTCCTGTTGAGTGTGATTTTGTAACATAACAAAAATTAGGTATAATTTTGCTATTGCTATAAACAAATATAAGTTGTAATAACGAGTACTTTTATGGTTAAAATTTATCTTACCTTTTTGACGTTACACTCAAATATGGTCTCACTAAATTAGTCAATTCATTCACAACACCTTTGCTCAGAAATCTATAGTCAAATTCGTAATTATTGATCTTCGCCATGTAATTCAGACGATCTTTATTTTCCTAACCATATGATATCGGCCTCACTATCACTATCTGCATCACAATCCATTATCATTTGAAATAATTCCATATCACTATCATCACTGCTACAATATGCCATTATGAAGAGAAACAATTTTTAAATTATAGCGATTTACTTTCGAAAGATAAACATGTAACCATATTAAGTGTATAATCTATGATGTAACCGGCCGATTTTGACAGATAAGCTAATGCCCTTACTAGAGATAGCGCTGCCTACCGGAGAGTTACTTAAAACTCATATTGAAACGGAAGTAAGCACGATTTGTATGAGCGTTCTATCTTTAGCAGGCTATCCGTCCTCCCGACGATGGATAGATAAATCCGATAGGAACTGCTGTCCGTCGATAGGTTATTGGAACGTAAGTAAGGACAAAAAGATAGATTTGTCTATCTTTAGTAACCGAAACTAGGGATAGATAGGTTATTGAAAACGGCCGTAAAACTGCAGTGGGAGGTCCCCTAAATGAGTGCAGTAGAATGGCCTCGAGCACGGAGAGATGGCGCGACATCGTGAGACGCATCAAGTCTGCCCTTTCCAATAACTACATGACGATTACGACCACTCTGTCAAGAGTGACACGATTGAGAAGAAGAAGAAGATTGCTAGATGGCATTGACCAGATATGTTGGGTGAATGTTTATCGAAGTTCATTCATGCTTAATTTTCCATGGCCAGTCTGATTTCATGGGTTCACTGATGATTATCCCACGGTAGAAATAGGCATGATGCTACTCACGTGGATTCACATTAAGATATTTTCTCGAATGACATAATCTCGTACGCGTCGTTTGAGACACTTTAGTCTAAATCCACCCTTAAATGCGTACGTAGTTCGACAAAAAATATCCCTTATAAAAGGGGTGTTTTTTTCTTGTCATATTCAAAGGGTTCTAGAATTTTCGAAGCTCGTAAGCACTATCGAATGAACCGTTTTGTGATCCGATGCGTGGAATATTGACGCTATTTTATTAAGGGTGGTCATTATTGTGCTAACTAAAACACGAGTATGATTTAGCTCGAACAAGCTGTCGGTTGAAATAATATTTCGGTGAGCACACACATATCGTACCTTTAAGGCTTCGTCAAACAGAACGCGTACTTAGCGCTGCCGTTTTAACGTCGCGCTCTTTTCATGTCACACAAATTGACTAGATGAGAACAACGCTCCTTGACGCAACTTAACGCCAAATCATAGTGCCTTTCTATAACAGTCTGAAAATTTAAAAATATTAAGATGTCGAGTGATTCACATGTGGCATTGTATAACCATAGATATTTTCTAACTAATTCTATCAATTTTTCAGTATTTCCAGTATCTTAATACACACTCGGACGCTAAAATAAAAAATTTACAACGCCTGACGTCAAAGCGTCCTAACGCCGCGACAGAGCGTTGCGTAGTTATAGCGCTGGGTCTCTGTTTGACGGTATATTACCACAGTAGTACAGCACATCTCGGCGTCATAGCGCGCCGTCAGTTTAGCGCTCTGACGCGCGCTAATTACGCGTTCTGTTTGACGAAGCCTTTAGAATTGAAGTGGCTAAATCCAAAATTCCGGTTTTTTGGTAAACGCCAAAAATGTAGGTAATTGAAGAATTGTAATTTTGCAGTTTTGATTTTAATACTTTAAGCGTTTAAGCACACACCTTTAAGCTTAAAGTATGCGATTGATTTAAATGAGACGAAAAGTGTACAAGTGTACTTGATTTTTTATTTTATAAACTGATGGAATACATGTTTATTTTTATTTATTTATTTATGTGGGAAGGATGTTTTCTTGAACTTATGATGTGATGGATGCAAGTTGATGTTTGTGAGCGCGGCGGTATATCGAGAGTGGAGGGGGATGACGTGTGAGATGACAGATAGATGAACGACGACGAACGAAGCACGAAGCACGAGCACGACGAAACGATTGTAATTTTAATTTATAGTGCTTTAATAAAACGTGGAAGTAGTAAACGCGAAACTTTTATTAATTGTCTGAAGCCTGCATCCCACATTTATGTACACACAAAAAGGAAGTCATAGTACAGAGTAATAGGAAAATTATGTACAAAGGCACTGCTTATTTCTTTAAGAAATCTCTTTCAGCAGACCTGCGAGAGGATTATGAGAATAATAATTAAAAGTGATGAGTGTGTGTAGAACAGCTAAAATAACAAATACAACATGAGAATTATAGTAATGCACATACACATAGCAAATATTGTTAAACTTGAATACAAAATATTATAAGTAATACAGTATATACAAAGAGTAATAGAACAATGATCATTCGGTTGATGAGAGATAGAATTGTTTGACCTTGTATTTAAAAACACAAAGAGACTTTGACATATGTTTTTAAGTCACGCAAAGTAAAAAACACATTTTCTTAAATTTTTTAGATGCGGTACTTTAATTCTAAAGCTGCGATATTTTTTGTATTAGACACATAAAATCTGGAACTTTCTTGACTGTCTCTATCCTTTTCTAAAGCCCCTTTTAAAGAAGGACAGGCAAATATTCCGGACATGCGCGAATAAACAACACGCGGTCGGACTAAAGTCGTGTCTTCAAAATGCAAAAGGCTATGGAAAAAATATACCAGCTTCTTACCGGGCTTCACTTTAATCCTAAACACTATTTCAGTTATTAATGCGTGCCCTTGGGATATTTTGCCTGTCTGGTCCTGCTTATTCTTGTCACTGTCCTGCCTCTCTAGGCAGCGGCTTTGCTCTGCCCCTGCCATTGCTGAAGTCCACGGGCAACGGTAACCACGCACCATCAGGTGGGCCGTATGTTCGTCTGCCTACAAAGGCAATAAAAAAAACGAGGCAGCTACGCGATTAGATTTTGTTACGAGTAAGTGGAATTTGTTGGTATTGATAATTTTAAAGCAATATCATTTTTCTTATTTCTCAAAAAGGAATGCACTTACCACAGGACTCAACCCCTTGGCTGACTGGTAGAGAATGCCTCAAGCATTAAGTCCGCCATTATACCTATGTGCATAAAGCTGAATAAATAAAAATAAATAAATATCACACCTGCGTGCAATTAATTATGTTGTGTTACTTACACGCTTTTGTCCTTTATCTTATTTATTTTTTATTGTTTATGTGTGAACGAGCTTACAGTCCACCTGGGGTTAAGTTGTCATCGAAGCACGTAGATGTCAACAACGCAAATGCCGCTTTGTACCCTGAGACTTGAGTTCCAAGTCTAACTTGTATTAACAGTACAACTGCTGCACTATCCTTAAACCGTAAGGCATTACAGGTTCACGGCAGAAGTAGGTAGAGTCACCATCCCGCCTATTCCTGTATATCTACCTTTGGTAGGCAGCGGCTTGGCTCTGCCCCTGGCATTGCTGAAGTCCATGGGCGACGGTAACCACTCACCATCAGGTGGGCCGTATGCTCGTCTGCCTACAAGGGCAATAAAAAAAAAAAAAATATATATCTACGCGTGCGGGCTTACAAAACGACTTACCATCTGTTATTCTATAATGGAAAATTTAATGTATTTAATTAAAAATAACTCTGGGTACACTAAATAATAATAATTGGTTGCGCGTCGAATTTTATGTCAGCACTGGTCGGTACAATACATCTATCAGAAGCGTGGAGCAGTCATTATTTGAGTCGACTATTATCAAAGCCGGCAATCTGACTTTTGGACAATGATTGGTAAATCAGAAAAACGAATTATTGACTTTGTATTCCATTGGCAGTCACAAAACTCTTCGGAACGACATCTTAGATAAATAACAGGTTAACTATTAACCTTTATTTAATGCAGGTTTTGAACCGTATTCTTTGAAGGAGACGATTATATTCAAATAAATCTGTATTGACATATCAATAAAATTTTTTTGTCCAAATGCACAGATTGCCACCTTTGATAATAGACGACTCANAGCGGTTCCGGACGATCTCCCTTCACTGTCCTTAACGGACCCTATAGCTACTACGTCCTTCGCGGACTCGTTCTTCCTACTTATGTCCTTCAAGGACCCTGCTCCTTTTTTGACGCCGTCCTTCCCGGACCTTATCTCAGTGCAGTTTGTGCCCCCCCCAGAATACGAGGGGCTGCGCACTACCGACGAGTCGGTAGTACGGAGGGATTCTCCCGCTTGGCGGGTACCCTCCTGGGGTATTACTCTTTGCAAACTGGACATCTTCATTGGTTTCCCTTTGTTTTTTTGCCCGGGGTGCGGTCCCCTGGGACACCCTAGCGACCGGTCGCCCACCGGCCATGCATCCTCTCACCGGGTGTCAAAGCTTAGGATTAGGATTGAAATGAAAAGAAGAAGAAAATAAAACAAATAAAACCAAAAATAAAAACCAAAGGCGAAGAAAGACAGGATAGAGAATAACACAAAATGATAAACCAAACAGTAAAACGAAGAAAGTTACAGATTACAAATCAAAATATAAATAAAACAAATGAAGATAACAAAAAGACAGTAAATAAATTAACGAAATAATCAAAAGGAAAAGAATAAAAGGTGGAGGCCCACGCATCTCCAGGAGGACCACCCTTCAACAAGTGAAGGGGGAGGAGAGCTTGGACCCCCGGAGCTGGTTTTGGTCCACGTCGTTCGGTCTCTCTCGTTGTAACAGAACGAGAGAGACCGGACGATACCCCTGGGAATAGAGCCCAGAGGCCCGTTATCCGCCACCTACGGACGCGCCCGGTAGAAGTCCAGCAACTCCCGCGGGCCGCTTTGTACCCTGAGACTTGAGTTCCAAGTCTAACTTGTATTAACAGTACAACTGCTGCACTACCCTTAAACCGTAAGGCATTACTGGTTCACGGCAGAAATAGGCAGGGTCACCAACCCACCTATTTCTGTATATCTACGCGTGCGGGCTTACAAAATTACTTACCATCTGTTATCCTATAATGGAAAATTTAATGTATTTAATTAAAAATAACTCTGGGTACACTAAATAATAATAATTGGTTGCGCGTCGAATTTTATGTCAGCACTGGTCGGTACAATACATCTATCAGAAGCGTTTTGATTGGAAGCGTGGAGCAGTCATTATATTTTAATACAATGAATAAATGTGACTATAAAAAGATCTTTGTTGTTTTTTGTGATTTTATGTATTTAATTATTTCGACACACTTCACAAGTCCCGTATGGTCTAGTGGCTAGGATACCTGGCTTTCACCCAGGAGGCTCGGGTTCGATTCCCGGTACGGGAAATCTTTTTGTCTCATTTTTATTTCTCTTTTCATAATAATGAAAGATATTATTATAAAAAGAAGAAAAAAAAACCGATGACTGTTGTGAAGTGACTATAGCTAACAACTGTATGAAAAACTTAAATTTGTTGACAATAATCGCGCGTCACCCACTGTAAGATATGTATAGCCTTGGGCGAATGCGATGAAGTCGATAAACTTTGATAACAATCGGAAAATCGTTACGGCGGTGTATAAAATACGAACAAATAGAGAGACCATTTTTGAAGTTATACTTCTTTAGGCGCGTTATGAAAAATGGATGAGAATGAAATTTTATGATGCGCGCGCACCGTGACACAAAATCAACAGAATGAAGTTGCCCACTAAATCGCTCATTACAATACGACCGACGTAACTTGGCGAGTCTGAATATAGCCGCAGGTGAACTTTCCGAACCGTACCGAGAATTACCGAATTTATACGATGTCAAGAAAAGGGATATGCGTGTTTGAGGATGTTGTTAATCGATTTTTTTCCAAATTGATTAAAGTTTAAATAAAAAAAAAGAAATAAATTTAATATTGAAGTCGTATAATTTGAAGTCGTCGTGGCCTAAAGGATAAGACGTCCGGTGCATTCGTATCGAGCGATGCACCGGTGTTCGAGTCCCGCAGGCGGATACCAATTTTTCTAATGAAATACGTACTCAACAAATGTTCACGATTGACTTCCATGGTGAAGGAATAACATCGTGTAATAAAAATCAAACCCGCAAAAATTATAATTTGCGTAATCACTGGTGGTAGGACCTCTTGGGAGTCCGCACGGGTAGGTACCACCACCCCGCCTATTTCCGCCGTGAAGAAGTAATGCGTTTCGGTTTCAAGGATGGGGCAGCCGTTGTGACTATACTGATACCTTAGAATTCATAGCTCAAGGTGGGTGGCGCATTTACGTTGCAGATGTCTATGGGCTCCAGTAACCACTTAGCACCAGGTGGGCTGTGAGCTCGTCCACCCATCTAAGCAATAAAAAATCACCATCCTGCCTATTTCTGCCGTGAAGCAGTAATGCGTTTCGGTTCGAAGGGTGGGGCAGCCGTTGTGACTATACTGAGACCTTAGAACTATATCTCAAGGTGTGTGGCGCATTTACGTTGTAGATGTCTATGGGCTCCAGTAACCACTTAACACCAGGTGGGCTGTAAGCTCGTCCATCGATCAATGCAATAAAAAAAAAATAAAAAGTATAACTTACGCGCGTACATAAGTACACGCATCCTTTTTTTTAATGCGAACATTTAGATAAGCGTAGATACATATTGTAACTTCGTGGCGAGATAATTCTGAAGCAAAACGATACGTGAATTATCTTTTGAAAAGCAATATCATTATCTACACTTTATATTTGCGACAAGTGTAATTGCTACTAGCAGAATCAGCACGCGCGGAAGCTACCACAGAATTGTCGGTTAACGACCCGTTTTGTTTATTGCTTAGATGATTGGACGATCTCATCGCCAGCTTGGTGTTAAGTGGTTACCAGACATGCCGCCACCTACCTTAAGACAAGAGTTTGAAGGGCTCCGTTTTTCCAGTACAACGGCTGCCCCATCCTTCAAACCGAAACGCATTACTGCTTCACGGCAGAAATAGGTAGGGTGGTGGTTTTTTATTGCTTAGATGGGTGGACGAGCTTGCAGCCAACCTGGTGTTAAGTGGTTACTGGAGCCCATAGACATCTGCAACGTAAATGCGCCACTCACCTTGAGCTATGAGTTCTTAGATCTCAGTATAGTTACAACGGCGGCCCCATCCTTCAAACCGAAACGCATTACTGCTTCACGGCAGAAATAGGCAGGGTGGTCTTACCTACCCGTGCGGGCTCACAAGACCTACAACCAGTAAAGTCAGATGCATTATATTAATTAATGAAGGTTCACGCGTAGTAATCGAAATCAATTTAACGAAATGTACGATCAGTTTTATTGTATTGTATCTGGATTCCATTTAAAATAAAATGCCTTTTAAATCAATTACAGGGTCGGTCCCAGGATCAAGCAATATTATAATATTTTTATCTTTTTCTTCTCAATCGTGTCACTCTTGACAGAGTGGTCGTGATCGTCATGTAGTGTTGGAGGGGGCAGACTTGATGCGTCTCACGATGTCGCGCCATCTCTCCCTGCTCGAGGCGATTCTACTTCACTCATTTAGGGGATCTCCCACTGCAATTTTAATTTGGTCGGTCCACCGCATTAGTGGCCTAATATTACTAATAATATTATTATATTGAATTTATTTTGTAATTGTCGTATATAATAAAGCCGTCGTGGCTTAAAAGATGAGCCGCCCTATGCATTCGTTTCGAGCGATGCAGTTGCACCGGTGTACAGCCCACTGAGTTTCTCGCCGGATCTTCTCAGTGGGTCGCCTTTCCAATCCGGTGGTAGATTCTGCGAAGCACGGCTCTTGCTACGGTTCGTGTTAGCAACGTCGTCAGGTTTGAGTCCCGTGAGCTCACCTACTAGTTAAGGTTCCGCTGAAATAGCCTCTCAAGCTTACGTAGGAAAAAAAAAATCGTACCTAATTGATGTTCGCATCACAGGAAAGACATCGCGTAAAAAAACCCAACTAGTAAAAATTATAACATACTATTGATCGCCCGTTGGTCGAGCCTCGACCATAATTCATTTAAATTATAAGTTTGAACTTCTTTACGGTATTATTGTCAAGAACTATACTTCTGTTTTCACAGATTTCGCCAATACCTTTAGACAAATAATATTAAAGACAAACAATATTAATCTATTCTCAATTTTACCACAGACCTTAACAACAAACAAAAGAGTACGCATAATTAAAAAAAAAATAGCATTCTGCATTCCTTCTCTATATGCTCTATAAGTGTGGAAAATCTTATGCTCCTCAGTCCACGTAATTTTCGTAAAAAGGGATACAACGTTTTTACTTCACGTATTAATATATAAATATTTACACTTATTATAATTTAAATTTTATGATGTTGGCAACTTTCTGAATTGTCTTCGAACCACTGAAGTATATGCTTCGAACTTGTAATTGATGTGACATTTAATTTGTCATTTTAATGTGTCAGTTTAGGAATATTTTTAGGTTGGTATTCAGATAGTAGTTAAAGCTTCAATTAAAAAAATATCTAGCCATAGCCCGTTTTGCTATACACCTAAATTCATATCTCGACAGAAAACGACTTATCAACCTTGATTATATTCAATATTGAACCTGCAATTAATAATTTGGGGGTATAATTTAAAAAAAAATTGAGTTTCTTACTTCGACTAGATTCACATCTGGTTTCAGTAGTACTTTTACTACTAGATGATACGGTCAATCCTGGAAATGGTAGTTATTCAAAACCGGGTATTATTCATAAGGATGCTTTTTTTTTCCTACCTATGCTGATAGCCTTGAAAGGCTATTTCAGCTTACCCTAGCGTGTGTAGGTGAGCTCGCGGGGCTCAAACCGGAGAGTTGCTAACACTGACCCTAGCAAGAGCAGTGCTTCGCAGAATTTACCATCGGATCGGAAACGCGACCCACTGAGAAGATCCGGCGAGAAACTCAGTGGGCTGTGTCTATGGGTTAGTTTGCTCGTCGAGCCCTTCGTCGCAAGCGACGGGTTCGACGAGGACGGTGACCGGCGCTTGTGGTGCCTAAAAGCACCGTTAATGGATCAGGAGGATCCGTAATGACGTGAAGTTAAGGATGCCGCAAACTGAATGCTTGTATATGTTACACGTAACAGATTAGAACAAAACCAGAATTAAACAAGTGGAAGTTTTTGGCAAAATTCTCAATTGGGTTTGTTTGACCCCCAAAAAAAATTCTGAGTACAGCCCTGATTGATAAACTCCGCGGGGACTCCGACAAATATAATGTAATAAATAAAAACGACACAACAAAAGATTGGACCCGCACCGACCTTCACGACCGTGCACATATTAATTGGATATTTTCGTGTACCTACGCTCTGCAGTGTTATCATTATTTTGATATATTGACAAAGTAGAAATGGATCTCTTTGTGTCTTGCTATGAACAATACTTTTGAGGCCTGGAGCAGGAATAGCTGCTATTCCAATGCCAGTGAGATCTCGACTTTGTGTCAAGGTAATATATACATAATGGGTGTTAGAAGCAGTGTGACCATATGTGGCAGGATCCTGCGCCATTTTGGCAGGATTTGACTCTTATTTTAGCTTTTGGTAGTTTTGGGTATTGGGATAGAGAAAATAAATTTCCTTATGGCAACACAATAAAATGTAAAAAATGACAACCCTGAAGATACTTCGTGGGCATGTAGGGGATTTCCCCATACTTCTCGTGCTATATTCGTATCACATTCAATTAACAACTTTAAAACTTTGCTTAGAAAGTTGATAATCTTGAAACGAGTATTCATAAACACGAGTTTACGGTTTATATTTCAATTTAATCAGTCATAGAGACATACTTATAGATCGATTCGATTTAGATTTTAAGGTGATAATATCTTGTTAGTGACATTTATTGGGCGATAGTTATTATTATTGGTGGTGGTGATGAAGCGAAAATGTGAAAGAGCGTATGTGAAAATTGGAAACTCCTGTATGTTTATTTTCTTGGTTTATTGCAACGGTTAATAAAGTTTGGCATTAAGGCATTTTTTACAGCAGACGTTGGCAGGATTTGGCAGGTTTTCAACTAAAGTAAGGCAGGATCTATAGTTTAGAGATGGTCACACTGGTTAGGAGACCGCTTCCGAAAATTACAGACAGACGATAGTACTAATGCCACTTTGGATGATGGTCCGGAAAAAAAATCGATACTGATTTAATTTTCTATTACTGGTGGTAGGACCTCTTGTGAGTCCGCACGGGTAGGTACCACCACCCCGCCTATTTCTGCCGTGAAGCAGTAATGCGTTTCGGTTTGAAGGGTGGGGCAGCCGTTGTAACTATACTGAGATCTTAGAACTTATATCTCAAGGTGTGCGGCGCATTTACGTTGTAGATGTCTATGGGCTCCAGTAACCACTTAACACCAGGTGGGCTGTGAGCTCGTCCACACATCTAAGCAATAAAAAAAAATAAAAAAACATATTTTCAAAACGTTTTATTACCATTATTTACGCTCCATCATGCTAGTTAAGCTAAATGAAACGAGTTTCATAAAAAAGTACATTACTCAACTAAAAAAAAAAAACCAGCATTGAAAATTTGATTTCCGTCCCATCATCAAATGTGTCATTACATAGTACCATCGTCTGTCTTCGTTTTCAGAAGTGGCCTCCTAACACCCACCAGTATATTGTAGACAGTTTTATGACTACGGTCCTTTTTTTCCCCTACCTAATCGTTGGTAACCTAAGGGGCTAGTCCAACCTCACGGGGACCGGTAGGTGAGCTCACGGGGCTCTAACCTGTGGATGTTGTTAACACTAGCCCTGGCAAGAGCGGTGCTTCGCTAAATCTACTACCGGATCGGAAACGCGACCCACTGAGAAGATCCGGCGAGAAACTCAGTGGATTGTGTCTATCGGGACTATGGTCAAATAGTATATGGCTACCAGTGTACTTCCATACTTAAATCCATTTAAAGTACCGAAATTCGCGACTAGAAAAATTATGATAAATCTGTGAACAGAATTATCATACTGTAACACGGAGCGTAACACAGGGCGATGTGGCATTATTTCTAAAAACAAATACTTTTTTTTATTTACACACACATAAATAGCATATCAGTAAAGCACGAAATTTAAATGCTATTTAAAAATCAGCTTAATCCGCCCAGGAGCTAATTTTTTTTATTAATTTTTGTCTGCCTACAGCCCACAGCCCACCTGGTGTTAAGTGGTTACTGGAGCCCATAGACATTTGCAACGTAAAATGCGCCATCCACCTTTAGATATACGTTATAAGGTCTCAGTACAACGGCCCTTAACCGAAACGCATTACGGCAGAAATAGGCAGGGTGGTGGTACCTACCCGTGCGGACTCATAAGAGGTCCTACCATCAGAATTTGATATAGTACCTTCGATTCCTCTAGCAGTAGGAGAAAAGAAAGACTATTTTTCAACGAGTTTTCGTTCATCACAATCCAAAGGTGTGAATTTTTTTTTCCTTCCTATGCTGATAGCCTTGAGAGGCTATTCCAGCTTCGCCCTAACATGTAGGCGAGCTCACGGGGCTCAAACCAGAGTGTTGCTAACACTGGCCCTAGCAAGAGTAGTACTTCGCAGAATCTATCACCGGATCGGAAACGCGACCCACTGAGAAGATCCGGCGAGAAACTCAGTGGGCTGAGGACGACTCATGAGTTCCGGAAATGTACGAAATAATTCTAGGGCGCTGAATACTTTAAATAAAGACGCCGAACGCAGGCTCCTCTGCACGAATAAGGCAATAAATGTACAATCTTCGTTAATTCTATCAAATTTTAACCTAAATCTCAATATCCAATACATTTTTATATTCAATGACGTTAAAATAAACACACATCTGCACGTAAAAGCGGGCTCACTCCTGCGACCCAGCAATTAATTTTCATTAAAGAAAACTTTTGTAGCGTCAGAAGAAAAGTTTCGAAATGACATTGATAAATTAATATAGAATAAATTAATATTATATTAATACTAAGCGTATTTCGTGTTGCGCTGGGATCCGTGACGATCTGTAATCCTGGTTTGAGTAATTATTTAGTTTGTAAACAAAATAAGTCGTCAGCGTGTACACGAGTTAGTGGCTTAGTGATACTAGCGAAGATGGCCAGGCAACTTCACGGCCTAATCGATGTTAAGTGGACACTTTGAAATGGAAAAATCGGACATTCGAGCATTGTGTGATGGTAACTGGGGTCGAGATATGGACGGTCACATAGCAAACCATGACCAATATGCAAGTCACGGAATGGTCTATGTCAGGCATTTCTTTACGGGATTTTTTTGTTGTTGAGATGGGTGGACGAGCTCATAGCCCATCTGGTCTTAAGCGGTTACTGGAGCTCATAGACATCTACAACGTAAATCCCGCCACCCACCTTGAGATATGAGTTCTAAGGTCTATATTCTAAGGTAAATATTATGAACACATCATTGAAATATTAAATTAAATTTTCCATTTAGATATCATCAATTAAAACAAATAGCAAAATAATTATAAACACACACATACAAAAAGAAAAATAAATTAAGGTCACTATTTTAGCTAAGATTGCCAAAAAAGAAAGAAATTGGTTATTTTTTTTATTAGAACTAGCTGTACTCGTCCGCTTCGCTGGGCATTTAAAATTAACATTATTATTTCTCACCCCCACAAAGATTCTCATCTTTAACGCCCCCGCAACTGGTGTAGAGAGTCCAACACTCATATAAATATTAGCTTATCCATTAAGTACATGTATTTTCTACATGGATACCAAGTTTCAAGTCAATCGGATGCATGGTTCAGTAGTTATAACGGAACATCCGTAAAAACCACTGTAGATTTATATATTAGTATAGATTAAGTTCTTTCTTTCCTTTGCCAATTGCAGTGTTTTCATATTCCTGTTTTGAGTGATTGACACGCCTTTAATGATAATTCACTCAGTTTCTTACATTATTCATATAAATTAATGTATTTTTTCTTGTTCTAGAAGCCGATGGTTTTTTAATTAAACAAGTAAATGTTTCCTGTTAATCGTGAAACTTGGCAAACGGCTATATCTATGATAATATTTTCAGTTTGTATTGGTAGAATTCCCTAACGCAATACATATGAAACGTAAATGTGGACTACAAAACTTGAATATGGAAAGTTTTTACTGGTGGTAGGACGTCTTGTGAGTCCGCACGGGTCGGTACCACCACCCTGCCTATTTCTGCCATGAAGTAGTACTTAATGCGTTTCGGTTCGTAGGGTGGGGCAGCCGTTTTACTGTAAAAACTGAGACCTTAGAACTGATGTATCGAGGTGGGTGGCAGAATTTACATTGTACATATCTATGGGCTCTGGTAACCACCTCATACCAGGTAAGTCCCGAGCTCGTCCACACATTCAAGCATTAAAAAAAATACCCTTTAGAAGCTTTTTTAATTTCGAGTCGTTTTTGCACACCGCACCTGTAATCCAAAACCAACATGACGTACTTTAAACGCTAAACGAACGTAATAATCCGCCCACAAAGGATTTACGTAAAGCACTCAAAGCTTATAAAACATATTATTATGATTAATTGTATTATTACACGGAACACCTAGTTGTTGCTTGCTTCGGTAGACAGCGGCTTGGCTCTCTCCCTGGCATTGCTGAAGTCCACGGGCGACGGTAACCACTCACCATCAGGTGGGCTCGTCTGCCTACAAGGGCAAAAAATGAGCCTTTAGATTATTATTATTTTTTTTTGTTTTGGAGGAAATCGCCGGACTTCCGCCCTTCACTGGGCATGGAGGGCGGGGCATGTCAGAGTCGAACTGACTAAAACCTCCTGTCGCTCAACAGCCAACATCCAAACCTCGTATGAGACAGAACTCATGAAAAGGCAAAGGGAGGAAAGTGAAGCGTTTAGTGCGGAGCACATCTCTCCCATCACCCTCCCCCTCGGGACGCCGGACCGGCGGTCGTCGGCGCCACGACCACCAGCCCTCTCGGTCGGCCGGCTATCCGAAGCCCGCCTAGATGGCGCCGGTTAGGGCAGCCTTTAGATAATCTCGCATTTAATATTTAATATGAATATTATATTTTAAGATATGGCATCAGGAGACCTCCGATAGAAGCGCCTAGAATGAAGATACAACCATAGAGCTACTACGGCTGCAAAATGCTGTTGTTATGATCGAAACTCGTTCGTGAAAAAACTTATTTAAAACCTATTTATCGAGAGTAAATTGTAGTGGTACAGTAATTGTGATCTCTTAAGTAGCGTGGCGGTGGCTATCGTAAGACACAAAATGTTTGGCAGATGCCTGAATGCATGGCTGACTTACGACAATTCCAAGAGAAGCTTGCCTATATACAAGTTCCGAACAACAACATTTGGACAACAATGCCTCGGCAGACACTGTTCCCAAATTCTTCATTCTATTGACTTAAATATAACNTAGTGGTACAGTAATTGTGATCTCTTAAGTAGCGTGGCGGTGGCTATCGTAAGACACAAAATGTTTGGCAGATGCCTGAATGCATGGCTGACTTACGACAATTCCAAGAGAAGCTTGCCTATATACAAGTTCCGAACAACAACATTTGGACAACAATGCCTCGGCAGACACTGTTCCCAAATTCTTCATTCTATTGACTTAAATATAACTATCCCCGAATTATGGAAACAGATCGATCGAACTGGTATCGACATGAATTATCGGCACTTATGAATTATTGCGATTAAACTCTGATGTATATGAGTTGACGTCATCGACCAATGATCACATAAGTATTATTGCAACTGGAATCGACAGTGAAATAGACGTACTAACATTTTGTAGACACATATTGTCAGACAAATCATAGACACATGACGACTCTTGTAGCTGAAAGTAAGTATTGTACTTTTTGACGAAGCATGTTGCTGATAACTCTATTTCTGTAATCTGACGAAGCGTGTTGCGGATAATAACATGCACTTTTAGGTTAGGAATATTATGTTCTTTTTTTATAATAAATTAAGTTTAATTAGATATAGGCAAATTATATCTGTTGAATACTCTCTTTTTTCTGCTAAAACGAAAAAATAAGGTTAATTAAATTAATTTTCATTTCGCATTACGTTGGAAATATCTTGGTCTACATTCATTGTAGATATTAAGTAATTCTTCTTCTTCTTATCAGCCCAAAGACGTCCACTGCTATGTACACAGTAAATACACAAAATTATAATTTGCGTAATTACTGGAGGTAGAACGTCTTGTGAGTCCGCACGGGTAGGTACCACCACCCCGCCTATTTCTGCCGTGAAGCAGTAATGCGTTTCGGTTTGAAGGTTGGGGCAGCCGTTGTACTGTTAAAACTGAGACCTTAGAACTGATATCTCAAGGTGGGTGGCGCATTTACGTCGTAGATGTCTTTGGGCTCCAGTAAACACTTAACACCAGGTGGGCTGTGAGCTCGTCCACCTATCTAAGCAATAAGCTACCCGGGTAAGTGGCGTTCCTGTTGATTGCATATTGGTTAATACCGATAAGTTTAATCACCATATTGTCATTATCAGCCCATGTCTCAAGAGGGGTGGCGGCATTTACGTTGCGATTCTCACTTAACACCAGGTGGGCCGTGAACTCTTCCACCCATCAAGGCAATAAAAAATACATATTCCATCTGCTCTAGTATTTTAACTATATCTAAACCAAAACTGATTGCTTAGATTAACTTTAGCCAGTTTGTTAGTAACTAAAATTCTAATCAAATATTTGTCTAGCCCGTCTTTGTGTCTAGGCTGAAGACATTAATTACAAGACTTTACAAACAAATTATAACTAGTCTAAAACGACTCAGTGCTTTCTTAAATGACTGAACATTAATCCAGTTATGAAATATTGTATTAGAGACTTTCTTTTTAAGTAATATTAAAAATATTTTTTATAACTTATCTACATTAAGTTTTTTTTTTTTAATTGCCCTTGTAGGCAGACGAGCATACGGCCCACTTGATGGTGAGTGGTTACCGTCGCCCATGGACTTCAGCAATGCCAGGGGCAGAGCCAAGCCGCTGCCTACCGTTTAATACTCTCCACAAGCCTCGTTTGAAGAAGGACATGTCATAGCGCTCGGGAAACACCGTGGAGGGGAGCTCATTCCATAGCCGGATGGTACGTGGCAAAAAAGACCTCTGGAAACGCACTGTGGATGACCGCANGTACGTGGCAAAAAAGACCTCTGGAAACGCACTGTGGATGACCGCAGTGGCTCCAGGTAGTATGGATGAACTCTACTCCGGTGGCGGGCGGTGCGATGGTAAAAACGAGATGCCGGTATCATCTCGAACAATTCCTCAGAGCACTCCCCATGGAACATACGGTACAAAATACAGAGGGAACCGAAGTCCCTCCGCAGACCAAGTATTCGTAACCTTGGATATAATAAATATACTTCGCTATATTAATCGTCCAACTGTACGTATTTTTGTTACGGTTTGTATTTAGAATGAATCAGCGGTGTTTTGTCGGATAGTTTTAAGAACGCTGTCAAAATTCGTTTCTTATTTACTCATTGGAACGAAGTTCCTTATCGTGCGTTGTGAAAGGGGGCTAGACGGAAAAAATTCTTACGAAAAGTTGTCACGACACTTTTTAGATCCGTCATTCTGACCAATCAACGTGTAGGCGCTTATCGCGTGACATTGCTCGCATCCGATTGGTCCGCGTAATGAGTACAGTTTCTCGAGATAGCGTTTCAACAATAGTAATTTAGTTCATAGTATTGTTTTTTTCTTCTTCATAATGCCGTAATTCATTATTATAACTTAAAAAAAAAATTACAATTCCTTCACTAATTAATCGAAAGGAACTTCGTTCCATCCGGGTGTTCCTTGACACCTCTGAAGTTTTTTTTTTGGAAGCAACTACAAAGAGTAAGATCTTTCATCAAGCTCGTCATACAGTATGACTCATACTGCTCTGTAGAGAGACGGCCCGATAATTATTATTTTTCAGAACTTACATATATGTAAGCTTACCTTGGAAATGTTAGCGAGATTCAGATGCATCTGTCGAATATCTTATGTTCTATAACAGCTATCACGACAACTTCGTAGGCAAGGGATAGGGAGGGACAGGAGTCTTTTTTTAATTTTTTTTATTGCTTAGATGGGTGGACGATTTCACAGCCCACCTGGTGTTAAGTGGTTACTGGAGCCTATAGACATCCATAACGTAAATGCGCCACCCACCTTGAGATATAAGTTCTAAGGTCTCAAGTATAGTTACAATGGCTGCCCCGCCCTTCAAGCCGAAACGTATTACTGCTTCACGGCAGAAATAGGCGGGGTGGTCGTACCTACTCGTGCGGACTCACACATCCTACCACCAGTAATTACGCAAATTATAATTCTGCGAGTTTCATTTTTATTACACGATGTTATTCCTTCACCGTGGAAATCAATCGTGAACATTTGTTGAGTACGTATTTTATTAGAAAAATTGCTACTCGCCTGAGATTCGAACACCGGTGCATCGCTCAACACGAATGCACTGAACGGGCTCCAGTAACCACTTAACACCAGGTAGGCTGTGAGCTCGTCCACCCATCTAAGCAATAAAAAAAGATCAACTGCCACTGGAACCCATGGGAACGTAAATCACGTTATCAACCTTGTTGATTAAGTCACAATGGTTATATCATAGCGGTTGTCTCATCATTTAAACAGATTGATTGAAGCATAAATACCGATACATTGTGGTAGTAACCTTAGGCGTCCCAGCATCAGTAATCAGTCATAGATATAGCGGGATCGATTTTTATAACGAAAAAGATTAACAGTGTATATGTGTATTAGAATTTCGACTTAGACAGCGCTTTAAAGATAAAAATAGTCGAAATTATTTTTTGACTAATCGCATGTATTATGTTAATGAAGCAATCGTAAGATGAATTGGTTTTAATTAAAATAAACACATACAATCCTTACATATTTTATAGAAAAATAAAAGAAAATAATATTTTAGAAATTCTCTACTTACAAGTATGATTTAGATTAGATAGATGAACAAACAGACCACCAAAAAATCCGTGTTCTTTCATCACGGACCGATGACCCTTTTATTTCTTTGTATAGTATTCTAAGTGTCCATTTAAGGGTCTATAATAGTTTCTATGTTACATATTGTGGTGTTTTCAACCGGGTTCGATAAAATAAACTATCCTTTACAAAAATCCTTCTTCTAAACACAAGGAAAACACGCTTTGAGCTAAACAATTGTTCTTTTTTTATTTTTTTTTATTGCTTAGATGGGTGGACGCTCTCACAGACCACTTGGTTTTAAGTGGTTACTGGAGCCCATAGACATATACAATGTAAATGCGCCGCCCACCTTGAGATATAAGTTCTAAGGTCTCAGTACAGTTACAACGGCTGTCCTGCCCTTCAAACCGAAACGCATTACTGCTTCACGGCAGAAATAGACAGGGTGGTGGCACCTACCCGCGCGGACTCACAAGAGGTCCTGCCACCAGTAAAATTTGTTTGTTGTGTTTAAAAATGCTTCAATACATTGTTTTTGAAAAAAAAAATCCTATGTTTGTTAAGCTTGTGACTATCTTAATATTGTTTTACGAGATTTATTTTCGCATTTAATTATTTCTGACGTTCCAAACACTTTTCGTGGTCCGTCCTAATATCATAATCTATGACGTCATTGTGTATGATAATAAAAAACAGGAGATCAAATCGTAAAAGTAGTTACAGTTATGTCCACGACTCGCGGATGCCGAAGACACTGACTGAAGACATTGACTTCCACGGTGAAGGAATAACATCGCGTAATAAAAATCAAACCCGCAAAATTATAATTTGCGTAATTACTGGTGTTAGGACCTCTTGTGAGTCCGCACGGGTAGGTACCACCGCCTCGCCTATTTCTGCCGTGAAGCAGTAATGCGTTTCGGCTTGAAGGGCGGGGCAGCCGTTGTAACTATACTGAGACCTTAGAACTTATATCTCAAGGTGTGTCGCGCATTTACGTTGTAGACGTCTATGGGTTCCAGTAACCACTTAACACCAGGTGGGCTGTGAGCTCGTCCACACATCTAGGCAATAAAAAAAAAAAGACAATACTTGTCATTGGAGAGTTTTTTTTTTATAGTCAATATTCTTGCACCACCTCTAACGATTCCTACGGCCTTCGTCAGCTTAAGTACTTCTCGTAAAATCGGAGCAGCTATAGTCGAAATGGTTATTAGAGTACGCCTCCCGGGTAAAGTCGTGGAGGATACGGCAAGCAATTGAAAGGCTTTCTTATATTGTTTTATTTAGCAACCGTTTGCTTGTTTTGAAATTATATGAAATTATCGTTTTGTTTGTTTGAATTAATAGGGACCGCTTCTGCATTCATATTAAATGCTTTATTAAAATCTTGTACGTGTAACTTGCTCACGAATGACTAGCACGATGAAGGGATTCGTATAATGAAAATGAAATGTAAAATCAATACATATATATATAAAATTGGAGTGTCTGTTTGTAATATTGAAATAACCACTTTTTACTACATGCATATGAATATATATACGGTACATACACCAAAATAATATTTTATACAATTTTTGTCTCTCTGTCTGTTTGTTCCGGCTAATCTCTGAAACGGCTAGACCGATTTTGACAGGACTTTCACTGATAGGTAGTTGATGATATAAGGAGTAAATTAGGCTACTTTTTTTAGACTAGCTTCGCCCCGCGGTTTCACCCGCGGTACGACAATAACCGCGGGTAACATCGCGAGACTCAGCTATTTAATAATAATATTATAGAGAGGAAAGATTTCTTTGTTTGTTTGTATTGAATAATCTCCGAAACTGCAGAACCGATTTGAAAAATTCTTTCGCTGTTTGGAAACTACACTATTCCCGAGTGACATAGGCTATTATCTTTTTTGAAAAAAATTAGGGACCCTTACTAAAACTCCAATAATGTAAGCCAAGGTGTAAAAAAATTACCTAAAATATTCTTTACATCACGAGCCCTGCGAAAACTATTGATGATACAATAAAATAATGTACTACGACTTTGTAGAATACATTATTATTTACAAAGACTGTCGCGACAGGATATGTCTAACTATTATAGTTATGCCGCAACAAGTGTTCTTTTATTTAAAAAAAAAACAACGTCAAAATATCGTTGAAATTTTTGTTAATGACCCGATCGGAGCCGGAGCGGGCCGCTTGTTATAAATAAATATGTGCTTATAATGTGTACTTTGTATAAAACTAAAGAGAATAAGGTGCACATACTTACAAAAGGCATTTTGCCTGAGCGCTTACGTCACACAAGAATAAGAATATATTGAACATTTGTATGGCGGCACCAGTCAGATCTGAATCCTGACATGAAATGCATTTCGTTTCCTCTTTGCAATATTTTATTCAATATTTTCGTTGTTTTATTTATAAATTTATTGAAAAGTTGGAGTTTTTCTTTTTTTATTTAGGATTGAAGGATTACTGGTGGCCCGGAGGCCTTTCCAGTTTCACCAGGACAGGTGGGCGAACAAAGGCTCAACCAGAAGGGGCGGGATTTGCTAACAGTTGCCCGAGCGCCTCCGAAGGAGACTTTCAACTCAAGAGCAGCTGCTTCGCGAATTAATCTACTACCGGATCTTGCGAATGAATCTACTACCGGGTCGGAATCGTGACCCGCTGAGAGAAGATCCGGCGAGAAACTCAGCGAGTTGATGCATGGGTAAAGTTGGTGTTACTTATTTCGTTTTTCTATATTTCTGTTTCTTTTTTATTTATTGCCAGACGAGCATTCGGCCCACCTGATGGTAGGTGGTTACCGTCACCCATAGACTTCAGCAATGCCAGGGTCAAAGCCAAGCCGCTGCCTACCATTAAATATTCTCCGCAAGTCCCGTTTGAAGAAGGACCCGGAAGCTCTACGTTCTGCCTTTCGATAGATGGATTTATCTTTGTTATATTCGTATGGTATAGCGCAAAAAATTTATAAAATTGCCTCAACAAACATCTTAACAAAGTCTTCTTCTTCTTTGTCTTCACGTTATCCCAGTTAGTGGGGTTTTTCTATTCCATTCTCTTCTATCAGCCGCCATCTCAACACTCACTTCTCTTTCTTTCAAATCGTCATTCACGCACACAAATACCAATGGGCCCAGGTCTATAGTAAAATTGGAGTACATTATTGAAGTGTAGTTCATATGTACACGTTTCTGAGTGTCGCATCATTAAAGCCTTGCTTGCCCAAAAATAAATCGGCCATTTAAATCTGAGTTTAAGAACGCGTAGGTACAAGTCTTTATTATGTTAATTTTAGGGCAGGATTTAATGACGATGTGACAAGCATAGAGTACGTATTTTAGAAGTTTCTTTTTTTTTTTTTACCAAAAATGAGGAGGTACCCCAAACCCAGTGTGGGGGAAGAAACTTGGGATGTACTCATTATGTGCGCTCTTGTAAGAATCTAGTTAGACCGACTGTCGCATCATAGTTGGGGGATCCAAGAGCACCCTCGGCAACGCCTTACCTTCAGAGACTTGTGTTATGGAGGTGCTCATGATGGGAACCGCCAGTTTGCTCGCACACGTACCTTAAGCTAGCCTCCTGAGGCTCAAGCCCCTCCATCTTCAGATCCCTGGCCATTACGAGATTCCTGACGTAACATCCGGCCTGGACGGAGAGAAAGGTTCTGGTGGATCTTTAACGGCATATAAGGGAATGGGAGGTGATACCAGGCTTCAGCTGCGTAAGTGATATAATTCTTATAGACAGCGTGCCTAGTCCTGACCGGCAACCTGGGGTTCAAGAACGGTAGGAGGGGAGATCTGGCCTCACCTAAATTCGTGTAATTCTCTTTCTTGCATATCTTAGACTTCCACGGTATTTGTACTGCACCTTTTATTTGTACTCTACATGTATAGCATTAATATCTATCAATTGTTTCATTAAAAAGTTACACACTCTAGGTTTGTTAGAGACTCGTAGATAAGGATTGAAATGATTTACCGCACCGCGCCATCGTCAAAGCTAGTTTGATATTTTGATAAAAAACTTAACTTGATATTTTGTATTCAAAGTATCATATCTACTGAAGCTATTAAATAATCTTTGAGAAAGCTTTGTTGAGAAATTCAAAGGAAATTACGTCAAATGATATGTCGTAATTTAGAAATAATATGTACCTATACATACAATATGTACTGTACAGGAAGAATTAAAACTAAGGAAAAATGGGTGGGTTGCGTGAAAGACGATATGTATAAGAGGGGAGTGAGCGAAGTAATGGTATATGATTAAGGAGTATGGAAGGAGAAAACATGTTGCGCCGACCACGGGTGACTGGTGGAAGGGCAAGAGAATGACTATGATGAATATGTACATATTGGTCTAATGTATCTGAAAAGTATAAACAGCCGAAACTTTACAGATAAATCAAGTTTTAAAAATATTTTGATGATAGTATCCCTTTTTTTTATATATTCATCGAGTCATTATGAAATATTAAAACGAAATCACACTTATTCTGTCTGCAAACATTTCTGAATAACTTTCGAAGGTGTTTGAAACTTCATTTTAGAACGTATAGTTCGCTGACGTAGTCAAGGCCTTTTGAGAATTGATTTTGCAAAGAGTTTTTTATTTTATTCTATTTTACGAGGTTTTTTTTTTTTTTTATTGCTTAGATGGGTGGACGAGCTCACAGCCCACCTGGTGTTAAGTGGTTACTGGAGCCCATAGACATCCACAACGTAAATATGCGCCACCCACCTTGAGATATAAGTTCTAAGGTCTTGATTATAGTTACAACGGCTGCCCCACCATTCAAATCGAAACGCATTACTGCAAATAGGCAGGGTAGTGGTACCTATCCGCAAGGACTCACAAGAGGTCCTACCACCAGTAATTACGCAAATTATAATTTTGCGGGTTTCATTTTTATTACACGATGTTATTCCTTCACCGTGGAAATCAATCGTAAACATTTGTTGAGTACGTATTTCATTAGAAAAATTGGTACCCGCCTGAGATTCGAACACCGGGTGCATCGCTCAACATGAATGCACCGGACGTCTTATCCCTTAGGCCACGACGACACAAAAATGGTCGTTACCGGGCACATGGCGTACAAAGCATAATATATATTTTTTTAAATAGATAGGCCAGCTTACTGTTCAACTGGTATTCAGATTTCCCGTTCACTCACAAATGTTGCCTGGACATACCGCTAAGCACTCACCATAAACCTTGTCTGAATGAGGTCATGTCATGACGCTTAAGAAACATCGGGAAGGTGAGTTCATTCCAGAGACGGAAACACATTGGTATCAGATAGCCATGGGAGGATCATGCAAACGATATCTAAATAATCTGTCTTCTTTATATTTTTCTTAATATCGATTATAAATTAAATGTAGAATTTAAGCTTATTTGACTGTAGGTTGGTGATATTGAAGCCCGTAAAACATGACAAGATGACATATTACTGGTAATAGGACCTCTTGTGAGTCCGTGCGAGTAGGTACCACCACCCTGCCTATTTCGGCCGTGAAGCAGTAATGCGTTTCGGTTTGAAGGATAGGGCAGCTGTTGTAACTATACTTGAGACCTTAGAACATAATAATATATCTAAAGGTGGGTGGCGCATTTACGTTATAGATGTCTATGGGCTCCAGTAACTACTTAACACCAGGTGGGCTGTGAGCTCGTCCACCCATTTAAGCAATAAAAAAAAAACATAAGCAAACTATGACTTTCAAATACTATTAAACTGAAAACGTGTTTGGTATATTTATTGTTTAAATATATAGGGCCTTGAGTTAGAACAGACTCGTTCAAGGCGAACGGTAAAAACTTTGGGAAACTCAATTTTCTCACCTCAGTGCAGCCCTTCAAAGGGGTGAATTATTAAGCTCGACGAAGTTCTTAAGCAGAACGCTTGTCAAATGTATTTCGTGCGTGCTTTACTTAATTTAATACGGTCGTCATCGATGATGCTGTTCTTAAAACTACCTTTTGGTTAATTTGTTAAAAATATTCACTTAGTTTTTGTGATATAGATATATCGCCTCCTCGCATTAAAACTGTATAATCTCAAAACTTACTAATTTTACAGGAGAGCGTTTTAAAGGTTTAACGTGTGATATTTTTTTTATATTTATTTATATTTTTTACCAGTAACATTATCTGTCTTTTAAAGTAAGATAAAATTATGTATTAATTTTGTTAATAGTAGCCAAAACATAGGTAAATAAATTAAAAAAAAACTAAACTCTTTTGACAGTATTTATGAGAAAAATGTGATACTAAATGATTCCGCATATTAAATACTCATATAATTATATACTATATTAAATAATATAATAAATATATACTATATTAAATACTCAATTTCGAATATTTTTTGAAATTGTACACTTTTAATGCGAAAAGACGATATGTTGCATCCGAACATGACAGACGAAGTGAAAGCGCGCCACCTAGTGGATGCGGCCCCGAGACCGAGACCGAGACCGAGACCGAGACCGAGACCGAGACCGAGACCGAGACCGAAACCGGCATAGGCATAGGCATAGGCATAGGCATAGGCATAGGCATAGGCATAGGCATAGGCATAGGCATAGGCATAGGCATAGGCATAGGCATAGGCATAGGCATATGCATAGGCATAGGCATAGGCATAGGCATAGGCATAGGCATAGGCATAGGCATAGGCATAGGCATAGGCATAGGCATAGGCATAGGCATAGGCATAGGCATAGGCATAGGCATAGGCATAGGCATAGGCATAGGCATAGGCATAGGCATAGGCATAGGCATAGGCATAGGCATAGGCATAGGCATAGGCATAGGCATACGGTACATTCAATATCCAGCCGTTACTGTGTTGATGTCTCAATTATATTGTAATAGCAGCGGTCATCAGATGGCATCATTGCTAAGCGGCAGAGTACAATGTTACGAAAATATAATATAAATATAGTATAAATAATCTATATTCTAACGTCTCTGGGATTTGCCACCACCAAAATATTCCGATACGGAATTATTCAGTGCTTGCTTCATTTTAATAAACGATATATGCAGAAATTTAGCAAGTTAATTTACTTCATGAATAAAATATGCGAAACTCGTGACGGATCTGAATTTACATCCAAATGTCAAACAAACGTATGCATGGCACCGTATTTATTTGACCTCTTCGCAAATATTCATTTAATGATTTGGTTTATACACATAATATAGTAAAATCCAGAGTTAAAAAATATCATCATACAAGGCTAATTAATGATTTAAAAACGTACACAAATACACATAAAAAAATCGGACATAAAAACAAAAGATTCAACAAACAAAATCAGCGCCAGTCACTCAACGCTTTCGCCCGTAATTGTCGAGTGACTCTACATAGGACTCTCTAGGTAGAGTGCTCAATCAATAGTTTTTATGTTGCTCACACAATTGAATCACTCGTAGAGCCATTCGAAGTTTACTCAATAGGATTTGTGTTGATAAAACAAACTTATAAGATACATTAATGCACTAATTTAATTACATATTAGATTCTGATGGCTTTAAGCCTAAATGGAACGTGTTATCTTTTGCTTTGATTAAAAGATTAACATAATTAGTCGTAGAGTTTGCAGAAGAATAGGCTCTATGTTGTGCTACACGGATACCACCATCGAGCCTGGTTCTACCCCATAGCGGCCATATTTTCCGGTAGAGTTCTGGAAATTTCAAAATCGTTCCTATTTCAATACAAATTAATATCCGACCTCATATCTCGCATTTTTAACCCAACCAAAGAAACATAAGCCTTTAACTTATTACTACCGTTTTATTTACTTGTTAAATTTATTACTCCATCTCTCATATGCTTAGTCGTGCGTGTGTTAAAAAAATACACCCTACGATTGAGATGTACATGATTTATGATAATGCTTACTAATCATTTAATAATTACTGGTGGTAGGACCTCTTGTGAGTTCGCACGGGTAGGTACCACCACCTCGCCTATTTTTGCCGTGAAGCAGTAATGCGTTTCGGTTTGAAGGGTGGGGCTGGGGCAGCCGTTGTAACTACACTGAGACCTTAGAACTTATATCTCAAGGTGGGTGGCGCATTTACGTTGTAGATGTCTATGAGCTCCAGTAACCACTTAACACCAGTTAGGCTGTCAGCTCATCCACCGATCTAAGCAATAAAAAATTAATAAATAAAAGCAAACAAAATCCTCCTCCTTGAGCCGTGTTCCTCAGTGTTGAGGGTCGTAACCTTTACGGAGCACTTTTGTTTGGACTATGTTCCTTAATTTCCTTCTGTTTTTGATTGATGCTGGAGTCCAATATCGCCTTAATTTGATTGGACATGTGACTACGCCTCTTTTCTTCCACTTTGCCGGTGATGAGTAGTCTTTCGAGATTCTCACCCTTTTTCCTCACGATGTCAGCGAAAAAGTAAAAAATCTTGCGTCTACAAGTGTTGGAGAGCTTTACGGATAAAAATATATATAAATAACAATAAATACAAATGATCCGAAACAGAGAACCAAACAAAATTTAAATAACAATTTTCACTAGATTCATCTCATCGAAGAAAACGGTAATAAAATTTACAACTTCACTCTTCTCGGGGCGAAGATTATCACAGTATTCAGAGGCGCCTCGTTTCGTAGCTACTAAAGGGTGAAGTGTACTTAATTTGTATATTCAGCGCGTAAAGCCTTCACGAAGACTGGTTAGCTGTTATTTTTTAGAACGAAACACTTTATAGAAAACTTCGTTTCATGAAAACATCCAGTGCCAAAGCGATCTGTGCCCTGAATGATTGGAACAAACACCTGTGCCAAAACATTTTGGTTCAGCTCATGTAATTTTTTATAATAATTGGTGTTCTGGAGGTAGACGACAAAAAAAGACCTTCCACCTATCGTTGCCGCCGCTGATTACTCCCTGAATCCTGATCACGCAGGAGCCGGTCACCATCGACGCCGTAGACACGTCCTTACAGATCCATCAGATCCAATCACCTTTGCATTAGACGCCTTCAGCTCTAACACTAGGAGCAGGCTTAGAGACCCCGGTAGTCGTACTCGTCGAACTCGACAAAGAGGTCGACGTGCAACCTAACCCATGCATCAGCTCGCTGAGTTTCTCGCTGGATCTTCTCAGCGGGTCGCCATTCCGATCCGGTAGTAGATTCATTCGCGAAGCATCACCATTATTTCCTAAAAATGTTGTTAGCAAGATTCAGGTCACTGTGAAATAGATTCTGTTCTATAATAGTCTTTACCCTGGTATTGTGAGCCCACATGGATATATAATCGTCCTGCTTATGCTACCAGATGCCAGAGAGATTTGAGTGCTAACGACTCCAATGAGAACGGTGATTAGTTCAAACCCAAACTCCTGAACTGAATATTACGTTATTTTTGTGTACAAAATTCACAAAATTATCCTCAAGACAATAGTTAAATTATTCGTTAAAATTTCCTTTTAAAGTACGCGTTAGTGCCGTGCGTAGTCGCGGAATGCGAACGCATTGATTAGCGTTAGCGGTTTTTAATTTTATTCAATTCCAATTTCAATTATTTTTTAATTTATTCAATAATTGGGTTAGATACAATAGATAGGTTCGTTACAATAGTTGGGTTAGATACAATAACCTGGGTTTATAGATACAATAAGGAAAATCATTCCGCAAAAGTATATTTTTTTTAGACTTTTCTTCGCAGCAAACATAGGCAAGATGGTATTATAGAGGCGGGCTTACATATTCCATTTCAGTACTTAAGTTTTGAAATAAGGCGCTTAGTTTAGTTCCTTTATTGGTCAGTAATTAGGAAATAGATTAGGATATTAATTCAATTTTTTTCTTCCATTACATGAGCTTATGAACTATCCGAATTAGGAGCGATTTGAGAATAACTAATTGTGTGTTTGTCCGAGTTTTTTAACGACTCGATCACGTAAAAGTTAACTCAGATTTGAGTGGAGTTGTAACAGCACCCCTAGCGGCAAACGAAGGGATAAAACTGGCCCTAAGAACACGTTGTCAATGAAATCCGCGTATTCCACTTCACCAAAACCACAGCTCAAACACAGGGGAACGAAAACGGAATTTCTCCCGTAGACAGACTGTCACATAAATTCAATTTTGTGCGTCTCCTGCCTAAATGAGCATCTGCCTGTCTCGTTTTCAAATTGGTATCGTTACAGAAGGAAGAAAAATCCTCTTTGACAGCTACTGATGTTTATTTTACCTTATTTTTATCTTTTTTGATAAATGTCACGTCTAATAGGGCTTTTAAAAGGTTTTCTTTTCTGATTTAGGTACGCTTATGTAAAATGGGAGTAAGAAACTGGATACATACATATTTATGGAAAAAAAATGTGTGGTGTCGTGGGACACCGGATAGGAACGAAGTTCCTTATTATAAAAATATTAATTTTAAGTTCTATTCGAGGTATAAAGAAAATAAAACTGGCGGTTTCGCAACAACCCACGGTCATTCGGTAACGTACGAACTTATTGTGGTACACTTCATTCGCGGTTGTTTGCATAAAAGTTAGTGTATTGCGCAAACGAACGCTCTGAGATCATGGTCAATGAATGATAAAAAAATATTGTATTTTTTGTACATTATTACAAAGTTAAGTCGTACACTGTGTACATTACTAATAAAAATTTTACGTTACGGACGTTTTTAGCGCCTCGGTTAGCGTACCTCCCCGCATCGTCCCATAAGGAACTTCGTACCAAAAAAAAAGAGCTTCTGGAGCATTTTCGCTGTGATAAACTAATACATTAATGATTCAAATCGGCCAAACCTTCGTGTGATGAGGTCTGTTTGCTCTTTGTTTGCGTGTTCATTACCTACATATGTATATATTTAAACGTATTTAAGTATGTATGTCAGTCTCTGGTACCAGTGCGTGATTTGTTCCCATTGTAGAAAGATCCTTTAATTTATTTAATACGTTCGCGTGAGCAACGTCTTACAACGTCGTGTTTTTAACATTACAAAATGGCGCAACGACATATGACGGCCTCTAAATTATCATATTTATTTTGTCCGAACGTCTTTGGACGTCTATTTTATGGGCCAATTCCTAGGGCGCATCTACTTAGCGCCGCAAAACATAGCGATTTTCATAGCCTACACCGCCGCGTTCCCTAAAAAGAAATCATCATAAGATGTACGTATTACGGCAGGACGTTTTTAGACGTTGCTAAAATTTGTATGGGAAATAGGTGCGCCAGTAGTAGTAGCAATATTCAGAAATGAGGTTGCTCACGCGAACCTGTTACATGGTAGGACAGGAAAGTCTTCAAATTCAATTGGTCTTAAATCGCTATCTCAGTAAATATCTGCAGACAGTTCACGCTATTAAGAAACTTATGGTGCCTTCACGTTTTTTTTTAATTCAAAGCGAACTTCCAAACAACATTCCACCATTAAGTCGCAACCGGAGAGCACTTTGTTTACACCCGAAGGTCCGGGTGCCTACTAAAGATAAAAGCCTCCATAACTTTCAAGATAATTAAACCGAGTTCCATAAAAATAAGATTATTTTTAAGAGTCAATAAAAAAGGGTCGTTACGTCCTTCTTATAATTATGATATCGGATAAAGGCTTTCTGAAGGGAAAAAAAACAATGTTTCGCTCTCAGCAAAAAAGCGATATTTATTGGAGAATTACCAATTAGATATTTAATGTAACGATAAATTTATGTGCAATTGTAATTTTATTCAACAGGGCACATAAAAAGATGGACATATCTCATGGATCGTTTGGAACCTCTGGGTCTGCGGAGGGATTTCGGTTCCCTCTGTATTTTGTACCGTATAGTTCATGGGGAATGCTCTGAGGAATTATTCGAGATGATACCATCATCTCGTTTTTACCATCGCACCGCTCGCCATCGGATTAGAGTTCATCTATACTACCTGGAGCCACTGCGGTCATCCACAGTGCGTTTCCAGAGGTCTTTTTTGCCACGTACCATCCGGCTATGACATGTCCCTCATGTCATTTAAAGAAACGAGGCTTGTGGAGAGTATTAAGCGGTAGGCAGCGGCTTGGTTCTGCCCCTGGCATTGCTAAAGTCCTTAGGCGACGGTAACCACTCACCATCAGGTGGGCCGTATGCTCGTCTGCCTACAAGGGCAATAAATAAATAAAAATTGTACCACGAGTACCGATTATTCCAAGTAATCCCGCGTTTTATTCCGTGCCATCTTTCCTTGAGGCAGATTTTGTCTTTGCTATGTGGAGGCGCTGTGTGGTCCTTACTGTGCGTTTTAAGTTTTACACAACGTACCATCCGAAACTAAATCTGGTCTCGAACTTTATCTTACCAAATATCTTTGTTTAATCGCCCCTGTCTACAGCAGCCTCGACTGTCTCCTTAGCACAGTTAATAACAAGATGGATCCATAAGAATCACTGTCTATGCGGGCAATAAAAACGTGATTGGCAATTGTAAACTCACGATCTCCTACGGTTACAACCCAGAATTGCTAGGCTATAAACTATTTTGGCGAAACAAAACGGTTTAAGAGTCTAAGAGGCCGCGGTGATCAGATCTTCATTAATAGTGGATTAGGACGTCTTGTGAGTCCGCACAGGTGGGTACCACCGCCCTGCCTATTTTTGCCGTGAAACAGTAATGCGTTTCGGTTTGAAGGGTGGGGCAGCCGTTGTAACTATACTGAGACCTTAGAACTTATATCTCAAGGTGGGTGGCGCATTTACAGTTTTGATGTCTACGGGCTCTAGTAACCACTTAACACCAGGTGGGTTGTGAGCTCGTCCACTTATCTAAGAAATAATAAAATAAAAAATATCATAAAACTGGATTTTTTTTCTCTGTATCTATATCCCTTAAACGGATAAAACCGAACCCCGATTATGAAGTTTGGATCCCGGTGGCTTTCAAGAATAACAAGTAGCAAAGGTGTATAAAATTGTATGAATGAATGACAGATATGGGGTATGACTGAGTGAGGGAGATGGGAAATATCATGTTAGAAGGTAAGAGAGACGGCGAATTAATGTTTGACATATAGTTTTCTTTTAAGCGAGAGCAGGAACGAGGGTAGTTATCCGACGCAACGGTGGACAGACAGAGTGTAGCTCAGAAGACGTAAGACATGTGTACGTTATTTACTTTTGTATAATAAAGAGGTAATTAAAATTAAGTTTGTGCGAAGCAATCAACTATTTAATTGGCCCATATCGAATAGAAGATTCCACATATTATTATAAATAAATAAATAAACCATTGGACATCAACTAGCTGCTTAAGCTTTTGTGCATACCTATTTTGATCATTTTGAGAATATGTAATCCGAATGGTCGAAAAGAATTGCATAATTTTCAATTTAATCATAATATCACAGACGCTCAATCAGTTCTCGGAGAATTCATTATTGTTCTCCGGGTTTGTGGTTTAGTGTTGTATACTAAATAAAGCTATATTAATACTGAATAGCAATACTAAATAAGCTAGTTGTAATGTACTAAACTGGACTCTCTGTTGTGACCGCCCTGAGAGAAGCCGAAAACCGAAGGAAATGGAAGCCGATGGTACAAAGAGCCACGAAGGCCTTTCAGGGACACGACCTTCAGCAATAAAGTATGCGACTGAGAAGAAGGTAAATATATGTTAGTCTAAGAAAAATAAATAAAAAACCATCGAGAGGAGCTGCTGCCGTCCACGGGAGATGAAGAAGTTGTAGACGGGAAGGTTCGAAGACAAAGCCACACCAGCACATATTAACAATCCAGCAAACACATCACAAGTGCCATGTCAGGCTGGGATTCCACGCCAGCTATTTTAAGCAATTTTCGATAAAATAGACTTGGAAGAGCTTACACTCTGCTAATACATCCCACACGAACTCATTCCAACATATTTTCGCAATAGTATATCAACAAAACGAAATGATACTATAAGTTTCGCCCGACCTAGTACGTACATTTCCATTACGCAGGGATAGTCGTAAACTGTAGTTTGCCTAACATATTATATGTCGTTTCGTATTACGCAGTGAAAATTTCGAGAAAATATTCTCTACACAATTTTATGGTTGTTTGGAATGTAACCTATATATATTAATACGTGAAGCAAAAACTTTGTACCTCTTTTTTACGAAAATTGCGCGGACGGAGGAGTATGAAATTTCCCACACTTATACAGAATATAGATAAGAAGTGCACAGTGCTAATATTTTTTTTAAATTATGCATTAAAAATACATTAAATCAATAAAGAAAACATTACACACACTACATACCATGTATTTGACGCACACACGCATGCATACTATTTATTGTCAAACTTTTGTTCCTGACGTCTGTTGTCAAATTGAGCATAGATTAAATATTTTTCGTCTTTGTTAATATTTTTTATAATGTAGTCTTGGCGAAATTTGTGATTACAGAAGTATAAAATACAATCATAATAGTGTACAAACTTACAATTCCAGTTAATTATAGTCGAATTTCGACTACTGCAGGACCTCTAGTATATATTAATACGTGAAGCAAAACCTTTGTACCCTTTTTTACGAAAATGCGCGAACGGAGGAATATGAAATTTCCCACACTTATAGAGAATATAGAGAAAAAGTGCAGAATGCTAATTTTTTTTTTTTATTTGGCATTAAATATACATTAAATCAATAAAGAAAACATTACACACACTACCATGTATTTGACACACACTCTACTATACTATACTATTTGTTTAATGTCAAACTTTTGTTATTGCTTAATGTCTCTGGTAAAATTGAGAATAGGTTAATATTGTTTATCTTTAATATTACGAGTATTTGTTTATAGTGTAGTCTTGGCGAAATCTGTGACAATAGAACCATAATAATGTTCAAACTTATAATATAATTTCAATTAATTATAGTCGAATTTCGACTACTGCTGGGCCACTAGTTTATCTAATAACGTTTCTAATACTTTATCATCAATGTCGATATCCACTGCGCAGAGGACTGGAAAGAATGGAGGGACATAGTCCGAACAAAAATGTTCCGTACTGGTCCCGACCCTCAGCACTGAGCAACACGACGCAAGGAGGCCCATCTGCAAATCTTAAGGCAGGAAGAAGCTTGTTTTTAAGTGCATTTACACGAAATCTAATGGCGGTGAGCTAAAAAGTAGTATGATATTTTCAAAGACTGCTTCTTGGGAGGCAGATCATCGAAAGAAATGATATACCGTACTGCAGTTACTACTTCTAACTAGATCTGTTACTACAATTCATCTTTTGTCATAAAATTCAAATTCAGAAAAAATAATATTGAAAAGTATCTAACGTTTGTTTGGTTAGCTAACTCATACGCAGTCTTGATTATGATTTTTTTCGATAATGACACATAGGAAACGACAAGGGGTGCTTCTTAGGTGGACTTATATTCCCGATGTCGTTGAAGGAACTCGCAGATTATAGCGCTATTCACGTCTTTGCTAAATTTGTTATAGAATACGTAATAACAATCGATTTCAAGCCAGGTAAGTCATCGGTCGTGTGCCGATTTAGGCAGCGCAAAAAAAAAAAGAAAACCGAAAGTAAAAAATCACAGCCTCGAGAAAAACTCCCCATTAGTCTTGAGGGAAGGTGGACTTTATTAATTTTCCATCGTAATGAATATAATTTTTCTTCGCGGAAAACAGCCGAATTCGCTTAACAGGACTTTTGATATTGAAATGAAGGACAGCCTGTGACTTCGGTAATGACTATATTCTAAGATTTCTTTCAAATTAAGCTCAATTTAAAAATTCATCGAAGATTCCATTAGAGATCGAAGAATCGATCTGTATTTATAAGTCTTACATGAAAATTAGTCTGATTGGCAATTTTAATACGTGTTTTATTTTTTGGGAGACGTCCACGTCAGGGTTTCACGTTTCGCGGTTGTAGGGTGATATGGAGTAGTGGTTAGTCGTGCCAAACAGGTCCAGTAGTATCTCTCTAATCTGTAGTAGTGGGGCTCCGGCATGGGGTCGGTGGTAGACTGACTATTGTCCATCATAATATTTTATTTTTTATTTTTTGTATTAATTTAACTGGTGGTAGGGCCTCTTGTGAGTTCGCAAGGGTAGGTACCACCACCCTGCCTGTTTCTGCCGTGAAGCAGAAATGCGTTTCGGTTTGAAGGGTGGGGCAGCCGTTGTAACTATACTGAGACCTTAGAACTGATATCTCAAGGTGGGTAGCGCATTTACGTCGTATGGGCTCCAGTAACCACTTAACACCAGGTGGGCTGTGAGCTCGTCCACCTATCTAAGCAATAAGCTACCCGGGTAAGTGGCGTTCCTGTTGTGGGGTCCAAGGCTACCAGATGTCCTGTTGATTGCATATTGATTAATACCAATAAGTTTAATCACCATATTGCCATTGTCAAACAAATATCAGCCATTGCTCAAGCCAAATTTTCTAACAAAGGTTTATATCATATTCTGTTCGATTCATTTATAATTCTTATTTTCAAACCATATTTCCAATGTTCTACTTAAAAAAAATATCCTAAGTGGAACGATTTTGATGTTTCTTTTGCAAATGTAGGTGATTGTATGGTCTACCTATGATCCCACTGAGCGGGATAAGCTGGAGACAAAGAAAAAGAAGAAGATCGTATGGTCTCATTTAAATACTATCAAGATATCTGACCAGTCGTTTTTGAGTTATACTTATTAATAGTAACGTATTTTACATTAATATTCTCATTTCATTTTATTGAAGTTTTTTTTGTGTTAGTAGAAATTTAGGATTCTTTTCTATTGCATACTATACTCGTATTATTTTGGTGGTTGGAAGTGGGCCGGCCACATATGCCGTCGCACTGACAATCGGTGGGGCACAAAAGAACTGAAGTGGAGACCACAGACGTCGTAACATGGGCAGACAGCCAACGAGGTGGATCGATGACCTAAAGTAGTTGGTAGAGACTGGATGAGAAAGGCAAGAGACCGAAGAGAATTGGGTGCATTCGAAGAGACCTACACTCAGTATTGGGTGGACATGGGTTGAAGAAGAAGAGGAAGAAGAAGAACAGATCACAAGGATTAAACCCCTTCAAATATTTTTATAGGAAATTTCTACTTAAGCAACAAAGTGCGGAGGCAGGGATTTTGTAGATTATGCCACATATTTAAATTTAGGTATTATTAGATTATTTTTATAGATTAGTTTATATTATTTTAGTTTTAGTAGTGTAGTTTATTATTTTATAGATTAGATTAGTTTATAGACTAAAATTACAGGCAGCGGCAGAATAGCAGCGATAGTTTTAGCTATCACAAAGCTGAGCCGCGGCCTTTTTATCTCCACTGTCAGTATAATTAATATATTCTAATATTGTTTAGATAGAATTAAAAATTTTAGGTCATATTAATTGAAAAATTATTTGTATTGTGGAGTAAATAAATGTAATTATTATTATTATTAAGAAGGCTAGTTTGACATTAACGGTAAAGAGCTTAGCCTTTTTTTTTTGTCAGGAGGAAATCGCCGGACTCCCACCCTCCACTGGGGATGGAGGGTGGGGCATGTCGGAATCGAACCGACTAAAACCTCCTGTCGCTCAACAACCAACGTCCAACCCTCGCATGAGACAGAACTCATGAAAAGGCAAGGGGAGAAGAGTGAAAAAGAGCTTAGCCTGTATTCTTTATGATGCCCGTGTAAAACTGCATTATTTAATATTTTCACAAGTAAAGAAAGCAATAAAATAACTAGCTTCATTTAGATTGTCATATCTTGACGCTAATTAAATAAATTTCTCAGTGCCCCGCTTTGTTTACTCACAAGGCGCTCAAAACTGAAATTTAGACTTAAAGGCATCTTGGGCTGTATGGAAAAAGACCACACTGATATTTTTAATTTTTTTCTAGTCATTCCAAATAGACAATTTCAGGGACCATCAAATGTTGGACTGTTCCTTAGGAGCAAAAAAGTCCGAGAGAGAACTGAAAAAGAGTTAATATCTTCTAAACGAGAACTAGAGAGCGAAAATGATAATCGCTACAATGCAGACGATAACCGATGGTCGTAGCATTTTTTTACTGGTGGTAGGACCTCTTGTGAGTCCGCACGGGTAGGTACCACTACCCTGCCTATTTCTGCCGTGAAGCAGTAATGCGTTTCGGTTTGAAGGGTGGGGCAGCTGTTGTAACTATACTTGAGACCTTAGAACTTATATCTCAAGATGGGTGACGCATTTACGTCGTAGATATCTATGGGCTCCAGTAACCACTTAACACCAGGTGGGCTGTGAGCTTGTCCATTCATAAAAGTACCAGTAACCACTTAACACCAGGTGGGCTGTGAGTTTGTCGATTCATAAAAAAAAAAAAGATCAGAAATTGACGCATCACGCTGAACACAAGCTTAAGCGATGGTAGCAAGAGCTTAAAGCCAAGACTTAAAACCATCAAGAGATATGTTTGGAAATATATAACCGTTCAGAACGAAGCCGACGTGAAAAGAACTATAGTTAAAAAGTGCGAAGTGATAACAGAAACTAGATAGTAAAAAAGTATAATGAAAATATAGTAGATAAATTTAAATTTAAGACTGCGCTCGGCTGTTTCGTCGGAGGCGCCTTCATAAAGTAGCCTCGCAAACAGCATGCGACGAAATTGCTTCCAGCTATTCCAAGCTTCATTAAAATATGCTTGGGATGCTAAATATTGCGACAGAGCGATTTTACTCAGCATATTATTATTATTACAGTGCTTTCAACGTCTCAAATATTTATGGGACACGGTCCTGAGGTAGTCTGCGCAAGATTTATAGCATGAATATTCTTAATAAGAAAATAAACAAAACGTTACGTCTAGAAATATAAATGTACATGCTTTTGCAAAATCACCGACAACTTTATCCAATCAATCAAAAGATAACGTCCCGTCATGTCGAAACCGAAGAAAATCCTGAATACTATTAATATAATGAAATAGGTCTGTTTGTTTGTTACGCTTTAATGTTTTAACTCACACGATCGTTATGAAGTTTTGCTTACATGCTCATAGAGGTACACAAAACCTAACCCAACCCACTGCGTTTCTCGCCGGAAATCAGTGGGTCGCGATTCCGATCCGGTGGTGGATTCTGCGAAGCACTGCTCTTGCTGGGGCTAGTGTTTGTAAACTCTCTCAGTTTGAGCTCGTGAGCTCACCCACGCGTTTGGGCGTAGCTGTTATAGCCTCTTAGGCTACCAGCGATAAGGTAGAAAAATAAATAATAGTTTAAAAAAACTAACTAAATACGCTTTTATAGAAAATCCAACTAAAAAATAGAAAATAAATTTTAATAAATTTGAATTGAAAATAGTGTAAGAAAAATTATTATAATTTTATTTAATTTTTAGTTTTTATTGTAAAAAATAAGCGTGGGGTGCGTGGTAGGTATAAGTAGTTATAAATATTTTATGAACATATATGACTAGAAGGGTTATTTTGATATTATAATATCCTGAAAGCACCCCAGGCTTTTTTACGTCATGAAGGGGGTCAAAATCATGTTCAAAGATTCCGTTAAAAACACACATACATACGTCTGAAGCTAATAAAAACGTATTAAAAACACAAAAGAGATAGCGTACCTTTAGTCCAAGAAAAATTAATATTCTCAAAGGATACATTTTTCTACATTAACACAAATGTAGCCAAATGCAAAAGCTCGTAACAATTAGAGAAAAAAATGTAAGCAAAATATATTTTTACGTATCAGCCCTACTGCCATATATCGTATTTTACATATATATTATACTATTATAATAATCTGAAGATCCACTTTTCCGACGCAGTTAAGATTAGCGAGGGTCCGAACAGTTAGGCCCTAAATGAATGTTTAACGATGGTTTTATGGTGAGGACCAGGGTGGATGACTCTTAAATACCTTGTTATGGCTTGTTGTTTGATGATAGGACCTTGCGGCATCCAAGATTAGCCGCTGATTTAGAGTAACTCAATAGAATCATGTATCTCCATAACAAACTCAGAAAAAAAACTTGTTTTTAGTGTTTCTGTGTGCAATTATGGGTTCCTGTTTCCGGATCTCGGTCGATTACACAATGATGGCTCTGATAGTCGCTTACGTTCAGGAGGACCATGAGCTCGTTTGTCGAGCATTAACTAATAAATAAGGATATTTTCATCAATTAACTTTCATAGTGACTTTGAGGTATTCATACTCTGAAATCTATACTAATATATAAATCTATTTGTCTCTTTGCCTATCTATAAATCTATTTATCTATAGTTTATACGGATGTTCCGTTATAACTACTGAACCATGCATTCAATTGACTTGAAACTTGGTATCCATGTAGAAAATACATGTACTTAATGGATAGGCTAATATTTATATGAGTGTTGGACGCCCTACACCAGTTGCGGGGGCGTTAATGATGTGAATCTTTGTGGGGGTGAGAAATAATAATGTTAATTTTAACTAAGCGGACCCGAAGTGGACTCGTACAGCTAATCAATTATATCATTCCTCTATCAACAAGCTCATCACCACTTTTTTTTCTCTACAAGCTGAAAACATTACACACATTTAATTATAACGGATTCAAAACGAATTTGTCCATAAAATGGTAAACAAATATTATTTTACGCAACATAAATAACCCTAATTCTGAACGAGCTCTCGGCCTATTGTAGTCGGAGAGCGTAAATATTTAGCATCCTCTACACGCCGCGCGTTTGAGAGCTCAGCAAGCAAAGGCCGGATCGCCAACATTAACTTACCATCGACTGGTGCGCTATGTGTGAAAAAAACAATCAAAAATTGANATAGATTTGGACGAAGGTCCAATACGTGGCCGTTTATCCATCGCCTCGGAAGAACTCCGGTCGGACTCGGACCTGGCCTTCTTCCGCGGCCGAGGGGGGCCCGAGCGATCCATCAACGGGGGAGACGAAGCTTCCTCCGGACGAATCCTCGGAACCTCCTGGGCCGCGACCGAAGGCCCGGGCCGTTCGTCCTTTCCGGGGTCCGATTCCGGGCCGATAGGTTGGGAACGATGGGCGAAAATTCCCGCCATCGCTTGACGTCCCTTACGGGACGGGCCGGGTGTGCTGATGATGGGGGGAGATGACCCCCCAGACATGATGTTGCTAGTCTTATTAGCTTTTATGTTTGATCATCAGGTCCCACTCGGTTCCTATGCACTACAAAAAAAAAAAGCAAGAAAGCAGTTGTATCTTGCAGTGACCGACTTCGGCTGTATTAGCTATGGATTACTTACTAGAGAAAATGTACAAGTAAAAAAATAAAAATAAAAATAAAATAAAATAAAAATAAAGATAAAAATAGTAGTGGAGTGATGTAATTTTATTCTAATATGATCCAATACTGATACTGCCATTCATTAATTAATATGGTTCACTAACCCTCAGTCTCAGCACCCATGACCTACCAGTGGGATTCATAAATTAAAATTAAAATTATATTGAAAATGAAAATATGCAAACTAATTCTATGTTATATAACTAAAGAGGGTAATTTGTTAATGTCTATGTCTATAGTATACAAGGGTACGATACCATCCAGTAGGGGACACTAACTTCAGCGTTGGCATCAAATCAATACCCCCGGACCGACCGGCGGCAATCGGACAGGGTGCCCCGGACTTTGGAATCCAGAAAATAATTTTTCGGGTTCGCAAAGGAACCTTGGCCCCCAGGCCGGCAGCCCTCGACCGCTCGGATGTTTGGAGTTCAAAACCCTGTTCTAATTATGTTGAAAGAAAAATACTAAGGCTACTTAAATAAGGAAAAATAATAATCATAAAACAAAGGGAAACAAATAAACGTACCAGACCACTGGGTCAGTCAGGGATGGTAACTAAGACTATAAGGAAGGAAATTATTAAAATATTATGCTTTTGCAGCGAGGTAGGCCCCCTATTTATGGTCGCCCACGCGCACTCGGCCAGCGCTATTATGAGTCCGAGCACGGTGGGCGTCTATTGTTCTCTTGGCCGTCTCGCTTGCCTTTTGTTTGCCTAGTCGCTCTATTAGTCGCCCGTATTGTGACTCGCTCCTGCGTTCCCACGCCAAATTAAAGACCACGAGGACCAATCTTTATTTTCAAACAAATATTTACAAATTTACTTATCTATCTATTTTTCTATTTTTAACTATCTCTATTCACATTTATTATTTCACAACATATCCGTTTATTTGGATGTCTATTTATTTTCGCTGTTCTTGGCGAACATATCTCTATTTAACTATTTACGGACATTTCCCTATTATAACTATTTATTCTTTAACTTATTTTTAACATACTATTCANAATTTAACACTATAATTACGATGAAATATACAAAATTGAAGACAAAATTTACAAATATTAGTTACTACAGCTACAACAACCTATACCCGACTGGGTCCCGACACCAACATTCCCTTGCGGGGCTAATAATTAGCAGACCGGGTTTAGCTACAGTCCCGCCTAGCCCCGAGGGGTAGGACAGGACTGGGAGTAGACACGGGAGGCCAGACCCTATTGGCGCTAACGTCCGCCGATTTTATTATTAAATAAAATGGTGACGCAGCTATACAGGCTGGACGACACCCACCCGTATTTAACTAATGTTAGGAAGAAGCGTCAATCCACTTACCTGTTCCCGGGTCCTGTGTATTGTTGTCCGGAACGTCTCCGCGCCGTAACAACTACACTAGATAGCACACTCTCACGATTTGGGTTCAACAAATTGTACAGCACAACCATTGAAGGGTGGGGCAGCCGTTGTAACTATACTGAGATTTTAGAACTTATATCTCAAGGTGGGTGGCGCATTTACGTTGAGGATGTCCATGGGCTCCAGTAAGCACTTAACACCAGGTGGGCTTTGAGCTCGTCCACCCCTCTAAGTAAAAAAAAGGCGTTTCTATTCAACGACAAAAGCTTAGAAAGCGCACTTATTTGTGGTATAACAGTTTATTGCAAGCATTGGTTCCTGTCGATCAGGGACCTCAGTAAATGATACAAATCAAAACTTACACAAAAGCCTTCACAGATTACGTGTACATTACGCTATCATTCTAGATTCAGATTTAACTATACTGAGACCTTAGAACTTATATCTCGAGGTGGGTGGCGCATTTACGCTGTAGATGTCTACGGGCTCCAGTAACCATTTAACACCAGGTGGGCTGTGATCTCGTCCACACATCTAAGCAATAAAAAAAATGACAAACAGGCGAACGCGGTACTTATCTAGACTCTACAATGATAAACAGTATTGATTGTCGTTATACAAACATTATTTTCTTGTATTCGCGGCCTGAATGACAAATATTAGCTAAGGAGACCACAGCAGACGATAACATTATCCTTAATATTTTTCAATCACACCCACTTATCTATACTAATATTATAAAGAGGAAAAATTTGTTTGTTTGTTTGTATTGAATAGGCTCCGAAACTACTGAACCGATTTGAAAAATTCTTTCACTGTTTGGAAGCTACACTATTCCCGAGTGACATAGGCTATAATCTTTTTTGAAAAAAATTAGGGTTCCTTACTAAAAGTCAAATAATGTAACCGAAGGTGTAAAAAAATTACCTAAAATATTCTGTACATCGCGTGCCCTGCGAAAACTATTGATGATAGAATAAAATAATGTACTACGACTATGTAGAACACATTATTATTTACAAAAAGTGTCGCGACAGCATAATAATATGTCTAACTATTATAGTTATGCCGCAATAAGTGTTCTTTAATTTAAAAAAAATAAACACGTCAAATATCGTTCAAATTTTTGTTAAAGATCCGAGCGGAGCCGGAGCGGTCCGCTAGTATGAGATAAAGTAAAATAGAAAGTCCAATGTGAACTTTCCTATAGCCTATATTTAAGGTGTATTGGAAGCATTGCCGATACCGGAGACAAGCAGGGCTGATTTACTAACACGCAATGAAAACACATTCGAAAGATAACGATATTTAACGTCCGTCTGGTGTAGTGGTAAGTGACATGGTCACTACACAAGGGGGTCGCCGGTTCGAATCCCGCCGAGGGAAGATATTTGTATGATAAATATAAATGTCTTTTCCAGGGTTATGGATGTATATTAAAATATATGTATGTGTATAATAAAAATCTTACATTTATTTCCGTTATCTGGTACCTGTAACACAAGTTCTTTACGAACTTATAAAGGGACCAGTAAACGTGGCGTGTCTAAAAAAAAAAAAAAAAGTTGTTACACTGCGTAAAATGTTACTAAGAATATAATATTAAGATATACTAAGTATATGGTATCAGTAGTTATAAATATTTTATGAACAGATATGAGTAGAAGGGTTATTTTGATAATATCCTGAAAAGCACCCCACGTTTTTTTTTGCAATAACATCATTTTTTCTTACACTATTTTTAATTCAAATTTATTTAGATTAATTTTTAAATTTTTAGTTGGATTTTCTACAAAAGCGTATTTTTTTAATTTTTTTTAAACTATTATTTATTTTTAATTTTTATAATTGAATTTCAATTTTTTCAATTTTTATTTTTTATTTTTTATTGTTATCGGCCTTAATAAGTGTACCAAATTTCTAGTTAATCCGACGTTTTAAAGGGGGTCAAATCATGTTCAAAGATTCCGTTACATACTCACATACATACGTCTGAAGCTAATAAAAGCGTATTAAAAATATAGGTATGTCGCTGCCTGCGATGCTCTGTAGCTTATAGGAAATGGGAAGAGCAGCTGACGGGTTTTGAATCGCATTGCTCATTGACAACATGAACATCCTTGAAGGGTGTAAGCAACTGTGTTTTTTAGTACATTTTTTTGGGTCAAAAGGACATTTTGTAGACTTCCGTTTACATAAACCGCTTTGACGGTTTATTTTTGCGTTTCCGATAGTCGAAATGTTCTCGAGTGGCGACTGCGTATTGGGAGTGGTAGCGTGGGTAGGCCTTCTACAAGGGAGAGCGACGACCTATTGAGATTCGCGTTTCCGCTATAGCCAATGCAGGGACAGTTGTTATAGCAAGGCTTGGGGGAGGCTTATATTCAGCAGTGGACCCCTGTGGCCTAAAAAAATGTGTGTGGGTGCAAGTTATACACGTTAGAAGTGAAACTTATAAAGAATAATCGCAAGGGTCAACCACCAATCACTCCGCAGTCCGCAGTGCAATGGAGCAGCACGCCCTGGGGGAACCACCCGCATGATCACAGTATCACTATGCCAGGTAAGTATGAATTAGCAAGAGAAATACAAGAACGTCTATTAACTGTATAACATATAACGTATAACTCGTCATCGCGATTCAGGAATTGTTGAATTTACGTGCAGCGACATCTGTTGATAACAAACTAAATAGAAATAATAGTAAATCACCTTTTCTAGTATGAGGTAGCGCCCTCTGTGAATTGATATTTTAACTTCACGTTTCATTTTTTCGTTTCATCGAGTTTGAAATCACACCCAACGATTCTAAAGAAGTTTCACTTCAAAAATAGAAGATTGATAGATAGTAATTTTATTATTTCCGACTTTTCTAATCGACCGACGTCCGCGACCGCGAGGTAACTGTAGGTCCAATCTACGACTCGCGAAGATTCGGTTTACATATTCTAGGCGGGATTTCGGTATAGAACTACTAAAACCCTCTGTCGTTTGGCTGGGATTCAGGCGAGATAAGCAAGGGATGCGTTTTTCGTGGAGTGTATGTATCTACGGCATTCTGCTTCACCAGTTACCCAACGGGTGGTCTTGGCCGTCATCATCTGGCCTCTCAGTCGACGCGATATTTGAAAAACAGAAAGAGAAAAAAACAGGAAAGAAAGAAAGAAGAGAGATGAGAGAATAAAGAGCTTTCTCACAGGCCCAAGCGGTGTAGCTATGTTATTTCGGTACGTCATTTGGTTCACTCATTTCGTTTTATTTATCCCAATAAGTTATGGTAATCAAAACCATTTATGCAAAAAACTTTTCAATGCTCTTATTAGAAAAAAAAACATAAATGTATTGCTCCTTAAATAGCGGTACCTCCATTAATTAATATAATATATTATTAATTGTATTTGCTTCTTAACGTAGTGCCCTAGAAAATTAAATTTCAAACTAATTCCTTATAATATCAACAACACATAATCTCGAACATAAACTAATTGCTAGTTAACTATGAAGTCGAAACTTTCCCACTTTATTAGCTATACGGCTACAAATATTAAATTCTCATCAGACCCTTAAATTATTTCGTTCAAAACCCAACGAGTACAAATTTCATTTTGCGACTCGCACTGTACGTGTACAGGGTGGTGTCAATTCGAGACTTTAATTAATAATAAAAACGATATATGGCAATGATTTTCTTCTTTTTTTGTAACGAACTTTTTTTTTACTTAAGCTAATAGCCTTGAGAGGCTATTTCAGCTTTATCCTAGCATGTAGGTGAGCTCTCGGGGCTAAAACCGGAAGAGCAGTGCTTCGCAGAATCTATCACCGGATCGGAAACGCGACCCACTGAGAAGATCCGGCGAGAAACTCAGTGGGCTGTGTCTAAGGGTTAATTTAGTCGTCGAGCCCTTCGTCGCAAGCGATGGGTTCGACGAGGACGGTGACCGATGCTTGTGGTACCTAAAAGCACCGTTAATGAATCGGGAGGATCCGTAATGACGCGCTTAGGGCGACGTTGACTGTTTACCATTCGGTCCACATAGTCGGGTATGGCGTAATGAACGCTGCCTGTATATTCTGTTGTGTTTTTGTCAACGTTACTCTTTCGGGGTGGTGGTACCTACCCGCGCGGACTCACAAGAGGTCCTACCACCAGTAAAAAAATGTGTGCGTGTACTAGTGTACACACGTAAGAAGTGAAACTTGTTTATGGCCTTATTTTTCGAAAAATGATCTACATGCAACTTTCTAGAAATTGGTTAAATAAAGTTAAATTAGATAAAGTTTAAACAAAAGGATTTTATTATCATAGACATGAATACAAAAAAGTTAAATTAGATAAAGTTTAAACAAAAGGATTTTATTATCATAGACATGAATACAAAAAAGTTAAATTAGATAAAGTTTAAACAAAAGGATTTTATTATCATAGACATGAATACAAAAAAGTTAAATTAGATAAAGTTTAAACAAAAGGATTTTATTATCATAGACATGAATACAAAAAAGTTAAATTAGATAAAGTTTAAACAAAAGGATTTTATTATCATAGACATGAATACAAAAAAGATGGCGCGTAACGGAAAAATGTGACGCGTAACCGAAAAATGTGACGGTAAATTTTTTTCCAACGCCGATAAGGAAGTTTCACTTCAAAAAGTTAAATTAGATAAAGTTTAAACAAAAGGATTTTATTATCATAGACATGAATACAAAACAGATGGCGCGTAACGGAAAAAAGTGACGCGTAACCGAAAAATGTGACGGTAAATTTTTTTCCAACGCCGATAAGGAAGTTTCACTTCAAAAACGTTCGTTTTCGTAAATCAGTTTCGTACTAAATAGATCAATAGAAAACCAGACGACTTGTCCATTTTTCATACTTTTAGGAACTTTATAATAATACGGACCGAATTGAACTTCTGTTCATATAATACGGCATGTTTAGAAGTTGTCGGGCGGTCGGCGCTTTGTTCCGTCAACGCCTCAACGCGCTCAGCAAACTCATTAGTTGAACTTTGTTTATCGCAAAAACTGTTGTTTATCTAACGCCCCGTTTACAATTCGAGCTCGAAGTGTTCCCGGAAGTGCTTTCATCGTTTAAGTTATATAATTAAGCTTTCGAATATTGTTTTGAAAAAAAAAAACGCAACTAGGAAAACGTAGAGGTCAGAATATTGAGCTTTTATCATTCAAAGCGATCTCTTCCTGGCAACTTTGGATGGAGATAAATATTTCGTATAAAGGATGCTAGTTTGATATACTAGAATTATTATAGAAATGTGGGTAGAGTGAAAATATGTAGTATGTAGGAACGGAACGGAGCGATATGGATGAATGACAGATATGGAGCATGAACGAGTGAGAGAGATAGGAGATGTCGTGTTAAGAAGTAAGAAAGACGGCGAATCAATGCGGTACACCTAGTTTTATTTTTTAAGCGAGAAGAGGGTAGTTGCCGGACGCGACGGCAGACAGACGCGGTGTAACCCTGAAGGCGAAAGACGTTTATATTTTAGTTACTTAGATTAAGATGAAATAAAGAATCAAGTTTGTGTGAAGTGATCAACCGTTTCACTGGCCCACCCTGAATCTAAAACCCCACATGTATAAAACAATAAGAAATTACAATTTGAAGTAGTCGTGGTCCAAAGAATAAGACACCTGATGTACTCTTACACGGGTTAAAGAAGAGAAAGATTAAAGAGCTCCGTAATAGTACTGGTATCTATATATTAATACGTGAAGCAAAAAATTTGTATCCCTTTTTACGAAAATTGCGCGGACGGAGAAGTATGAAATTTTCTACACTTATACAGAATATAGAGAAGGAGTGCACAATGCTAATATTTTTTTTAAATAATGCATAAAACATACATTAAATCAATAAAGAAAACATTACACACACTACATACCATGTATTTGATGCACACACGCATGCATACTATTTATTGTCAAACTTTTGTTCTTGACGTCTGTTGTCAAATTGACAATAGATTAAATATTGTTGGTCTTTATTAATATTTCTTTATAGTGTAGTCTTGGCGAAATTTGTGATAATAGAAGTATAAAACACAATCATAATAGTGTACAAACTTACAATTCCAATTAATTATAGTCGAATTTCGACTACTGCGGGACCACTAGTATGTTTAAAAACTAAGCATAGTATAAATTAAAATAAACGTAGTGCACGTAGACCATTGTTTACTACGGCGTAGCGCTTGTAGCGGCATAACACGCATTGTCACTCGTAGCTATATAGACAAGATTAGGTCAATGTGTATTTTTCATACGCAATAATCCATAAAATACGTAACGTAACTTGTACAACTTAAAATAAAAGGTGACTGAGAGCTGGTAATCAATTTTGCACATGATGAACGTCGCTTACGGTCGCGACGACAATAAAAATGCCGTTACATATGTCTTATTCTTAGGGTTGCCACTTAGAATTTTTTTCGTTTTTTATTCTCAGTCGCCTCTGATGGTAAATAGTTACAGTCGGTCATAGACCTCGACAATGCCATGACGGATTTTAAGGATGTCAAAATTTCTGTTAACCTTGCCGGTGGCTACCCTCAAGCCGGATGCTAGTGCATTTAAACAGATTTGATTATGATTTCTGATAGCATTGATAACTTAAATTTAAATCATATCTACTTCGATATTGTTTTTAATTACCCTTCCCTACGAATCGCTTTTGTTTATTTCCATTCGCAATATATCGACTCAAGAAGCGGAATTTTTCGTAACTTGAAAAACCCAACTTTACACCAGAGCCATAAAACAATTTCATAAATTTATAACTCATATTTAAAGAGATAGAAAGTTGAAAATTGGTTTGAAATTTGACGAAAAACAAAAAAAATGAAATATTTTATCGTTGGAAAACGAGACCCAGACCGTTGGGAGCGGTATTTTTTTATACACAAGAATATGATAAAAAGTGATCTAACCCAAAATGCAAGTTACGACATTTCCCCTTTCTTCCGTCGATGTTATTGCAAATTTGAAAGAAGTAGTTAAGTTGCTTCCAGTAACAGTTAGAGCATCACAGACTTCGTGATTTGTGATGCCTTGAGTTTGCCATTACTGGTCATTTGTAATGTTTGGAAATTGTTATCTTTTGGGTCATTTACAAAACACATGCAAACTAATGCAAATAAAAATAGACCCACTTATAAAATGTATAAAACGTGTTTTTAAATGCAGGGTGCGAGCGAGCAACATATTTGTGTAGCATTTCAAGAATGTTATAATAGTTAAAGGAAACAATTGTTTTTTTTTTTTTAAATATTTTTTAGGGACTGTACTGTTATAGGTTTTCAGTGGACTCAACAAACGTGGTAGTACTTAGCGGTATGTTTTCGAATTGAATGTTGACTCAATCGTCGGAAGCGGATGTTGTTTTACTGACGTTCCTATTTCGATGGTGGTTCCGCTGACAGTTGACAACAATACTTTGACGGTTGAACGCCGATTAATCTATATATTAATACGTGAAGCAAAAACTTTGTATCCCTTTTTACGAAAATTGCGCGGACGGAGGAGTATGAAATTTTCCACACTTATAGAGAATATAGAGAAGAAGTGCACAATGCTAATATTTTTAAATAATGCATAAAATATACATTAAATCAATAAAGAAAACATTACACAGACTACATACCATGAATTTGACGCACACACGCATGCATATATTTACTGTCAAACTTTTGTTCTTGACGTCTGTTATCAAACTGAGAATAGAATAAATATTGTTTGTCTTTATTAATATTTTTTATAGTGTAGTCTTGACGAAATTTGTGATTATAGAAGTATAAAACACAATCATAATAGTGTACAAACTTACAATTCCAATTAATTATAGTCGAATTTCGACTACTGCGGGACCTCTAGTATGACATTCAAATGATGGGGTAGTTTACGTCATATTTTTGATTTGAACACCGCCTCTCGTTTCGAGGTACGTGGTCTAAATATCAGTAGTAGGTATAGCAGGTATAACCATTGTTCCACTTTTTACTTTATTGTACTGATTAATTATGGTACCAATAAACGAGGTCATCTACCTCATCAAGCCGTAATTACAGCAAATGGTATTTGAGTTTTAAATATTAGTAATTTAAATTATGACTTTTTTATTTATTTATTATTGCTTAGATGGATGGACGAGCTCACAGCCCACCTGGTGTTAAGTGGTTACAGACATGTACAACGTAAATGCACCACCCACCTTGAGATATAAGTTCTAAGATCTCAGTATAGTTACAACAGCTGCCCCGCCTTTCAATCCGAAACGCATTACTGCTTCACGGCAGAAATAGGCTCGGTGACTGGCTGAATCGGTGGTGCAATAGTTAGCGGACCTAACTGTTGCACCGAGGAACGTGGGTTCGATTCCCACGGCGAACAATTATTCGTGTAATGAACAGGTTTCTTTGCTCTTTGTCTGGGTGTTTACTATCTCTATATACTTATATGTATATAATAAAACGTATATAAGTATAATGTATGTCAGTCTCTGGTACCCATAACATAGGGAATCCTAAATTGGAGTCGGTAGGGTGTGCGTGATTTGATCCCAATCAAAAAAAAAATGGAACCAAATTTGTGCGAAAGCCTACTAGTTCCGTATTAAAAACCACGAGTTGCCAGCCCTGCGTGAAACAATTTACGAGTGTGCAATCAGATGTGAGGATTATTGCTGCCCGTCCACCTTCCGCTATGATCGGATTAATGTTCAGCCGATATGATGTTGATTTCATTGTGACGCTTTAAGTGTCTGCGTAATTAAAGTTGGCTTGTCGACATAGTTGCCTTAGAAAGAAAATTAGAAATGGCATTTTAAAAACGAAGCTTTTTGATTCGAAGCTTCTATTTTTTTTTTATTGCTTAGATGGGTTGTCGAGCGCACAGCCCACCTGGTGTTAAGTGGTTACTGGAGCCCATAGACATCTACAACGTAAATGCGTCACCCACCTTGAGATATAAGTTCTAAGGTCTCAGTATAGTTACAACGGCTGCCCCACCCTTCAAACCGAAACGCATTACTGCTTCACGGCAGAAATAGGCAGGGCGGTGGTACCCACCCGTACGGACTCGCAAGAGGTTCTACCACCAGTAATTACGCAAATTATAATTTTGCGGGTTTGATTTTTATTACCTGCACGATATTATTCCTTCACCGTGGAAGTCAATCGTGAACATTTGTTAAGTATTGGCGCATCCACGTCATTTCGGATCCAGCCGATCCACTAACGGTGCTTTTAGGTACCCCAAGCACCGTTCATCGTTCTGGTCGAACCCGTCGCTTGCGACGAAGGCGAGTAAATTAACCCACAGACACAGCGTACTGAGTTTCTCGCCGGGTCTTCTCAGTGTGTCGCATTTCCGATCCGGTGGTAGATTCTGCGAAGCACGGCCGTGAGTTCACCTACTAGTTAAGGCTACGTTGAAATGGTCTCATAAGACTATCCGCTTGAGTAGAAAAAAAATTTGGCGCGTCTTGGCAATAAGTCCCGTGTGTCATGATGACAGACGGTATGACACTATCTCATGCCATTATGCCGTCTCTTGGCCGTGATTTTCGACTATCTTGGGAGCGTGTGTGTGCATAAACTTCATTGCTCCTCTCTGAGAGTTTTGTGGTGGAGTGAATGGCTGGTAAGGGCTGGATGACAGAATCCGAGTATCGGGGTCAGTGGCGTGCAATTTGAGATTTCTATATCCAGCAGTGGACTGCCATAGGCTGAGGATGATGATGATGAGAGTTCTGTACTGCCTATGACTGAATATAATAAGCACACGCGTTCTTCGCTTGTATAATTACATAATGTTTCTATTTAAAATTATTTTCGTAATTTGTTTTTTTTTTCCGAATTTCCATTAATTTTTTCATTAATTATAAATTATTCCATCAAGTTTGATGTTTTAGATCTGACGAGCGTCCCAAGTCGGCGATCCTTTTTATTTTTTATGAATTTTTATTTGTTATGAAGCTCATGGGCCATGTGGTTTTCAGTGGTCATCACTACCAATCTTGAGACATGAGATCTAAGTCTTAATTGTACAGTATATTGCATGTGTCACCCTTTACCTACAACCGCGTTATTGCTTCGCGGTAAATATAGAGAGAATGGTGCTACCTACCCAAGTGGCTTTTCAGTTTAACTTATCACTAGTAAATGCCGGCTGTCGATCGAATTAAGCTTACGTTGCATTTCACATTATTGTTACGGTGAATCTCTTTCACGACACCCATGAGAAGAGACGTAGTGGTGATATTCTAGGTAGACTTTTAATATTAGCTATTGACTTATCATTCTGAGTCTTCGATTTAAGATTTATTTATTTATTTATTTATTTATTTATTTATTTATTTATTTATTTATTTATTACACTTCATGTAAAATTTACATTGGCGGACTTAATGCCTAAGGCATTCTCTACCATAGTCTAGTCGACAAGTTAAAAATGGTGTTAATTCGACATACTACTGCTAAAATTATGTGGTTTAGCTCATTCGATTCGGAATAATGTCTAGACCATTGTGCTAAAAAATTGAATTAGCACATAAAAAATTCCAAAAGTTATTAACAATTAAACACCTTCAAAAAATAGCGTTTCGTTTATTGCTTATTGTCCGTAAACTATAAATATTTTCGAAATTTGAAAAAAAGATCCTTAAAGAGGAGGAAATTTAGTAAAAAAAAGTTCCAACTCCCGAAACTGTAGCTCCATTATTTATAATTTTAATTTAACGCTGAAAATAGCCCGCCGCGCGCCATTGTTAGGTTGCGCGCACGGCCTCGAAAGCGAGTACGTCACTTAAAAAATTTTTTTTCAAGTACTTAAAGTTAATTGAAAAATCTAAAAAAATTATTGCATAATCTAAACACTTTAAAAAATTTATTCCCGTTGGAATTTTTTATAAAAACATATTTTTCAATATTCTAGACGATTGTTAATTAAGAATTTTTTTTCCAATTTCCATCATCCTTCTAAACTAAAAAAAATGTTTAAATAATTACCTTAAAATTATTTCGCTTCGTGGACCTCTTCTTATAAATATATTAAACAAGATTGCGTCGTCTAAGTTATGAAATTGTTAATATTTTGTTAATAATAATTTTTTTAAGTTAACAAAAAAGAAAAAGCACAATTATGTTGTAAAGAATTTTTTTTTCTTTATTTATTATTATATTTTCGTTTTTATGTCAATAAAAGACATCTTTTAATTGAAAAAAATATTTTTTTTCTAAAAATCATAATTGACAGTTCTCTATAAAATTGTAAAAAAAATTTTTTCAAAAATATATAAATAGTCCATTTGTTAACAAAATGTTTATAAACAAATGGATAAAAAAAATATTTTTTTCAATTAAAAGATGTCTTTTATTGACATAAAAACGAAAATATAATAATAAATAAAGAAAAAAAAATTCTTTACAACATAATTGTGCTTTTTCTTTTTTGTTAACTTAAAAAAATTATTATTAACAAAATATTAACAATTTCATAACTTAGACGACGCAATCTTGTTTAATATATTTATAAGAAGAGGTCCACGAAGCGAAATAATTTTAAGGTAATTATTTAAACATTTTTTTTAGTTTAGAAGGATGATGGAAATTGGAAAAAAAATTCTTAATTAACAATCGTCTAGAATATTGAAAAATATGTTTTTATAAAAAATTCCAACGGGAATAAATTTTCTAAAGTGTTTAGATTATGCAATAATTTTTTTAGATTTTTCAATTAACTTTAAGTACTTGAAAAAAAATTTTTTAAGTGACGTACTCGCTTTCGAGGCCGTGCGCGCAACCTAACAATGGCGCGCGGCGGGCTATTTTCAGCGTTAAATTAAAATTATAAATAATGGAGCTACAGTTCCGGGAGTTGGAACTTTTTTTTACTAAATTTTCTCCTCTTTAAGGATCTTTTTTTCAAATTTCGAAATTATTTATAGTTTACGGACAATAAGCAATAAACGAAACGCTATTTTTTGAAGGTGTTTAATTGTTAATAACTTTTGGAATTTTTTATGTGCTAATTCAATTTTTTAGCACAATGGTCTAGACATTATTCCGAATCGAATGAGCTAAACCACATAATTTTAGCAGTAGTATGTCGAATTAACACCATTTTTAACTTGTCGACTAGACTACCAGTCAACCAAAGGTAGTGCAGAGTGGATAGTGGTAGGAGCAATGAAATTTATATTAAGTTACAAAAAGTATATACATACATACATACATAATAATATATACATATATACATACATAAATACATAGATACACACATACATACATACATACATATAATAGTTATATAGTATTAAAAGGAATATATTAACAAATTTCCTTAACAAATAACTTCATCTAAATAAGTTCATGATGATTCCGCTAACTTTTCCAACAACATTCGCCGAACCCTTAACTTAAACGTGCAACGGTTAGTAATAGTCCTGATCTCGAGAGGAAGTGCATTCCATAGCAGAACAGATTGCACGACGAAAGAGTTACGAACATAACTAGAACTATGCGTGGGACAACGAATTAATAGGCTATGGAGAGAACGTAGGGCCCGTTCATGGCTGGAGTGAAGATATACTGGTATTTACTGATGGTAGGACCTCTTATGAGTCCGCGTTGCCTATTTCTGCGGTGATTCAGTTATGCGTTTCGGTTTGTAGGGCGGGGCAGCCGCTGTAACTGTACTGAAACCTTAGAACTTAAAAACAAAAAAAAAACTGGTGTAAAGACGTCTTATGAGCCCGCTTGTGTACGTAACACCCTGCCTATATATGCCATGATAGGTTTCGGTTTGAAGGGTGAGGAAGGCTGACGTTGTACTGTAAAACTGAGACTTGAACTCATGTCTCAAGTGGGTGACGGCGTCTCCGTTGTTGATGTCCACGGGCTGCGGTAACCACTTAACATCAGATAGGCTCTGAGCTTGCCTACCCATCTAAGAAAATGTCAGAAAATATTGATTATGTTCATGAAACCACAGTCGGAACGACCAGAATGATCAGCTCATAAATTGCGTAATTTCCCATGCGATAGTTCAGATTTAATCATCTTATTTATGTGTTTTGGTTCGATTCCAATAAACAAAGGCACGGCTATAAGGTCGGATGTGAGATAAAGCGTTGAATTCGTGTTTGTTGATGATATAATATATATTATGAAGTGATTTAAAACGATAATTGTTCTTCACGATATTTTAGTGTCATTAAGCGGACTTCAATTGATTAATCACCACTCAAAACCTTGAAATCATTTCCTTAATAAAATGTATTTACGCAGTCTAAAACTTTGGAGTGAAATTATGAATATAAATACATATTTAAATACATTTATTCTGCAAACATCTCTGTAGTTCAATGAAAAGTGATAAAAAATAGAACGGAGTTAATTAATTTTTGGGTGTCAGACATATAAATTACACAGACTAACTCTATTCACAATCTGATTTAATCTACCAATTTTACATTGATGCGTCTTATTCAACTACCGTGTTCTGACTGTCTGCATTCTCTTTTAAATATGTCTCAGCCGGCTATCCCCTCTTGACTGGTCACGTGGCTTAGTCACGTGACTTTAAAAGCAGTCAATTGAGCAACTAATAAACAATAATATTTAAATATTTTGCAATACAAACCTCATATCTAATAATAATTCTTAATATCTATAGGATTTTATATAATCATATTAATATAAATAATCATAACCTTACATTATGAAGCGTAATATCATTTAATTTGATTTTAGTTTTGTTTTTTTCTTATTTTTTTATACTAGTTTATACCATATTCGAAGTCTGTACACACGTACCTAGACTTCATTCCCGCAAAGAACCAAAGGGAAACAGGGGTGACTGAAAATCAACGCTGTTCGATTTATCGACCTTGTGCAGCAATAGCTGAACCACCTCCTTTTGCCTTTTTCTCTTTTTTTCTTTTCTTTTTTTGTATTTTATTTTATTATAATTGATGTGAAAGGCAATAAATGATTTTATTATTATTATTAATAAAACATGAATCAGTAAATGTAGACAGAGATTTGAAGCAGAATATAAGTTATTATTCAAATTCTGATCATACAAAGATTACGGCGCTGTTTTTGATATTTATTTTTTACCTGTCCAACGTAAAGCTATATACAAAATAATATTTTTGACGCCTAAACCACTGTACCAATTTTGAAGCCATATATGCTACTAGCTGACCCGGCAAACGTTGTTTTGCCATATATAAGATTTCTAGGGAATTTCTAGTGTAGAAAAAAAAACCTCAGCCTGTGTCCGTGCCTAGGATCCTATCTTTATATTAACCAAGTCTTATAAAAATCCGTTCAGACGTTAAGGCGTGAATGAGGTAAACTTTTAAACCAAACTATTAAAAATCACTAACTTAATTAGTTTTCTGCCTACTGCCTACGCCTTAAGTACGATAGCATGAATATTAATAGCCCATATCCTTTTCTAGGTTACTATCTATCACCTAACTAAATTTCATCAAAATCCGTTCAGCCGTTTAGGCATGATAGAGCAAAACTCCCACCAAAAACCATAAAAAAATCACTAACTCAATTCAGTTTTCTGCCTACTTCCTACCCCCTAAGTACTATGACGTGATCATTTTGATCTTATATCCGTTTTTAGGTAACCATCTATTACCTTACTAAATTTCATCAAGATCTGTTCAGCCTTTTATACGTGAAAGAGCAAAAGTCCCAACAAAAACGACTAAAAATCACTAACTCAATTTAGTTATCTGCCTACTGCCTACCCCCTAAGAACGATGGCGTGATTATTTATAGCCTATGACCATTTCTAGGTTATCATCTATCACCATACCAAATTTCATCAAAATCCGTTCAGCCGTTTAGGCGTGAAAGAGGAACAGACAGACAGACAGACAGACAGAGTTACTTTCGCATTTATAATATTAGTATGGATTTTGTATCCTACTGGTGCAATTGGTGCGGGCACTGATCTTTCCCATATTCCTCTACGGGGCGGAGACATGGTGCATAAAAAGCCGGGATATCAAAAAGATCGATGCCTTTGAAATGTGGGTGTGGCGGAGGATGCTGCGAATACCGTGGACTGCCATGCGAACAAACGAGTCCATTCTAAGGCAGCTAGACATTCAAAAAAGGCTCTCTTCCATTTGCCGGGAACGTGTTATGAGCTTCTTCGGACACATCATGCGGTCTCCCAAACATGAATTAGAGAAGCTCATAATTACGGGTCGCATAGAGTGCAAGCGCGCCGTGGGCAGAACACCAGCCAGATGGTCAGATCTAGCAAGAGAAGCACTCGGTGGTAGTCTGTACCATGCAGTCCATGCCACCCATGATCGAGCACATTGGAAGTACGTCGCATGTGGTCGCGATCCTCAGTAGTGAGGGAACGATATAGAAGAAGGTGCAATAGTTCTGTCCAAGCGATAATAGCAAAAAAATTAGGCGATGACAATATAGTCACTGCTACAGTTGAAGCAGCATAATTTGGCGGTGGCAACGTGACGTACGTAATGTAATGTAAAAAAAAAAGAGTAGTTATTGGTAACACTTTTAATTGATAAATCAAGAGCTTTTTCCTCTACCTATTGGCTGGTAGCCTAAGAGGATATTCCAGCTATGCTCGGCCGAGTAAATGAGCTCACGGGCTTAGACTGAGAGTTGAGAATTTGCTAATACTAGCCCTAGCAAGAGCAGCGCTTCGCAGAATCTACCACCGGATCGGAATTGCGATCCACTGAGAAGATTCGGCGAAAAACTCAGTGGGCTGTGTCTATGAGCTAGTCCGACGACAAAAATTAAGAATATTTTAATAACTTTCTATTGCTTTGAATTGTATAGGACCCACAGGTACGAAATTTTATAAGTTATTACACAGAAGCCTTAAATGTTTTTGGGACACTTAATGTTGGAAATTGTAAGTTTGTTTCAGAGTTTATAGGGAACATACACACATCTACTTTTTTATTTATAGATTACTTTTTTATTACTTAGATGGGTCGACGAGCTCACAGCCTACCCGGGGTTAACTGATTGCCGGAGCCCATAGATATTTACAAAGTAAATGGTGCTACTCACCTCGAGGCAAGAGTTCTAAGGTATCAATTTTAAACTAAAACGGCTGCTGCACCCTTTAAGCCAAAAGGCATTACTGCTTCAAAGCAGATTAGGCAGGATGGTGGTGTCTACCCGTGCGGACTCACAAGACATCTTACCACCAGTAACAATTATAGAAGAAAGACTAGATATTTATTGTATAGTTTCTTCTAAATCATGTACATGACGTGAAGGAGTAACAGTCTGTTAGCAATTTAGTTGTTAATGGGTAATGGCTGCATTAAAAACGATCGCTTATTGGTTTGTAGCAATCAGGCTTGTCCGGACTCGACTTGTGAACCTTTAACAAAGGATGCACGTATTGCTCCTGCCCGACTTACCAATTTTCTATACAAAATAAATTACTTGATAAATTGTTGGGTTAACAGAAAACGTATAGTAGAAGTATGTAGCTGGGATAATTGCCCACTGAGTTTCTCGCCGGATCTTTTCAGTGGGTCTCGTTTCCGATCCGGTGGTAGATTCTGCGAAGCACTGCTCTTGCTAGAGCCAGCGTTAGTAACACACCCGGTTCGAGCCCCGTGAGCTCACCTACACGTCAAGGAGAAGCTGATATAGCCTCTCAACGCTATCAGCATACGTAGGAAAAAAAGGGATAAATAGAACATTAACACTTTTACAGTAAGCTTTCGGTGCACGGAGGATACTTTCACCCACATAAAGCTGCAACTAGCAAGCTAAAAGAAAAATGACAGTTTGTTTATGCCCTCCGATCGGTTACAGGATGTCAAGAAACTTGTCAGACAGGCAGCGTCGTACGACATCAGCGGGGTATTCCGGAACACCAGCGGCACCGCCTGGGGCGGCCTGTCAGGCTGACACCGAGGCTACAGGCTACCGAGACGGTCGACGTAGAGTCGTTGACCATCACCTCAACGATCTGTCGGTCGGGCGTCCTAGGGGTGGCGCCCCGAGTCCCGTTGTAGTATTAACCGTACTCAGCCTGGGTTCTGACCCCGGGCGGAAATCGGACGTCGGGTGAGAGAGTGCAAGGGGAGTTTTTTAGTGGGCAGGGCCGTAAAACATCCTTGGGCCCGCAGTCTGCTCCCAAGATCTGCAGAACGTCAAGTCCCATATACCCTGCCGGGACACCTCGTAGCAAGTTCGGCCCCAGACAAAAAAAAAACGTTCATACAGTATGCGCTCTGCCTTAATCCTGTAGTGTAATCTCAAATTCTCGTAAGAAATTTAAGATCATGTAATATTATCTTAATGTATCCTTGAGGGCCTTTTTTCAAAAGCCGGAAAGATAACGAGGTCTCTCCATGTCTTTGAGTTATAAGAAAGTTGATTCAGTCTCTTGGGTGGTATTATGTTAGACACGCTGATTTAGTGTTTGAGAGGGTGTTGATATAAGTTTTAATCTAGGATACTGCTGGGACCTGGCGTTCTGTGTTTAACCAAGGTCGTCCAGGTCTTGCATGACGAGATATCATATAGGTCATTCTGTTTCTCTTCCTTTCTTTCTTTTAGTTAAAGTGCTGTTTTTTTATGCGCTACTATCCTTCTCTTTTTTCAATATATTTTTTTAGTCACAATATTTCTATAAGTTTTAGATAATTAAATTAGAAGCTTGATATTTTGTAATCAGTCATTAATTTATCCAACAATATAAAATAATTACAGTATAACATTTATATTATTATGTTAAAAATAATAATAATAGAATTTTCGGATTGCCATGTGGCAACACTGTTAGTGGGAGCGATGACTGTAGTAGGGATAAGACACATTAGGGTAAGCGGGGAAAAATGGACACAGAAGAGGACTGCGGAGAAAAAAGTCAGGAGAGAAAAATAGTAAGAGTGGGTACTTTATTTATTTATTTATTTTATTTTATTCTTTATTTGTACACACTGTTAATATAATACAGTAATTGCGATAAGATATAAAAAATGGCGAGCTTAACTCAACAATTGAGTTATCTACCAGCTAACCGTTCTCAAAGAAGGAAAGCTTTACACGAGTGGGTAGATGAGTACAATCTAATTAATTTAATTATTGATACTATAGACTTTGTACTAGGTACATAAAAAAATCAATTCCGCAAAATTATAATTTGCGTAATTACTGGTGGGAGAACGTCTTGTGACTCCGCAGGGGTAGGTACCACCACTCTGCCGATTTCTGCCGTGAAACAGTAATGCGTTTCAGTTTGAAGGGTAGAGCAGCCGTTATAATATAAAAACTGAGACCTTAGAACTCATCTCTCGAGGTGGGTGGCGGCATTTACGTTGTCTATGGGCTTCAGTAACCACTTAAAACCAAGTGGGCCGTGAGCTCATTTACCCATCAAAGCAATAAAAAAGGATGACTAGAGCCATGATTTGTTCCATTTAACCACCAGAGCTTACAGTAAGTACTAAAAATAAAGAGCTTCAAAATATCTTCCACTATCAATAATTATAGTAATAACGTAATTTACGTAAGTTACAAACGCGTAATTTATCAAAGACGTGAAAGCTATTTTGGTAAACAAAAAGCCAAGAGAAACTTTTACCATAAATGATACACTACAATACATTAAAACTGTTTCAAACAACTCGGCTATAATGGCGGACGCTGTAATCACTATATTCCAGTATTGTTATAAATTGGGTGTTAAGTTAGAATTAACTTCTGTATTTTGAATTGTTTCAAGGGCCAATGTACTTTGAATATTCTTGGTTGTCCATGGCGCTAAATATAGTTTCCTGTAAGAAAATTCGTCAGTTAGCTAAGATAGAGTTTGTGTGATCTATTATGAATGTAAAAATTAATAATAGTCACATACTGTATTCATTTTATCCTGTCTATAAAGGATGATCGAATGTACAAATAAATACAAGTAAAGAAAGAATCAATACTGAAATTTTCTGCCATAATATTTGTTAGTTTATCCAATAGTTGTCTGAAAGAAATCATTTTGACAGATAAATTCAAATTCAAAATCATTTATTTCAAATTTTATGTCGTCGAATATTTATTTTTTATATTCAAAATAAGCTCTACCACCGGTTTCAAGAAGAGCACCAGTCCCGGTATATACTGTTGACACCAAATGTGATGGCATGACGATTATTTTTAAATAACAACTTTTGTTTTATTTATTTATTTGATTTTACAGAATATTTGTTTTTTTTTTTAAAATTTAAACACAAAGGGTATAATCAAGATTTCCAATTTAAATAGCCTAAAAGTGTGTGTAGCGAGCGGATATTTTCACGCAGCGCCATCCGAAAAAAAAAACTTATATTGCACCATATTGCACCATTGTCATCGGTCATCTAAAATCTATGAAAGTGTGCGCCCTTAACTGCTGACAATGCGGACCTATGCTTGTTTCTAGTCTCCTTGTCAGTTGGTCAACATTTCTGGACATCGTAGGTAGGCTGCCCTATTCTACTTTCGTTTTTTGTTTGCACTACTACTCTTAATAATAGGTTGGGGAAAAAGTTTCTTTGCATTTTTTAAGAAAATTCACAACATTTTTTAATATAGTTTATTTACATTTAACTAAAGTATGTACGTACCATTTTTAACGATAACTTTTTGCCATTTTGTAGGTAGGGACATGATCCCATTGCTATAGAAATTTTGGGGCTTCTGATCAAAATACCGCGACAATTGGTTTTGGCAGTCCTCTCGTGATGTTAACCTGACACTGCCTAAAGAATTCTGAAGAGACCGAAACAGGTGGAAATCTGAAGGTGCAAGGTCAGGACTATACGGCGGATGCATTAACACCCCCCAGCCACGCTCTCTTAATTTTTGCTGAGTGGCTAAAAATGTGTGAGGTCTAGCGTTATCATAATGAAAAACCACACTCCTTTTGTTGATTAATTCCGGCCGCTTTCAGATATGCCTATGACTTTAGTTCTCTGTCAAACAACCTTCTGATTTAGTCCTTTCGAGGAGCTCGGCGATTAGCTCTTTCAATGGCTCGTCGAGCGACCTTAAGATATAGGACGAGCCATACTGTGAGTGTCCTCGTTTCAACTCTGTCATAACCGGTAGGACGCACTGATTGAAAACTTTAGTCTTTTTTTTATTGCCCTTGTAGGCAGACGAGCATACGGCCCACCTGATGGTGAGTGGTTACCATCGCCCATGGACTTCAGCAATGCCAGGGGCAGAGCCAAGCCGCTGCCTACCGCCTAATAGTCTCCACAAGCCTCTTTTGAAGAAGGACATGTCATAGCGCTCGGGAAACACCGTGGGGGGGAGTTTATTCCATAGCCGGATGGTACGTGGCAAGATGGTATGTTCTGATATTGCCTTTGATTTTATGCATTTAACGAGGATGGACGTGGATCGCAACTCGTCAAATCAGGAGGCCGAAGTATTAATTTTGGTGTGTAAAGGCTCCCCCCACCCTCAAAAAACCACCCTTAACGGCTTCGCAGTGGAAATGAACAGTATGATACTTACCCGTCGGGGCTCAGAATGAATCCCACTACAAAAACAGTAATGTAAAATTAACTACGCGTCAACAACTCAGACAAACTCCGAAACATTCTAAATAAATAGTGCTACAAGCCAACGGCAGGAGTACTTCAGCGGCGATATTTATTAAATTTTATTGCATCCAGTGAATGCAAGTGGCAATTTTGTTCCGGCCAACACACGAGCGTGATTCATTTTATTTAACTGCAAAACATTTAATTACTTGACTTATATACTTCGCTATATATATATATATATACTGACCTGGAAAGTGTCTGGCAAAAGGAAGAGAGGCCGCCCCAGAACAACTTGGCGTCGCTCGGTGGAGCAGGAGCTAGGGGTCTTGGGCATGACGTGGGAGGAGCTAGAACAGACTACCCAAGACCGATATAAATGGAAAAATTTGATTCGAGCCCTACACCCCAGCAGAGGGTAATAGGAAAGAATGATGATTTTTTTTTTTTTTTTTATTGCTTAGATGGGTGGACGAGCTCACAACCCACCTGGTGTTAAGTGGTCACTGGAGCCCATAGACATCTACAACGTAAATGCGCCACCCACCTCGAGATATAAGTTCTAAGGTCTCAGTATAGTTACAACGGCTGCCCCACCCTACGAACCGAAACGCATTACTGCTTCACGGCGGAAATAGGCGGGGTGGTGGTACCTACCCGTGCGGACTCCCAAGAGGTCCTACCACCAGTGATGATGATGATATACTTCGCTATGTTTGTCGCACACTTCAGATATTGAATGGCAACTTTGTTACTCTGCAATTTTTTAGCTTGTCCCTGGAATAGGTTGTTTTCGCAAAAAGAGACTCTAATACAATTTACTGAGCTGTGAAATTACAGTGATCGTAAATCACCGGAAGTACTCAAAGCACAAGAGATGCGTTTAAAAGCCCTTGCAGATAGTCGAAATTTTGGCATTGATTATCGAAAGGATGCCGCGACCCATTGTGAGAAATATCTCGAGACATTTTATTTATTTATTATGTTCACACAACTGTAATAAATCTATACATTTTCTCATTCAACTTAAATGAAAAAAAAATGAGTACAGTGAAATGAATTGAATTTAGTTCATTCATCTCGGTGTAAGCACAACATGCACAAAGTTGATTGGATTAAAAGTCCTCAGGAATTGCTTTTTGTTATTAAATAATAATATAAAAACAATACACATAATATATGTAGGTACTCCTATAACAATAAAACTAAGAAAATAAAAAGAAAGAGCAAATAAAACTAACAAACAGCATTCAAAAAACTAAAGAAGGAAAGTTAAACAAAAATATCTAAATATGTATATGACCTCTACAGCTCAGCACGTTTCACGTATCTTAAATTTACTAGTGGTCCCGCAGTAGTCGGAATTCGACTATAATTAATTGGAATTGTAAGTTTGTACACTATTATTATTGTATTTTATACTTCTATAAGCACCAATTTCGCCAAGACTACACTATAAAAAATATTAGCAAAGACAAACAATATTTAATCTCAATTTGACAACAGACGTCAAGAACAAAAGTTTGACAATAATTAGTATGCATGCGTGTGTGCGCCAAATACATGGTATGTAGTGTGTGTAATGCTTTCTTTATTGATTTAATGTATATTTTACGAATTATTTAAAAGAAATATTAGCATTGTGCACTTCTTCTCTATATTCTTTATAAGTGTGGAAAATTTCATACTCCTCCGTCCGCGCATTTTTCGTAAAAAGGGATACAAAGTTTTTGCTTCACGTATTAATATATAGATTTTAAGTGAGGCTAGAGAAGCATGTCCAACAAATATGTCGACTGAACACAGACATGACATTGAAGTCTCAATCGTGTTCCCCAACTCCACGACAGAATGGAATATGGGACCGAAGATATAGCCGGACCACAAGTGGATGTAGAATATTCCTGTTTATAGCATCGAGGGTTATAACAAAATTCCAAGAGCCGATGTTGAGAAAATGCTTGAAGTAAATTAAATACTAACTGAATGTAAATTTAATCTGAACGAAAATTTTTATATGAAAATACTTGGTCTCTTTATTAAGAGAAAAGAAAAAAGGTCTCTCTTAAGCTGCTCTTACTTAATATAAGGTATTGTAAGCCCGCACGGGTATTGACAACAACTCTGCCTATTTCCACCTCCAAGTATTCATGCATTCCAATATAGACGTCGACGTTACACCAATGCATGGAGGGATGTGATCTTCCAACTTTTTTATTTTATTGCTTATTTGGGTGGACGTGCTCTTCTTATCAGTCCACAGACGTCCACTGCTGGACATAGACTTCCCCCAAGCCCCGCCACAAAGACCGGTCTTGCACTGTGGACGTGCTCACGGTCTGGTTTTAAGTGGTTACCGGAGCCCATAGACATCTACAACGTAAATGCCGCCACCTGCCTTGAAATATCAGTTCTAAGATCTCAGTATGGTTGCAACGGCTGCCTCACCCTTCAAACCGAAACGGATTACTGCTTCACGGCATAAATAGGCAGGGTGGTGGTACCTACCCATGCGGACTCACAAGACATCCTACCGCCAGTAATTACGCAAATTTTAATTTTGTGGGTTTGATTATTACTACATAATGTGTTTTAATCCTTCACCGTGGAAGTCAATCGTGAACATTTCTTAAGTACGGATTTCATTAGAAAAATTGGTACTTGCCAGCTGGATTCGAACACCGTTGCATCGCTCGATACGAATGCACCGGACGTCTTATCCTTTAGGCCACGACGACTTCAAGCGGCGAATAGTGCAATAAACTACAACAATAAAAGAGACTTGGCTCGATTATCCTTCGAAAACGAAATATGTTTTACTAGCGACCCGCCCGAGCTTCGCTTCGGGAACTCTAATTTTTTCTTCATCTTCATCTTTTTATAATCATCTTCATTAATCTTTATCTTTAATGATATCGCGCCACTCGGTTATTAGTCATAACTATTCAAACATTTGTCTAACTGAATTAGGTATAAAGACAAATTTTACATACTTTAAATATCAGATGCGATGACAGTATTTATTTTGATATGAAGATCAATTTGTTACAATCAAATGTGCGTTAGAAATAAATTATCATTTTTTATTTTATTTAGGTACGCTTTACTATTTTGGCGATAACCACTTACACATAAAAGATGCTCGGAAGCTTGTTTGTTGAAATATTTAAGATAAACATTTCCATTTTACATTATATATAGTTACATATGTGTGACTCCAACGATTTTTACGACACACGCCAGAATAGCTCGCAAATGGCAGATTTTTCCCCACTTACGAGACACTTATCGTTATATTTTATGTAATTTTTTTTTTTATTGCTTAGATGGGTGGACGAGCTCACAGCCCACCTGGTGTTAAGTGGTTACTGGAGCCCATAGACATCCACAACGTAAATGCGCCACCCACCTCGTAATTCACAGTATACCTTTATAAAATATAACCTATGTGCTATTCTGATATGTAAGCTATATTATTGTAAAGTTTCATCAAAATCCATCCAGTAGTTTTTGCGCAAAAGAGTACATAACATACATCCATACATTCTTACAAAATTCACATTTCTTATATCAGTAGGATAATCCCAAACAATTATCACTATCCGTTTTTTCCGTAACCTGGCAACATTCATGTTAATCAGTTCACAACTGTTATTTCGGCTTGCATCTCAATACACACCACGTATATCTCCTCCGAGAGCAGTATAGCTTGGTCGTAACCAGACTGGTCGTTAGGGGGTCAATTTACAATTAAGAGAATTCACTGTTATGTAACGTTTTCGCTGTAGGAAAATTGTTTTGATGAAATTCACGGAAAATCCTGGTGATATTCTAAATGCGGAATTCTGTGAGCTTGTAGATTTGTTAGTCTCTCACGCACATAATACGGGACTAATTTTGATGAAACTTCAAAATGTGTTTATCTCATAAATCAGAATACACCATAATATAATAAATATATTTGATGTGTTTATAAAATGATGACGTCAGTGTCACTGAGCCCGTTTTTTTTCTCCTACCTAACGTGGTCTTGAGAGCCTATATCAGCGTCACCGGGCGAGTAGGTGAGCTCACGGGGCTGACGTTGTTGCTAACACAAACCCTAGCAAGAGCCGTGCTTCGCAGAATCTACTGCCGGATCGGAAACGCGACCCACTGAAAAGATCCGGCGAGAAACTCAGTGGGCTGTGTCTGTGGATTAATTTACTCGCCGAGCCCTTCGTCGCAAGCGACGGGTTCGACGAGAACGATGAGCGGTGATTTGTGTGACAATAGTCACTCGTATTTATAGTAGAAAGTGGAGGCAGTCATGAATTATCTTGAATACCATCTTAACATTGCATATAATTTAGGAAATAGTTAAGTTTAACAATTTTTTAGATAACTAAATAGTGAAGCTGCGCCGAAATATAGTATAATAAATAATAATATAATCTATACTAATATATAAATCTACAGTGGTTTTTACGGATGTTCCGTTATAACTACTGAACCATGCATCCGATTGACTTGAAACTTGGTATCTATGTAGAAAATACATGTACTTAATGGATAGGTTAATATTTATATGTGTGTTGGACTCCCTACACCAGTTTCTGGGGCGTTAATGATGAGAATCTTCGTGGGGGTGAGAAATAATAATGTTAATATTAAATGCCCAGCGAAGCGGACTAGTACAGCTAGTAGATTATAGTAATATATCTTACTATAATCCCATTACCCGAATGTGTCGTACCTATAACGAACTAGCAAGGTCGTCACCTGAGTTAGATATTTTTACTTGTAGGCTAGTTACGTTTAGAAAAATGTTCAAGGTCATCCTCCACGTTATTAATAGGTAGGTTAATGTAATTGTTTAATGTATTATATTGTAAATATATATTTTTCCTTACATTATCCGTCAGATTAGTTTTTGTTATTGTGTTGTTTTGTCGTAATTGTAAGGAACATTGTTATACAAATTCAGCACTATATATCTTGTTTTTTCGTGCGCACATAACTTATGTTGCAAGCCAGATTTTGTTTCTTTTTATTTGTGTTTTTTTATGTAGTTTTAGCTTGTGATGTGTATTGTGAGCCTAATAAAATAAATAAATAAATAATATAATAAAAGTTGAAAGTGGCTGGGCTTCACCAACTTAATTATGTAAGAAATGTAAGTTTGTACATATATATGTATGTATTTACGTTTAAGAACATTAAGTTCTTGACAGAGACCTCCCTCGTGTGTCTATAAATAGGCTATAGGATTTAAGATTCGGATAAAACTGAAAAATAACACGTGTTTAAGAATGACTCTCATTCAAAATTCACAAAACACTAATCAACGCTTATCCATCCAGTATTACAATTATATTTTAGTGCCTCCACAAGGCTATGTTCCCATATACACTGCGGACAGTGTTCAGTGCTCTTACTGGGGAGAGATTCGTGCCCATACGAACTGACAGTATCCTAGGGAAATATATGACGTCATAAATCGTTGCCATTTTTCTACTGTGAAATTTTGTGTTTTCGAGGTAAGCTGCTCTGAGCTTTGATCACGTGATCACTTTTATCGTGACCTCATTTCAATAATTCGGTTTTTGAGTTATTATACATTAATTTAGTAATTACGCAAATTATAATTTTGCGGGTTTCATTTTTATTACACGACTAGCTGATCCGGCAGACTTCGTAGTGCCTCAATCGATAAATAAAAGACCTAAACTTTTGTATAAAATAAATTTAAAACAAACAAAAAGAATCCGTCCGACGGGGGACACATCAAAGGAAAAACAAAATTGTTATTTTTATTTAATTCCGAGCATTTTCATATTTATTTACCTTCTAAACCTTCTCTGGATTTCCACATCAGATCAAAATTAGCCAAATCGTTCAAGCGTTCTCGAGTTTTAGCGAGACTAACGGACAGCAATTCATTTATATTTAAATAGATGTTATTCCTTCACCGTGGAAGTCAATCGTGAACATTTGTTGAGTACGTATTTCATTAGAAAAATTGGTACCCGCCTGCGGGATTCGAACACGAATGCACCGGACGTCTTATCCTTTAGGCCACGACGACTTCAATCCTACGTCGATATACATAAAAACTTAGCAATCATTTAAAAAATACACAATAATTTACATTATACTTTACAGAGACTTAGAATTTGCATGTTGTTCTCATAGCAATAAAGTCAGCAATGGAGAGATGTTGATTTATAGATTTTGTGAAATTCCGCATCTTACTAAACATACATTTACTGGTGGTAGGACCTCTTGTGAGTCCGCGCGGGTAGGTACCACCACCCTGCCTATTTCTGCCGTGAAGCAGTAATGCGTTTCGGTTTGAAGGGTGGGGCAGCCGTTGTAACTATACCTGAGACCTTAGAACTTATGTCTCAAGGTGAGTGGCGCATTTACGTTGTAGATGTCTATGTGCTACTACAGTAACCACTTAACACCAGGTGGGCTGTGAGCTCGTCCACGCATCTAAGCAATAAAAAAAAAACATTCTAATTCTATAGTTAGCTTAAATCCTTACAGCTTTCTATATAAATAGAGAACTATATAGTACATATTATTATTATATATTTTTTAGGGACCACAACTGATATACATATTATAAAAAAATATAACAATCACCACCCAAAATATGTTAAGGTTGGCTTTCTGAATCGTCGTATGACTTTTGCGTTTTGATATAAAATTGCATTTCGTTGCAAGCGAAGCCGCGGGCGCAGCTACGAGTACTTAATGAATAAAAAATAATGTATTTTTATTAAATTTTATCGATATTTCGTACTTAAAGATTCTTTTTATCAGCTATAAACGATGTATATAGTTACAGAATACGATATTGGATCTTATGTATCAAGGTGGGTGGCGGTATTTATGCCTAATGGAACGTGAGCCCAAAAAAAAGCTTCCACTTCTGGGTATAGACATCGCCTAGGCTCGCCGCGATGAATTTTTTTTTATTGCTTAGATGGGTAGACGAGCTCACAGCCCACCTGGAGTTAGGTGGTTACTGGAGCCCATAGACATCCACTACGTAAATGCGCCACCCACCTTGAGATACAAGTTCTAAGGTCTCAAGTATAATCACAACGGCTAAAATGACTACAAAGTCTAGACATAGACGCGCACTAGAACATTTTTTTTTTTATTTTTTTTTTTTTTTATGATTGAATTGATTACTGGTGGCCCGGAGGCCTTTCCAGTTTTACCAGGACAGGTGGGCGAGCAAAGGCTCAGCCAGGAGGGGTGGGATCTGCTAACAGCTACCCGAGCGCCTCCGAAGGAGACCTAACAACTCAAGAGTAGCTGCTTCGCGAATGAATCTACTACCGGATCGGAATCGCGACCCGCTGAGAAGATCCGGCGAGAAACTCAGCGAGCTGATTCATGGGTTAGGTTGCACGGCGAACTCTTTGTCGAGTTCGACGAGTACGGTTACTGAGGTCCCTAAGCCTGCTCCTAGAGCTGAAGGCGTCTAGTGCAAAGGTTATTGGATCTGATGGATCCGTAAGGACGTGTCTAGGGCGTCGACGGTGACTGGCTCCTGCATGATCAGGATTCGGGGAGTAGTCAGCGGCGGCTACGATAAGGCGATTATCATGACGCATAGCCTTATCGAAGTACCGTTCCGACGCTGACTTCATGTATTTCTGTATAGATTCGAGGCCCAGGTCGTCGTGTAGGTCAACGTTCCTCACGAACCACGGAGCTCCGACGGCTAACCTGCAAAAGCGGGATTGTAGAGATTGAAGGGTGTCTATGTGTGTGCGGGCCGCGTGAGCGAACACCACACTCGCGTAAGTCATGACGGGCCTTATGCAAGTTTTGTAAAGTGTCACCTTGTTCCGAAGGGACATTTTACTCCGCTTACAGATCATGGGGTAGAGTCTACCGAGAATAAACGCGGCACGGTCACGGACTGATTTTATATGCGGGCGGAATGTCATCGATGCATCCAGGGTAACGCCCAGGTACTTGACCTTCCTGGCCCAGGGTATGGATTGACTAAAGAGAGTAATCGGGGGTGTGAGATTCCTCCTCCTAATACGGGAGGAAATCCGTGTGGAGCTTCCCCTCTGAAATAGCACCGCAGTACTTTTCGCTGGGTTGATGTCTATGCGCCATTTTCGGAACCACTGTCCTAGGGCTAGGGCTGCGCTCTGAAGCTTCTTCGCGATTAGGGACTTGTTTCTACTGGAATAGTAAACAGTCGTGTCGTCGGCGAATAAAGCTAAATGGGTCGGCGGCGACCGGGGAATATCGTTAACGAATAAGCTAAATAGGAGGGGTGAGAGGACAGAGCCTTGCGGGACTCCAGCTGTGAGAGGTCGTGGGGAGGAGCGGGTTCCCTCGACTCGATATCGAAAAGAGCGGTTCGACAAGAAGTCCCGTATGATGAGCACGAGACTATCCGGCACACCCATGTTGAATAGTTTGAAAATCAAACCGTTGTGCCAGACTTTGTCGAACGCTTTTGCGACGTCGAAGAAGAGAGCTCCCGTGTATAACGGTTTTGGTCGATTAAGCCCCACAAGAATGTGCTCCGTGAGGCGGTGCACCTGTTGAACGCATGAGTGATTTGTACGGAATCCGAATTGTTCATCGATGAGAATGCCCTTGGATGAGACGAAGTCTCTGAGGCGTTTGTAGAGCAGACGCTCATACAGTTTGCCTAGAGACATGAGGAGGCTAATCGGGCGGTAGCTCGTCGGATGATTTTTTGGTTTACCGGGTTTATGTATGCCGATAACGTCCGCTTCTTTCCACACCGCGGGAAAGATACAGTTCGCCATAGCGGCATTGAAAATAGATGCCAACATCACGATGAGTTGGACGGGTAGAAGTTTAATAACGCGGTTGGATATACCGTCGGAACCGGGAGCCTTGCGAGGACGTAGGTCTTTGATCAAGTCTTTAACTTCCATCGGGGTGAGCGCACTAGAACAATAAAGGCTTGTAACTGATGCATTCTCGAATGCTTCTATTTAAAGTTCTGTCACATGCGATTTCCTGTTACGTCCCTGTCTCCGCACACAAGATGCCAAGGCGCAATTACGTCTGTATGCTTAGGATAGTCCTTTATTTATTATATTGTTTGCTATGCGGTGAGTGAAGCAAAAATTTCAAGTTCTGTTTTTGTATTTCTTTGATGATGTTTGTAGTTTTGTAAGATTGTGTCGTCGTATCTGGGAAACAAATTTGAAGTCTGAGCTTTACATAGATAATGTACGAGGACTATTTGACGAAAAGTCTAGGTGTGAGCTTTTTTGATTTGTTCTTTTTGTTGTTGTTTTGTTTCTTGAATTTTTCTTCGGGTTTAAACGTGCTTTAAGAGTGGTTTTGTTATTTTAAATTACTCAGACGTTCGAGCTCACGATCAACCAGCAGCAGCAGCTTGGCTCTGCCCCTGGCAATTGCTGAAGTCCATGGCCGACGGTAATCACGCACCTTCAGGTAGGCCGTATGCTCATCTGCCTAGAAGGGCAATAAAAAATAAAAAAATAAAACTGGCGTTAAGTGGTTACCGGGGCCCATAGACATCTACAACGTAAATGCCGAAATGCAACCTGCACCTTGCACCTTGAGACATGACTTCTAAGATCTCAGTTTTTACAGAACAACGACTCTGCTCCACCGTTCAAACCGAAACGCATTACTGTTTCACGGCAAAAATAGGCAGAGTGGTGGTACCTACATGTGCGGACTCATAAGATATCCTACCACCAGTAATTACGCAAATTATAATTTTACGGGTTTGATTTTTATTACACGATGCTATTCCTTCAGCGTGGAAGTGAATCGTGAACATTTGTTAAGTACGTATTTCATTAAAAAAATCGGTACCCGCCTGCGGGATTCGAACACCGGTGCATCGCTAGATACGAATGCACCGGGCGTCTTATCCGTTAGGCCACGACGATTTCGAAATTTTCATTTCACGAAGTTATTCTTTCACCGTGGAAGTAAGCCCTGAACACTTGTTAAGTACGTATTTCATTAGAAAAATTGGTACTCACCTGCGGGATTCAAACACCATTGCATCGTTAAATACGAATGCATCGGGCGTCTTATCCGTTAGACCACTAGGACTTCGAAACTTTCATTTGACGAAGTTATTCCTTCACCGTGGAAGTCAATTGTTAGCATTTATTAAGTATGTATTTTCATTAGAAAAATTAGAGATTTTTTATTACAGCGGCTAACCTGATAGTGGGCCCGTCGCAAGTGGAGATCGCTGATCTACTCGCCATTCCGGTCGCTATTCAAGCCTCACTGAAGAGTAGAGATTGCTCATGATCATCACCACACAGTGCGCTGATAAAACAATTTTCGAATCATAAAAATAGCATTACAATATGCCCTTAACAATTCATGATATTTTACGATGCCGCAGTCAGTTTAAAACCGTTGTACGCTAAACGCGCGTTTTGAATCCTTTTTTACGGGGTCCTGTCATTTATACTGAACCCAGTTTTATTCGAAGCGTTTAAAATGAAAATTCACAACACGACCGAGAGTTTCCCGCCATAACAAAGCCCAAGGAATGTTTCTTTAATGCAAATCCTGACCGTGCAACTTCAGTAATATGTTAATGTACATTATGAAGAGTAGCTTTGTTAAAGCAAATGTATGCTATTTTGTTAAAGAATAAAATGAATTGCTTTTGTAATCATCTAATGTCAATTCATTTGGCGCGTTTTATAAATGTGAAATATAATAATTCGGCTCTTTGATTTTAAGGTAATTTGATGCAAGCTTTCGATAGCTTTGAATGGTATGTTAGATTCCATAAAATGTTCTAAGGATGTCATGTGTAATGATCATTGTTTATCATCGTTCTGCGATATCAGAAAAACCTGAAGCACTTATTTTATTGTGCAAATCAGTGATGTAACTAACGGCATATCTGGTGTTAAGTGCCCATGGACATCGAGGTAGAAATCTATTTTTTTTTGTTTTAAGACTGTCTCAATAGTGCAACTGGAAGGCACGAGTACTTTTCGGTAAAAATGGGTTGGTTGAATTAATACCCACTTATATAGGATCAAAATTCGCCATATAACTAGTAAAACAACTTTTGAAATCACAAGAGAGAATGATCACGTAAAATGTGTTTTTATTATTGAACCAGTTACTTTGTGTGTCACCACTGAAGCCCCCAAACTATGTTGAATGGTTAACAATGTCCATCGCACATTACTTCACAACAGCCACCGAATATTCGAGATAAATTTTAACGCTCACAATTTTGTTCGCCGAGTTTTCGATAATCGATTAGAAGTTTATTCATTCGTGATAGACTCACTCACACCGCTACGAATTATATGTAGGGTGTGAATAGGAGTTTAGTGCCGTTGAAAACACAATGTATCCACCTAGGCTTAGGTAGTCGTTTGTGAATGTATGAGGCGAACCTTATTTAAAAAAAGGGATGTTGTAGCTACTGACGATGAAGATAGTGTAATTTATGAATGCGAGCTGTGGTACGCCTATTGTTGGGGTCCAAGGGGAAGTTTGTAGAGTTTTATTTTATTTTATTTATTGGGTACCAACATGTTATACATCGGCACAGAACATGACAGGTTTCATATACATTGATTTACCTTAACTAGTAGGTGAGCTCACGTGGCTCAAACCTGACGACGTTGTTAACACGAACCCTACAAGAGCCGTGCTTCGCAGAATCTACCACCGGATCGGAAACGCGACCCACTGAGAAGATCCGGTGAGAAACTCAGTGGGCTATGTCTGAGGGTTAATTTACGGGACGAGAACGGTGACCGGTGCTTGAAGTACCTAAAAGCATCGTTAGTGGATCGGCAGGATCCGAAATAACGTGTTTTGGGCGACGTCGACTGCTTCCTATTCTTTCCGCAGGATCCGGATTGTAGTTACCGGCGGCCACGATGAGAGGGTTCTCGTGTTGCGCCGCTTTATCGAAATGGAGACAATTACAGGTACCGACTGCATGCGTTGAAAAAAAGTTCCAAAAGAGTATGTTGTCTGAGCACCTTTATATATATATATAGAATATTAGTACATGAAGCAAAAACTTTGTATCCATTTTTACGAAATATGCGCGGACGGAGAAATATGAAATTTCCCACACTTATAGAGAATATAGAGAAGAAGAGCACAATGCTATAATTTTTTAAAAATACATTAATACATTAAGGGAAACATTACACACATTACCGTGTATTTGACGCAACTTCTTCTTCTTCTTCTTCTTCTTTGTCGTTTCCTCATTACTGAGGGTCGTGACCACCTTGGTCCAGTTTTTGCACCAGCTTCCTCCAATGTTGCCTGCATTCGGCCTGCTTAATGGCGCCCGGGACACATACGTATAAATCATAGACCTATATAATAGGGACACGACATATTGTTCTATACGTACAATTGCTTATATAAATAGCACCCATTTTGAAGGCACTCACATAAATATATATCTATCTCGTTATGTTAGTTAAGTACAAATGGTAGCGTGTTAACGAGTACGTGTTGCTAAGTGCACTGCTAATACAAGACTATAATAAAATAATTTGACACCACAATGACGACGCGTCAACATATTGAGTTAGGTATGTACAAACCTTACACCTACGGTTAGGTGGTGCGATGACCTTCGAAGGGTGGCTGACAAGAGGTGAGGGGGAGAGCCGAAGCCCTCTCAGTGGTGTGGATTGAAAGAGGCCATGTCCAGCAGTGAGCGATTGTGGGCTGATAATGATGATGACAGCGGGACCTGGTTGCGCACAGGAGATGACGTCTTACAACTGATAATAGAAATTATGACGTTTTTACTGGTGGTGGTATGAGTACCACATGACTCACATGAGGTGAGCCTCATGTGAATCCGCACGGGTAGGTACCACCTCCCAGCCTATTTCTGTCGTGAAGCAGTAATGCGTTTCGGCTTGAAGGTGTGGGCAGCCGTTGTAACTATACTGAGACAGGCGGGCTGTGAGCTCGTTCACCCATCATCATCCCCCATAAGAGAACGGCCAGGGCATAATTGATTGGGAACACCTTGAGATATAAAGCTAAGTCTGAACTGTCGAAGCTTTGATCCTATTAAGCTCTTAATTATTGTGTGCGCAATTAATCCACGTTATTTCACTCTGTAAATCATCGGTTATGTTTACATAAATAAGTAATTGATTTCTCAGATTTATATTAATTTCAAAGTACTTCCGATTTTCTATGTTTTAGACATGTTTATTTTACTTTTATGTCGCATATTACGTTGCGGTGTGAATATTCCAGTAGATCATCAATCAAAACTCACGTTTTGAACATACGTTTTTTGCTTTAACCTCACCGAAACTATTTTTTAATATCTCACACCAAAAAAAAAGCATCGGCTTATCATTTTTTCACATCGATATTTTGGTAAGGAAACTTTTTTTTCGCATCATTGATCTGCGCTGCTTACCTTGTCAAACTATGGGGTCCGTTTACGATCCGTTCTTGGAGTTTGGTATTAAAATTCCTTTTGGTTGTATTTTATTTATATTAACGGTAGGCAGCGGCTTGGAACGACGGTAACCAGTCACCATCAGGTGGGCGGTACGCTCGTCTGCCTACTAGGACAATAAAAAAATTGTTTTACCTAAGCTTACGACACCAATCACGGAGGAAAAAGAAACATGAGATTTTTTTATGTTTCTTTTATGTTGCCTTTAATGCTCGCCTATTGATTAAAATTTTAAATATAATTAAACACTATTGACACCTAAAAACTTAGATTCATTTCTAGTACTTAATAAATGTTCACTTTTGTTTTAGGAATTAAAAATATTATTTTGAAAAACAAAAAAACGATAACGCCAAATCTCAACAGTAGCTACTAAAAAATCGATTGAAATAAAAAGATCAGAAAGTAGTACTTAACTTTTTTTGTTTTTTTTTTTTATTATTTTTTTATTGCCTTTCTAGGCAGACGAGCATACGGCCCACCTGATGGTGAGTGGTTACCGTCGCTCATGGACTTCAGCAATGCCAAGGGCAGAGCCAAGCCGCTGCCTACCGCTAAACTGCAAAACCTATGTAAAATTGTAATTAAGATGAATCGTATACTTTCGTTTTTATGAAATATAATTTCGTTTTGAAGTGTTCTTAATAATAATTCACGTTTTTCAATTTCGTTCAGGCACTTTTATATTCTATTTTCCGATAAAAATTTCATGATAACTATTGAATTTCGAATTCGTCTCCGGTCCGTGTAAATACAGAGTCTCGTCGTCCGTTGCCTATTGTGCCGATTTCTGCCTCATCTGAATACGTGTCGAGAATCCAGACTTCATTGAAAATGTTGAATATTACAGGTATATAATATTAGCTTTATATTACGTTTAATATCTTATAACTTTAAACGAGCAATTCTTGTATATATATATATATAATCTGAATCTCGGAAACGGCTCCAACGATTTTTATAAAAAATAGTATACAGGGGATTTCGGGGGCGATAAATCGAATCGATCTAGCTACGATTTATTTTCAGAAAATGTTGTTTTATTCGTGTTTGCAATAATCAACTCTTCCCGACATCTATTGGCGAATAATAATACTATTTTTCTTAATTGAGGGCAACTAACCGCTTTAAAGACACAACAAGATGGCGTTATCAAAAAAAAAAAAGNCTAGCTACGATTTATTTTCAGAAAATGTTGTTTTATTCGTGTTTGCAATAATCAACTCTTCCCGACATCTATTGGCGAATAATAATACTATTTTTCTTAATTGAGGGCAACTAACCGCTTTAAAGACACAACAAGATGGCGTTATCAAAAAAAAAAAACGAGCAAAGCTCGGTCATCATCTAGTATTATATAAGTGTGATAAAACACAAATTGGCATTGTGTAACCATAAAAGTATTTGTTACTAAATCTGGATATGTAAACGTATTTACAGGCTACCTTTTTTTTGGAACGAAGTTCCTTCTGGGACGATGTGGAGGGATACCCTAAACGGAAAAAAACGTCCGTAACGTAAGATTTTTATTAGTAATGCACACAGTGTACGAGTTAACTTTGTAATAACGGACAAAAAATAACCTTTTTTTTTATTATTCATTGACCACGATCTCAGAGCGTTCATTTGCGCAATACACTAACTCTTATGCAAACAACCGTGAATGAAGTGTACCACAATAAGTTCGCACGTTACCGAATGACCGTAGGTTGTTGCGAAACCTCCAGTTTTATTTTCTTTATGCCTCGAATAGAACTTAAACTTAATATTTTTATAATAAGGAACCTCGTTCCTATCCGGTGTCCCACAACATCACACATCTTTTTTATAGCATAGATGGGTGGACGAGCTTACAGCTCACCTGGTGTTAAGTGGTTACCGGAACCATAGCGTGCTATTGATAAGACCTTATTATTCATCATCAGACGAGCCGTGAACGTCTGTCTTATCTGAAAACGTCATAATATTTATTTCTTTAAATCGTGCTCCGAAAAACTCTCATTTCCATTAGAGTAAAGCCCGTTAGAAGCACGAATACAGTGCATCTAAGTGCTGAAAGAATTGCGGGGAGTGGTTGGGCAGGGGTGGTCGAAATGTAAGAACGAGGGGGTCATATTGAGTCCCGGTTAAAATGTAATTTATGTTTCGCGCTTCGACACAACCCTAGCGTCTCATCATCAATCAATCATCATCTTGGCACATCGTAATATTTCAACAATATGTTCTTATGCGATAATTAGGTCAACTTTTTTTTTTTATTGTTTATATGGGTGGACGAGCTCACAGCCCACCTGGTGTTAAGTGGTTACTGGAGCCCATAGACATTTACAACGTAAATGTGCCACCTATCTTGAGATATAAGTTCTAAAGGTCTCAAATATAGTTACAACGGCTGCCCCACCCTTCAAACCGAAACGCATTACTGCTTCACGGCAGAAATAGGCAGGGCGGTGGTACCTACCCGTGCGGACTCACAAGAGGTTCTACCACCAGTAAAACGTTCCTTGACTATAAAGTATAAAAACTACTAAGTATTCTAATCCTTGAAAATAATAGAATATAAAACGCGAAATCATACCGCGTAGTTTTGATTACTTTTTAAATTATTTCAAGATTTCCGAGATCCCTAATCTTTACTGTATCGAACTCAAATATAATTTATTAATTATGTAACGTATAAAAATACATTGAAACTGCTTCGCGAAAGATATGGGAAGGATACTGTTAGCTTATAAATGTAACTATACAGTGACCTTAGAACTTATATCTCAAGTGGGGTGGCGCATTTACGTTGTAGAAGTCTATGGGCTCCGGTAACCACTCAACACCACATGGGCTGTGAGCTCGTCCACCCATCTAAGCAATAAAAAAAATTGCAGAGTCACAGGCACCAAGTATGCAGAGTCACACGCTGCAAATAATCGGCTTCGCCGCGTCCAATTAATTTAATGACCCACAGAATTTTTCTAATTTGGCCCTGGCTCGGAACGTGCCGGATCTGTAAGTCCCAGAGCGAAAGCTCAGTCCGGCCCTGATCGACTAACCATAAATAAGATCACTGTAACCTAAAATGTGTTTACATTAGATATTGCTGTTTGTGTAACAATTTCGAAATAACATACAAACAACTAAAAAAATTCGTATCCTCGTATCTTTCACGAGAAATGTTTTTCTTGGATCTTTCGTTGTGAAAAGCGTAATAATTTTGTTTTAACAGGAAACTATCGATATTACAGCTTGATTGTCGTTCATCCAAAACGTTTTGAGACATGAGAGCGAAGCCATGAGTTTTCAAGTAAAAGTATTTAAATATTAATAAGGAAATCATAAATGAGAACAAATCACATACGGTCATCCGTACACATTTTTAAATATATATGTTTTCTTATTGCCCTTGCAGGCAGACGAGCTTACGGCCCACCTGATGGTGAGTGGTTACCGTCGCCCGTGGACTTCAGCAATGCCAGGGGCAGAGCCAAGCCGCTGCCTACCGCTTAATACTCTCCACAAGCCTCGTTTAAAGAAGGACATGGCAAAGCGCTCGGGAAACACCTATATATACATACATATATAGATAATAAAGACCCAGGAAAGGGGCAAACAAACCTGTTCATCAGACGAATATTTGCCCAAAGTCGGAGTCGAACCCACGACCCTCGGCACATTAGTCAGGGCTGCTAACTACAGCACCGCCGAGTCAGTCAAATTATTTCGTGACAGAAAAATGCGGTCGTACCTTTGTCAGTACATAATAATTAAACTTCAGTAGTTACATTAATCAATACATTTTGTAGATATATTGAAGTGAAACTTCTTTAGGCGCGTTGAGAATAAAATTTAAGTCGCGACAGATTCGTTACAGCTAGAGTGAAAAGATATAATTTAGGAAGAACGAGAGTGAGAAAATATACAGAGCGTCTCGCGAAGCACTCGACCGTGGAAAGAGGGAAAGCACAAAGGACTACACACCCCAAAAGAAGTTTCACTTCTTTTACGTGCACCAAGTTGCACGCGAAGCGTTTATTTGGCGAATGACTTCACGACCTTCTGATTTGTGATAACGGATTGGGGGATTTGTGATTTCGATCAGCTCCAATAATCACTTAACAGCCAACTGACCGTGAGCTCGTTGAGTAGTCTATACAAAAAAAAATAAAGAAAATGAGTATTGTTTATATATTGTTTTTATTGCTAAGACAATTAAACGATATGTGGGAATTTTACAAGAAACCACAACGAAGCCCATTTAAACCATTACAATATACTTAACAAGTGCCTTCCCGGGGGATATTGAGTGGCCATTCTTTCCTGATTGTTTTTTTTTCGTCGCAGATTACAAAGATTTTCACAATCTATTTTAGGCGGTTATTTGACTGTGTAGAAAACACTGAGTGACTAAAACCTTTATCATGTGAACTCACATCTAATACCACCAGCAATAACCACCACACGACGCAATTAATTCTAGAAGTTTCATCTTTATTACACGATGTCATTGCTTTACTGATAAAGTACTTTTAACATACTTTACTGATGGGTACTACTAATGGGTACTTTCGGGCCGGGTGCGATCCAGAGTGTCTTGTTTGACTAGCCGATGCCTACACGCGCATTGCTGTTAGCGTGGACCTATATGTTACTTATGACGACGCTTGCAGCTGTAAGTAAGTATTGTATTTTTTGACGAAGCATGTTACGGATAATAACATGTACTTTTAGGTTAGGAATATTATGTTCTTTTTTGTTATAATATTTTTTTATTTTTTTTCTTAGATGGGTGGACGAGCTCACAGCCCACCTGGTGTTAAGTGGTTACTGGAGCCCATAGACATCTACAACGTAGACGCGCCACCCACCTTGAGATATAAGTTCTAAAGTCTCAGTATAGTTACAACGGTTGCCCCACCCTTCAAACCGAAACGCATTACTGCTTCACGGCAGAAATAGGCAGGGCGGTGGTACCTATTCGCGCGGACTCACAAGTGGTCCTACCACCAGTAAAGTTAAACGTGTGCTTTACTGATACAATATATAAGATGGAATTAAATTCCCTGGCCATCTCATTATTTTGTATAATATATAAGAATTTGTTCGCGGATCCCTCTTCCTTAAGCAAATCCTGGCTCAGGTGCGATTTGCCTCGAGAGCCTTACCGACAGTCTTGTGTCGATAATGTACCTTACTTCCATTCTAAATTCTGTCCATTCTAAATCTGAAAATCCTGTTTTGTAGTGACTTGAATATTAAAAGCTTACCTTTATTCATTTTATTTTGAACTTCGATCCAATATTGTGAAAACTCAATCAGCCCTTTGGTCTACTCTTGTCGAACAAATGTCATTAGAATATTCAAACGTGTATCGATTTTTACCTTTGGGGATACAAAACAGTATTAAATTAATTGAAATGAATTTAAAAGTTGTTAGTCAGAGTCAGCACGGTAGTCCCGGGGGTGTGACCATTCAATTAAAAACTTTAAAAGTTATTTTTTCTTTATTATACCATAGCTTCATTTTATTTGGTAAAGTTATCGTTCATTGTTGAGCATTTGAAATCAAATCTGATTGTTCAAGGTCTGACAATGCAATGCAATACATGCGGTTCAATAATGACGCTTAAAGACTATTCGTTTTCCAAGGATGACACAGGAATCATAGATGTAGCTTTAAAGATACAGCAAGCAAGCAAACTTGTTCATCTCACGAATGTTTGCCCAAGGTGGCAATCGAGCCCACGACCCTCAGCCCAATAGTCAAGCGTGCTAAATAATACACCAACGAGTCAGTCGAAAATTAATGGATATCCGATATGTCTTTAATATTTTTAACTATCAACTCAGAGCCATTCTCCCATGCCCGGTAGGCAGCGGCTTGGTTTTGCCCCTGGCATTGCTGAAGTCCATGGGCGACGGTAACCACTCACCGTCAGGTGAGCCGTATGCTCATCTGCCTACAAGAACAATAAAAAAAAAAAGAAAACCATACACCTAAACAATATTTCTTGTAAATTTGAAAGGACGCCTCAATAAATTAATGAGGAAACTGATTCTCGTTAACAATTGGCCACTCGCTACCGCGTTAGGGATTCGGCCCAAAATTATTTACGAAAACGACCAGCATTATGTCTTTTTGTCAAAATTACTGTGTTAATTTGTAAACAGAAAGTTCTTTGCTAATGAATCTCTAAGGGGCCGCAACATGAATTAGATTCAACATTCCTCATAGAAAGCTATGGACATTCTACGATGGTGTTTTTTACAATATTCTAATATACATTTCATATGCTTGGTAAAACATTTCGGGACTCGTCTAGTGTTAAGCGGTGATCGTAGCCCATAGATCCTGAATGCGTAATCCGCCTTAATACATTATGTGAAAATTTTAGTATTAAAACGGCTATCCCAATCTTCGTTCTAGAATAGCCATGATGCTGGGACTTACCGATATGGACACGCAATATAACCTTAGTAAATTCGCAAATCACCAAACTAAGGGCATGTTCAAATGGGGCTAACCAAATTACTCTTTACGAACAGCCGCCTCATTTAGGCTACGAAGTGACATGTTTGTTGCAGTCGTGAATCTCAGGGTCATCAGGCAGGCTATAAGAGTATTTGGCATAGCTGGCAACTACAAATGAAAAGGTTGAACCCACGTTAGGCTAACGCCGTCTTGTGGTTGTTTTCATGTACACCACGTTTTCTTCCTCGTGCATTGCCAGAGATCACTAATATCACGTTTTTTTTATATATTTTTATTGCCCTTGTAGGCAGACGAGCATACGGCCCACCTGATGGTGAGTGTTTACCGTCGCCCATGGACTTCAGCAATGCCAGGGGCAGAGCCAAGCCGCTGCCTACCGCTTAATACTCTCCACAAGCCTCGTTTGAAGAAGGACATGTCATAGCGCTCGGGAAACACCGTAGAGGGGAGCTCATTCCATAGCCGGATGGTACGTGGCAAAAAAGACCTCTGGAAACGCACTGTGGATGACCGCAGTGGCTCCAGGNGTGGCAAAAAAGACCTCTGGAAACGCACTGTGGATGACCGCAGTGGCTCCAGGTAGTATGGATGAACTCTACTCCGGTGGCGGGCGGTGCGATGGTAAAAACGAGATGCCGGTATCATCTCGAACAATTCCTCAGAGCACTCCCCATGGAACATACGGTACAAAATATAGAGGGAACCGAAGTCCCTCCGCAGACCCAGAGGATCACGTACCATCCAGCACTGGAATGAAATCCTTTCCATGGTGTTTTCTTTGCGCTTCCTTCTTCAAACGAAGTGTAAAATAAGGTCCAAGGAAGCAGCAACTTGGCTTTGGTAACGTCTACGGACTTATCAGTCTACTTTCGTGGTTATCTAAAAAAACAGCAATAACATAGAAAGAGAAAAACCTACCGCCTCCACTATTGCAGCTTTCCTCTTACATTCGTAACTCGATGGTGATGACCCAAATCCCTATTCTATTTTTTACGTCACACAAAATGGCTCCGTTCTGTGATAAAAAACATTTTATGCATCTCCTGATTTATGAACTCTATGTCGTAATTTCTCATTTTTGGTCCTGTTAATGACACGGCCCTACATCAGGTGTCGTGGCTTATCTCTTTCCGTGAACAAAAGCAGGTTTATATGAAACCATAATGCGTTTTTAAATGCCTTTTAAATGAGTAATTATAATCTATGTTACGAAGGTTTTTACCATTTTACTGGGCGGTAGCTATCATACAACGCAAGACATATGCTTGAATCTCGCTTACGACATTTTCAAGATAAGCTAGCATATATATTGATACGCTAGTAAGAGTGACGCCATCTATGGCCGAATAGCCTGAACGTATATTGAAGGATCTAGTAGCACCTAGAACGCTCGAGAAGTACAACGCCATCTATTGTCAGATAGCGGAAACACAATACTAGAGATGTGTGGAATACTCTCGATAATTCTAGGGATGAGGTATCGACTATAAAAGGGTTACAGGGATGGCACGCAGTCAGTCAGCAATCGGAACTACTCGAAGCGAAACAGCGAACGGATCACCTGAAGCGAAGTGGAAGAAGCGAATTGAGGAGTTTAAAGTGTTTTAAGTGTTGAATACAGTTTTTAGTTGTAATTTGGTGGATTTTTTTTCCCCAGCGCGTAACAATATACAAGCTTCGAACAACAACATTCGGACCGTCGGTCTACCGAGCAATATGACCCGCTCGGTGAAAGATCTTCCCTTTGTCGTATACCTACATTTTACACCATTTTTATTGCATTAACTAGCTCACCTACAACTTATGTCAACGTATCGGCGCATCGGCAGGATGTACCATACACTATGGGACATTAATGATATGGAATTCTCAAGTGTGTTGAAGTCTAGATTATCAAACCCACATTACTGTTGAAATAGGCTTCATAGGCTGGAGGGCCTATCCGTGGAGGCTTACAGTACCAACAGTAGATTCATGTTAGCAATCGTAATAACTAATTCTAATAGTAGCTAATGCCAATAATAATAATAATAGCTAATGCTAATACTAATAGCTAATAGTAAAAAACTAATGTCCATTCTCTGGTGAGTACTCAAGAATCCATTGGGAGAGATGCGATGTTTTAGACCTAATTATTGTGAACTCTATCATTCATATGTGTATTTTGATAAAAAAAAATTCATTTTAAATCCATGGTTTTCATAGCTCATGAAGACTAATAATATATTTTACAATCCATAAGAACGAAAATTTATCATTACTAGTGGTTCCCCGGTAGACCAAATTCGACTATAATTAATTGAAATTAGGTATAAGTTTGTTCAATATTATGATTCTATTGTCATATATCGTACAGGGCACGCGCGCATTCACATCAGCACTTTTACATCGCTTTACTCAAACCGTAGTATAATGTTATGTTATGGGATGTTACGACAGTAATTCATATAACTATTAACATAGGTGTAAGTCTTACTAACAATTAATATGAGTCATGGTTACTTGCAATAAAAACATTATTATTATTATTATTATAAAACGCCAGTACACGTCCAGCACTCAGCTCGTCCTACGAGACTTCTTGTCGAACCGTTCGTTTCGATATCGAGTAGAGGGAACTCGCTCTCGTCCCCGTCAACTGACTGCCGGAGTCCCGCAAGGCTCCGTGCTCTCCCCGTTATTATTTAGTTTGTATATCAATGATACACCCAGATTTCCGGATACCCATCTAACGCTCTTCGCCGATGACACGGTTATCTACTACTCGTGTAGGAAGATGTCGTTGCTTCATCGGCGACTCCAGATCGCAGTAGCCACCATGGGACACTGGTTCCGGAAGTGGCGAATCGACATCAACCCCACGAAAAGCACAGCGGTTCTCTTCAAAAAGGGTCGCCCTCCGAATACCACTTCGAGCATCCCACTTCTTAATAGGGGCGCAAACACCTCCGCCGTTAGCCCCATCACTCTTTTTGGCCAGCCCATACCGTGGGCCTCGAAAGTCAAATATCTAGGCGTCACCCTCGACAGAGGGATGACATTCCCTCCCCACATAAAAACGGTACGCGACCGCGCCGCGTTTATACTGGGACGACTCTATCCAAAGCTTTGTAGTCGAAGCAAACTGTCCCTCCGCAATAAGGTAACTCTCTACAAAACTTGTATACGCCCCGTCATGACGTATGCAAGCGTAGTGTTCGCTCACGTAGCCCGCACCCACTTGAAATCCCTTCAGGTTATTCAATCCCGATTCTGCAGGATAGCCGTCGAAGCACCATGGTTCATGAGGAACGTGGATCTTCACGATGACCTGGAGCTCGACTCAGTTAGTAAGTATCTACAGTCGGCATCGCTGCGCCATTTCGAGAAGGCGGCACGACATGAGAACCCTCTCATCGTGGCCGCTGGAAACTACATACCCGACTCAGTAGATCGAATGGTAAACTGTCGACGTCGCCCAAAGCACGTCATTACGGATCCTCCTGATCCATTAACGGTGCTTTTAGGCACCACAAGCACCGGTCACCGTCCTCGTCGAACCCGCCGCTTGCGACGAAGGGCTCGACGAGCGAACTAACCCGTAGACACAGCCCACTGAGTTTCTCGCCGGATCTTCTCAGTGGGTCGCGTTTCCGATCCGGTGGTAGATTCTGCTAAGCACTGCTCTTGCTAGGGTCAGTGTTAGCAACTCTCCGGTTTGAGCCCCGTCAGCTCACCTACAAACGTTAGGGCGAAGCTGAAATAGCCTCTCAAGGGTATCAGCATAAGTAGGAAAAAAAAAGCACTCATATACAGCGGTACTCACCACATACATAGATAGAATTAGTTACTTGTTAGCGAAGTATATAATAAACGGATATTCTTTGACTATCAGTGATTTCTTCCTATCTAAATCTCAAGTTGTGTACGCCACATTCGGCAGCGCATACAAAGACTATTATACTTCTTTAGTCACAGATTTCGCCAAGATTACACTTTAAACAAACATTAATAAAGACAAAACAATATTTAATCTATTCTCAATTTGACCACAGACTATAAGCAATAAGAAAAGTTTGACTATAAACACATAGTATGCATGCGTGTGTGTGTCAATTACATAGCAGTGTGTGTAATGTTTTTATTGATCTATTGTATGTTTATGCTCAATTTAAAAAAAAATAATATTCTGCACTCCTTCTCTATATTCTCTATAAGTGTGGGAAATTTCATACTCCTCCGTCCGCGCAATTTTCGTAAAAAGGGGTACAAAGTTTTTGCTTCACGTATTAATATATAGATTGTTAAAGAACAACAAAAAGCTATTGGTTATGCCAACATTTTGGGCCAAAGTCCAAAAACAGAGCAATTCATTATTATTGAAAATTTTAATCGTAGCTGTGTATGAAAATTTTCTATCATAATTCACATTCCGTTTTTTTACAAAATCCTGGCTATCTTATAATTACTTTATACCTAATTACCTTATAATTACTTTATACCTAATTATCTTATGATTACTTTATATCTAATTACCTTATAATTACTATTTTTTATTTACTAGTAACTAGCGATCCGCCCTCGCTTCGCTTCGGGGTCTGTAATTATTGTTGATTTTATAAAATTTTCTTCTATACAAATTGGCACCTGAGCTAGTGCCTTGAAAATTCGCATTTTCGGTTGCTTTTAATCATAACTATTCGAATATTTGTCCAAATAATGTAATGTAAAATATCTATGTAAAATATCATCTAATTGATAATATTTATTTAAGGGTGGGCCGACACCTATTGAGGTTCGCGGGGATCCGCTGCATGTAGGCAGCGCAGCACCGGTCTTTGAGGCGAGGCTTGGGGGAGGCCTATGTCCAGCAGTGGACGTCCATGGGGTGATAGAATAGAATACAAAAAAAAAATATATATTTATGTATATGTTTTTTTTTATTGCTTAGATGTGTGGACGAGCTCGGTATTAAGTGATTACTGGAGCCCATAGACATCTACAACGTAAATGCGCCACACACCTTGAGATACAGTTCTAAGTTCTCAGTATAGTCACAATGGCTGCCCCACCCTTCAAACCGAAACGCATTACTGCTTCACGGCAGAAATATGTATTTATTTAAGTACGAATATTTGTATGTATAAATATTATGTATGTTATATATATACATATGTTTAAGTACCTAATATCACTATAACACTACAGCTACCAAGATACATCTCTGCACCCACCTAAGGTAGACTGTCAGAGAATGTCTATGTCATTAAGTCCGCCTTTATACTGTAAAGTGTATAATGTTATAAATAAATAAATAAAATACAAAGTTTGTCTACTTTAAATGCCAGATGCGATAAAAGTGCTTATTGTATTTGTTTTTGGCGATAATGGCTTACACACAAAATATAGATATATGCTGTCGAGGACTATTTTTTGTATACGTGTAACTTCAACAATTTTTTTTTCCTAATTTTTTTATTTTTTTTTTATTGCTTTGATGGATGGACGAGCTCACAGCCCACCTGGTGTTAAGTGGTTACTGGAGCCCATAGACATCTACAACGTAAATGCGCCACCCACCTCGAGATATAAGTTCTAAGGTCTCAGTATAGTTACAACGACTACCCCACCCTTCGAACCGAAACGCATTACTGCTTCACGGCGGAAATAGGCAAGGCGGTGGTACCTATCCGCGCGGACTCACAAGAGGTCCTACCACCAGTGATTACGCAAATTATAATTTTGCGGGTTTGATTTTTATTACACGATGTTATTCCTTCACCGTGGAAGTCAATCGTGAACATTTGTTGAGTACCTATTTCATTGGAAACATTGATACCCGGCTGCGGGATTCGAACACCGGTGCATCGCTACATACGAATGCACCGGACGTCTTATCCTTTAGGCCATGACGACTTCAAAACTTATTATATATTCAAAACTTGACGCTTATTGTTATATTTTGGGTGATTCACAGTACATCTTTATAAATTACAGCTTATGTGTTATTCTGATGTGTAAGCTATATTATTGTAAAATTTCAGCAAAATCCCTTCAGTAATTTTTGCGTGAAAGAGTAACAAATATACATCTATACATTCTTACAAACTTTCGCGTTTATAAAATAAAATTATTACGAAGTAGGATAACGCCAGAATATCGGGAATCCATTAGTAAAATAGTGATAAGAATCCATTCAATAATAATAATAATAAATAAATATTTACTAACAATCACGCCACGTTAACTGGTCCCGTGATAAGTTCGTAAAGAACTTGTGTTACAGGTACCAGATAACGGAAATAAATGTAAGATTTTTTATTATACACATACATATATTTAATATACATCCATAGCCCTGGAAAATACATTTATATTTACCAATACAAATATCTTCCCTTGGCGGGATTCGAACCCGCGACCCCCTTGTGTAGTGACCATGTCACTTACCACTACACCAGACGGCCGTTAAGTTAATAATAATATTTAATACTATATCCTCTCAATGACCTTCTACATTTATTTTTGTCAAACATAATCATAATATGTTTTGATCTTACTTCTAATACGTTTTGATCGCTAAAGAAACTTAAAGAATGTCATCTGTCTTTTGAAGAAGCATTGTATAAAGCAAGTTTGCTTCTTAACTTAATAATCTTTGTGTAAGCCTTTGAAAATCCTTTTCGATTCTCAGAATGACATCAAACATATGTCCATTGGGCGTTCTTGGATTGTGACGAGTCGTTTTCATAACTAGAAGGTAGATTTGCGATTTATTTGTCTCGAATACAGTAAAATTGATCTATCATCATGGTATTATTATTCTAAAATAATAACCAAATATTGTAATGTTTTTTCAGATAATTGTTTTGTAAAATTAATTGTGAAATTAATAAATGACTCACGTTTTGCAAAATATATTGTTTAGACACAAGGGATAATGGCTATGCGTTGAAAATTAGCAACACAATTAGAGGCAGATCGTATATTCATTAATTTGCGACTAACTCTCTGGTGCACTCTCTTACTCTCACTTACTGGTGGTAGGACGTCATGTGTGTTTGCACGAGTAGGTACAACCACCCTGCCTATTTCTGCCGTGAAGCGTGTCGGTTTGAAGGGTGGGGTAGTCGTTGTAATTATACTGAGACCTTAGAATGTATATCTCTAGGTGGGTGGCGCATTTACGTTGTAGATGTCTATGGGCTCCAGTAACCACTTAACACCAGGTGGGCTGTGAGCTCGACCACACATGTAAGAAATAAAAAATAAAAAAAAAACACCAGGTGGGCTGTGAGCTCGTCCACCCATCTAAGCAATAAAAAAAAGGTTTATGTGTACCAGTCCCTAGGTCCCATAGTACAAGGAATCTTACTTTGAGATCAGTTTGCTTAGTGCGAGTTTTTAATGTTCTCGACAGCGTTAAAGTTAACTCAAATTTCTATGCAGTTGGAACAGCGCCCGTAGCGGCAAACGTAGGCAAACGTTCCGACTCGAAAATGTAAAATTAAAATTTAGACATTATTATTATTATTATTATAAATTTTTATGAATGAAACATCTCAACTATGCCTGTATGTGATTTTTTACCTATTGTACATAAAAAAAAAAACGGTTAGGTAAAGTTCCCTTGTGTGTTCATAGTGCATAATGTAATTTTCTAAATAATTTTAATCACAAATGTATCGTCTTGTAGAAATATCGTGTTTTAAGAAGGTTTTGGGGATTTTTTTCCATTTTGTGTTAGAGTGGAACCGTGTTGTAAAATACCGTGTTATATAGGGTTACTCATAGGCGTAATACGGTTATAAAATATCAAAGCATGTCTCGACGATGATTTACCTCGTGCTGTGTTTCGGCTTTGAAGTTAATTAAGTAATTACCAATAGTAAATACCATTTAGACTATAAATGAACAGTAATGCTATTATTGTAAGACATTGAATCAACTAAAATCAAATGGGCTAGTTTATTCTCATCGCATCTAAAGATCTTCAAGCCAGTTTTTTGGTTTAATAAGGTCATGTAAGCTAACACGGATTTTTCTCACGGATCGTTTGGAACCTCTGGGTCTGCGGAGGGACTTCGGTTCCCTCTGTATTTTGTACCGTATGTTCCATGGGGAGTGCTCTGAGAAATTGTTTGAGATGATCCCCTCATGTCCTTTTTATCATCGCACCTCCCGCCATCGGAGCAGAGTTCATCTATATTATCTGGAACCGCTGCGTTCATCGACAGTGCGTTTCCAGAGGTAATTTTTGCCACGTACCATCCGGCTATGGAATGAGCTCCCCTCCAAGGTGTTTCCTGAGCGCTATGACATGTCGTTCTTTAAAACAGGCTTGTCGAGAGTATTAAGCGGTAGGCAGCGGCCTGACTCTGGCCCGGCATTGCTGAAGTCCATGGGCGACGGTAGCCACTCACAATCAGGTGGGCCGTATGCTCGTCTGCCTACAAGGGCAACAAAAAAAATTACAATAAATTTGATACCACAAAACAAATCCTTAGAACCTAATCGTATCTTGCAAAATGCATTTCGGTTCGAATATACAGGCCCGGGACACGATCGCGATTGATACGGCTTCAGAAATAGCTAGTAAACTTCATTCCGAGGTTAAATCTTCAGACAAAATTGTTTTCGAAGAAAATCAAATCGATGGATCTTCTGAAAAGATTTGAAGATATTAATGTGTTTCTTTTATCTGATGTTTGCGGGTAGTTGCAGATAAATCTGACAACTGTGTTGAATATATGCGTGATAAAATTTCTTCATTTGTTTAATTCTTTAGCTTGCGTGGTTTTGTTGGCATACGCTTTTGTTATTGTTTCATTGTCATATTGTGTTATGTTATCAAATAAAAGAAATCTACCAAAAGATCTTAAATTTTGAAAAGTTCTGAATCGCAAAATTTGGACTTTTGGATATTCACTTCGCAAGATTATATTCACTACTAACTGCTCTTTTCTTGAACTCTTCCTCATTTCGAAAAGACTGAATTTTTTGTATGTATTTTAATTTTAATTTAATGCTGGTGCTTCTCATGGGGTTCCATTAAAATTTTATCGAGATTAAGCAGTTGTTTTTGAGTTAACCTTAATGCATTTTTAATTGACTTCGAACTATACTCCCATTCTAATTTGTTCAAGTCAGTATTGTTTTTTTATTAAAGCTTTATATTATGTATAGTATAACTGTTTGCAATTCAAAACGCATTACTATTTCGTCTGAGAATTAGGCAGGATGGTGGTATGCAATTTGGCCTTAAAATACTTTTTACTGGTGGTAGGACCTCTTGTGAGTCCTCACGGGTAGGTACCGCCACCCTGCCTGTTTATGCCGTGAAGCAGTAATGCGTTTCGGTTTGAAGGGTGGGGCAGCCGTTGTAGCTATACTTGAGACCTTAGAACTTATATCTCAAGGTGGGTGGCGCATTTACGTCGTAGATGTTTATGGGCTCCAGTAAGCCAGTAATGGACGGGGACACATCATAGGAAAAACAAAATTGTTATCTTTATTTAATTCCAAGCATTTTCGTATTTATCTACCTTTTAAACCTTCTCTGGACCTCCGCAAATAATTCAAGACCAATATTGGCCAAATCGGTCCAGCCGTTCTCGAGTTTTAGCGAGACTAACGAACAGCAATTCATTTTTATATATACAGATATAACTAGTCAGGTCATAAGTATTGTCACACAGTAAAAACTTTTCTTTTAGAATGCTCTCCACAAAAAAGTTTATTGAATTCGAATTTCGAATTGTTCATGAAAATAAAAATGTATACTTTTAGAATTTTACTCATTTTTAAATATGGAGTGGACGCTTAAAGAAGACCGTGTTGCAGTTATTGCGTTGCATCGTTGCGGTTACGCGCCAATTCAAATTTTTAACATACTGAAAAATTTGAATATAACCAAAAGATTCGTTTATCGTACCATCAAACGATACAATGAAGACTCTAGTGTAGATGACAGGTCAAGAAGTGGTCGCCCTCGGTCTGTTAGGACTCCAGCAGTGATAAAAGCTGTGAAGGCGCGAATTCAAAGAAATCCCAAACGTAAGCAGAAACTGTTGGCCCTTCAGATGGGGTTAAGCAGAACCACGGTGAAAAGGGTGTTAAATGAAGACTTAGGGCTTCGGGCATATCGAAGAAAAACAGGACATCGTTTGAATGCTCGTCTAATGGACCTGAGACTGAAGAGATGCCGCGCTTTGTTGAAGCGGTACGCGGGAAAAAAATATCGGGAAATTCTTTTTTCGGATGAAAAAATTTTTACCGTAGAAGAGAGCTACAACAAACAAAATGATAAGGTGTACGCACACAGTAGTGAAGAAGCGAGCAACCGTATTCCGCGTGTCCAACGAGGTCATTTTCCATCCTCGCTCATGGTATGGTTGGGAGTTTCTTATTGGGGCTTAACAGAGGTACATTTTTGTGAGAAAGGTGTAAAAACGAATGCAGTTGTGTATCAAAATACAGTCCTGACGAACCTTGTGGAACCTGTTTCTCATACCATGTTCAATAACAGGCACTGGGTATTCCAACAAGATTCGGCGCCAGCTCATAGAGCGAAGAGCACACAAGACTGGCTGGCGGCGCGTGAAATCGACTTCATCCGGCACGAAGACTGGCCCTCCTCCAGTCCAGATTTGAATCCGTTAGATTACAAGATATGGCAACACTTGGAGGAAAAGGCGTGCTCAAAGCCTCATCCCAATTTGGAGTCACTCAAGACATCCTTGATTAAGGCAGCCGCCGATATTGACATGGACCTCGTTCGTGCTGCGATAGACGACTGGCCGCGCAGATTGAAGGCCTGTATTCAAAATCACGGAGGTCATTTTGAATAAACTTTAGTGTCATAAGAATCTATGTTTTGTTAAGTTCATTTTGGTATATGAATGCTTACATAATGAATAAAGTTGTTTCAATTATTTTACATTAAACATGTGACAGAATTTATGACCTGACTAGGTAGATAAGATAAGAACATTTAAAGCACTTAATCTCTTTTAAAATTAATATTAAAAATTAAACAGTAAACAGTATTAATAAACTATACAAAACTGAACTGTATTTTTGCTCAATGACATACTTCACTCCATGACAATGAGTGACACTGAAGAAAAATCCTTTTTAAAAAACGAAAGAGTATTAAATAATAAAGGTATAAAGGATTTTCTGTACATATATCTTTTGTAAATACCTAGACAAAGAGCAAGCAAACCTGTTCGTCACACAATGTTTGGTGATTGCGGGAATCGAACCCACGACCCTCGGCACAACAGGCAAGGCCGCTAACCACTATGCCACCGAGTCAGTCAAATGTATGAATAGAAAACGAAACGAAATGGGATGCTAATTCCGACTTCCGATGACACATTATAATAATACCTAAATATGATTTATGATTCAACCTGCCCGGTAATAAGGAAAATTTTGCTCGTGCCCATTTTTGTCCCGGTTATAATTAGCCCTGGATGGATGACACGGATATTTTTGTCGCCGGCCTGACTCGCAGTGTCCACATAACCTTTTTTTAATTATATTTGCATAATTAATTTCGGTTAGTCTGTTTTGTGCGGAGTCGTGTTTTATTTTAACATTTTTTTCCGGTCGGCAGACTCATAGGGACTATAAAGCATCAAGCTGATATACGTACTCTAATACGGTTTTTACTGGTGGTAGGACCTCTTGTGAATCCGCGCGGGTAGGTACCCTGCTTATTTCTGCCGTGAAGCAGTAATGCGTTTCGGTTTGAAGCGCGGGGCAGCAGTTGTAACTAAACTGAGACCTTAGAACTTATATCTCAAGGTCGGTGGTTTTTTTTATTTCGTAGATGTCTATGGGCTCCAGTAACCACTTAACACCAGGTGGGTTGTAAGCTCGTCCACCCATCTAAGCAAAAAAAAAGGCTTCGATTTTTTCGATCGCAAGTGTTATTTTTAAAGAGTGTTAAATAAATGTAAAAAACAGTTTTACATAAAATTGTTTTATTTATTCTCCATTAATCGTTCTATCGCACACCGCACACTTGGTCCTACCAAAATTTCCGATACATACTCTCGAATCATTTAAATAATAGGTATTATTTATCTATTTTTATATACATTATGTACAATGATTACATTTTATATATACCGAAAAAAATCTACTAGAGTAACCCTCTGACGCAGTCGGGTGAAAGCTATAAAATAAATAATTAAGCCTGCTTTATTGTATTAAATTATTTTTGACTCATAAAAAATTCAGAATTTCTTTTTTGCTGTTGTCGGGCGGTAGACTCATAGAAACACACGTTAAGGTCATCAGTGACCAGGTCATTAATGACCCCAACGTGCACGAGACCTAAGTCTAACCCGTTTGCGGCAGAAATATGCAGAATGTAATATCCAGTAATACTTTAAAGATCGTAATGTAACATGTTTTTAATCTAGTCAATTAATATAATTGGAGGGTTTTACATTTTATACTTTAGTAGCGACCCGCCCTCGCTTCGCTTCGGAAACTGTAATTTATTATTGATTTCTCCACTATTTAATGGATGTTATTATACATATAAACCTTCCTCTTTAATCACTCTATCTATTAAAAAAAACCGCATCAAAATCCGTTGCGTAGTTTTAAAGATTTAGGCATACATAGGGACAGACAGACAGATATAGGGACAGAGAAAGCGACTTTGTTTTATACTATGTAGTGAAGAATGCTTAGTTTCTCTTGAGTTGCCCGACGGGTAAATGGTTTATACATGACTTCCATTAGTATGCCTGAGCTTCAAACCTGAACTCATTTCTGCGTCTAGCATTGTACAATTAAGAAAATTTGCATAAGTCTGGCGTTAAAACTTATTGGATGTGAAAAGACATCATTAAAAAAAAAACAGTTCACGAAAACAAAGAAGTTGAAGGTAACTATTAAAAAATAAATAATATTTAAATACGCTTTTATAGAAAATCCAACTAAAAAATAGAAAATAAATTTTAATAATTTTGAATTAAAAATAGTGTAAAAAAAATGATTTTATTGTAAAAAAAAGGGTGGGGTGCATGGTATAGGTAGTTATAAATATTTTAAGAACCGATATGAGTAGAAGGGTTATTTTGGTAATATCCTGAAAAGCACCCCACACTTTTTTACAACAATATCATTTTTTCTATTTTTTAGTTGGATTTTCTATAAAAGCGTATTTTGTTAGTGTTTTTAAACTATTATTTATTTCTCTTTTTTTTTTTAAATTGATTTGTCATCGGTCCTGAATACGTATACCAAATTTCGAGTTAATCCGACGTTTTGAAGGGGGTCAAAATGATGTTTAAAGTTCAAAGTTTCCGTTACAAACATACATACGTCTGAAGTTAATAAAATCGTATTAAAAAAAAAACAACAACAAAAAAAAAAGTTTCTGTGCTGCACGCAATGTACTTAATAAATGACCTTTGGGGTCATCGTTTTCTTCGTCTTCCAATCCTCTTCGCTTTAGATGTGAAAAACGAAGCTGGTTAAAGCATGCGACATGTGTTGTGATTGTTTTTGATATGGTAGATCTTTAATCATTTACATAAGGAAAACCTTTAAATATACTATTAAAAAGTTATGCATCTATACATTTTTTAAGCACCAATAGAGAATACTATTTAGAATATAGATTGTATTTTATAAAACTGAAGTTTTAAATCGCTTTCCGTCCTGCTCGCGAGGGTACTGTGTGAGCAGGATGGCAGAGTTTTTTTTTTATCTAGTATATTTATAGAGTATTTGACATATTTTGATACAGGGTGTAAGAAAACCGCACCAGTGACTTTGATTATTCTGTTGTAAATGATTAAATACTACATTTTTGGCTAGTGAGCAACTACATCAACAAAAAATCGAAACATGTCGTGTGAAATTGACTGCGAGATATTATTGATTTGCGAAACTTCTTGAAATCAAACGGAAATTGTTTAGTTTTTAGTTAATATTTAACTAGCTCGACTTCTGAGAGGTTTCCTACACCCTGCATTACTTAAACACTTTATTTAATTAAACTACCTATTTATAATTATATTCAATAATCATGTTCAAGCGCAAATTACCTTATTCTTAATTTCATACAATCATTATTATAACTATAACGTCTTAAGCGGAGTAAAGTTTATCCGGAACAAAATGCTACAATAACAGGAAAACTGAGATACAACAAATTGTCTAATTATTTACCAACTTTAAAACCTAACTCAACGAAGAACAAAGGGCTAATCAATCAAGGCGTACCTTAAGCTGCTATTTTTTTTTTGCGCCACCCTCCTTGAGATATAAGTTCTAAGGTCTCAGCATAGTTACAACGGCTACCCCACCCTTCAAACCGAAACGCATTACTGCTTCACGGCAGAAATAGGCGGGGTGGTGGTACCTACCCGTGCGGACTCACAAGAGGTCCTACCACCAGTAAATGTTAGTATATTATTAGTATTATAATAAATTAGTTTAAAATAATTAGAGCACGAATGACTGAAGCTACTTTTAAGATTTTAATTCGCGTTTTTTATTGTCATTACAATATTTCCGACATTTCTGATTTATTTTACGGTTTTTATGATCATGACAGTAGGTTTAATTATGTCTAAGGCTCACAAAAATCGAATACAATATCGAAGGGTGAAAGACCTTTGTTTTTTTTTTATTGCCCTTGTAGGCAGACGAGCCGTATCCCACCTGATGGTGAGTGGTTACCGTCGCCCATGGACTTCAGCAATGCCGCCCATGGACTTCAGCAATGCCAAATTGGTTTAAACGACATTTCGCACAATACCCGTCATTTATCTTTGTAATTAAAGATCCGTTTTATTTGGTTTTAGCATCAACAATTCAATGTTTTTAATTGAACTTCAATTAAGTTTACCCCAATCAAATAGCCATTTACTGGTGGTAGGATCTCTTGTGAGTCCACACGGGTAGGTACCACCACTCTGCCTATTTTTGCCGTGAAGCAGTAATGCGTTTCGGTTTGAAGGGTGGGGTAGCCGTTGTAACTATACTGAGACCTTAGAGCTTATATCTCAAGATGGGTGGCGCATTTACGTTTTAGATGTCTATGGGTTTCAGTAACCACTTAACACCGGGTGGGCTATGAGTCCACCCATCTAAGCAATAAAAAAAAAGCTGAATAACTTTTTTGTTATGATATGTTTTCCAAATTTTTTACTTTAAATAGCCTGTAAAGTTGCAAAAATTTCGCTTGAACCCATAGTCTTTCACACCTCGATATTATATTAATTACACATATGTATTTGCTTTTGCTAAGCTCACTGCTCGTATAGTAAAATTTAAGCATGCTTATTTAGGTCCATTGAATTGAAATAACGAGCCACGGAAATTGCCAACAATTTAATTGTCTCTTCAGCAGTTTCGATACGCTCTAAGCCGAAAACAGTCCTATTTGGAACCGAGCCAATAACGGGCAATTTAGTATGGAGGCTGAATGATATCTTTAGACTGAATTCGTAATTAAACACTCTAATACGGTATTCATTCCTCCTGCAAATAAACTCTTTATTTCCAGTCAAATGATGAGCCAGTACACGTTTAAATTGGCACAGAAAGGCATCTCACAGTCTATACGGCGTTAAACCATAAACACAATTTTTGATCTCTTGATTAATAACAAGATCCACTATTATCATGAAATACGATTCTGTGGCGGTAGCCATCATAAAACGTAAGGTATTTGACAGATGCCTGAATTTCGCTTGTGGCATTTTCAAGATAAGCTTGTGAGTCCGAACGGGTAGGTACCACCACCACGCCTATTTCTTCCGTGAAGCAGTAATGCGTTTCGGTTTGAAGGATGGGGTAGTCGTTGTAACTATAGTAACCTTAGAACTTATATCTCAAGGCGGGTGGCGCATTTACGTTGTAGATGTCTATGGGCTCCAGTAACCACTTAACACCAGGTGGGCTGTGAGCTCGCCCACACTAATGCAATAAAAAAAAAAAAAATAAAAAACATTAAAAATCTGCTTTGGAATACACTCCTCAGCACGGTGTTGCCCTTGCACCAAAACATGTACTTCCTCAAACTAGATTCGGAAGGAGTCCTTGGCAGGAGTGGCTTGCTCGATCCATTAACGATACCTGGTGAACCCTTAGCTCGTCTTGTGGCAATGAATATAGCAAGCTGTGATGTTATTATACATAAGAGTAGATTGTTTTACTATCTCTCAGCGACTGCGATGACCCAGACCTGCAGCTGTATTCATAATGCGATCTTAACAGTTCTACCCTGGTGATATTTTGCGTCATATGCTTAATGATCCTCCAAACTTCTTGACGCTTTGAGAACTATTCAAACTAGAATAGCCATTACTCCAAAACAACATCCTGTTGCCAAAATTCATGTCATTAATGTCTATGGATTTTCATTTCAAGATAGTTCATCAAAATATCTACGAAATAATACTAAAAAAATATATCATAAAAAACTAACAGATATTATATAATTAGCTTAGAAACATATAATATAATGCAATCATCAAATATAACTAGTATATATATTTTACCTAAGATATTTTCAATTAAACATAATTAGTACCTAAAGATGCAATTCATATATCATTGCGTACATTATTTAATATTCAAATTTACACTTGTGTAGCTATATCGTTGTTCATTAAGAAAGGGTCTTTGACCTCACATGAATTCTTTTTCCTCGGTTTGGGGGGTGGTTTTGGAGCAGTCCTTCTGCCCAGAGTGCCGCTGACTGCATTCCCACTGTACGCTATCCTCAAATCCCTTGGACTCTTCAGAAGACTCTCGCTCTCCACCAAAGTCATCTTCAAAGGCCGGTTATCTGAATTCGCCATGGCTTGTAGATTAAGAAGCTGGTTGTGGATGTTCGGAGAGCTGATGCTGCTTCTTGGAATTGTTGCGTGGGGAGTTCCCGGCGCTGGAGACGGTGCAGGCTCGATTTCTTCTTCATTATAGTGGACTCTTGTCATCGGCCCTAAGTCCATCTCGCTCTTGTTCAAGCTGTAGTAATTTCCACCGTGGAAGAGTTTCATGTTGAAAGTGTCGTAATAAGGAATGACTCCATTCAAAGTTGAAAAGACTTGGGGTCTGGGGTTGCCTTCTGGAAACCTTGGCCTTCTTGGTAACGTCACGTAGCCTTTTGGGTTGAACGAGCCTTGAACATTTGGAGACTGAAATCTACTGTACAAATCACTTGAGTCTGCGTAAGTTGGAGATTTGATCGGGCTGCAAATAGTTTGCTTTGTCGTTCCAGTTGACGAGATTTGGGCTCTGAGTGGAAACGAAAGCAGATCAGGAGGATATGTTTGGTCTTGTGAATACCGGTCTGCTACTAAGGTTTCTTGGGAAATCTTCGGAAACTCTGCTTCTTGGTGCCGTCTGCTGTCTTCGGAGGTAGCTGAGAAGAAAAAGACATTGTTATTCACTATCAAAAATCATTTTCATCTTTAAAAACTACGATATTTTTGTTTTAGAAATTTAATGAAAACATTTTCGATTTCTTTATTAAGTGAACGAGCCTATGCTCCGCGTGGTATTCAGTGTTTACCCACTTTCAGACATAAAGCCACAGTCGCAACTGAATTGTGGAACGATTGTCCAATTCTTGAAACGCATGACTACTTTGCACCAGAAATAGGCAAGATGCGATACATTGCGCCCTCCCACAAATACGAGACGGAGATTGAAATACACTGGCATTATACTCAGATAATTCTGCTGTCCATACTCCGGTGGAACCTTTAGTCGTTAATAAATTCGTAAATTAATCTGTACGTCCAATCATTATAGCTCTCGCAGAGCGTATTTTGATTGATACAGAGCTGACACTAATATTTATTTGTATAGTGAAATGCTTATCGATGCTTGGAAGGCATACGTGACTAAGTGACAATAACTGCTTTGTACATAAATGATAGGCAATAATCATACGCTATGCGCAAAAAAAATTTTTTTCTAGTTCTATTAAAATCATTTCAATCCTACAGCTAGATTCGTTAAAATAGATTTTTTTCAGGTATTTCAAATTTAAATAAGTTTTTACTGGTGGTAGGACCTCTTGTGAGTCCGCACGGGTAGGTACCACCGCCCCGCCTATATCTGCCGTGAAGCAGTAATGCGTTTCGGTTTAAAAGGTGGGGCAGCCGTTGTAACTATACTGAGACCTTAGAACTTATATCTCAAGGTGTGTGGCGCATTTACGTTGTAGATGTCTATGGGTTCCAGTAACCACTTAACACCAGGTGGGCTGTGAGCTCGTCCACACATCTAGGCAAAAAAAAAAAAGTCTACTGTAAAGTTCACGCATTGTGGCTTAGTCACGTTTGCCTTTCAAGCGTGGTTATGTATTCCAATTTGAAGGGTAGAAAAGTACTGTGACCAGCGAGTCACTGTGAGTAGAATACGAAGTTGAATCGTGACGAAGCTAGAATATTCCTGAAACAGCTAAACAGGACTACGTGAATGTTCGTTTGCTATGATAAGCATAAGTTAGCGTTTATCGTATATCGCAAAACCGATACTTGGTACTCTCGTGGTCAATGACCGCATCTATTCACCCTCATATAGCAGCAATACTAGCCTGGAGCTTACGCTTCAGCTGGTTTTAATTGATGTACATTCGGTCATCTTAATCTCAGTGGTGTCAATTGTATTGCGTGTGAAGTATTGTGTTGTAGTAGGCAATTTTGCAATGTTTTCTTTGCCAGAGATCAATATATTGCCATTCTAAACTTTGGTCAAAATAAACTCCGCGCTCTAAGAGTGAAAACGTCACAAAGACACAAAGCTATTTTAGAATTAATAATATAATTTCATCATCTTTTTAGCGTGGTATGGACGTGTGATGCGTAGAGAGGAGATGCATGTATGGGAGATGTATGGAAATGGTAGTGCAAGGTAGAGGGGGAAGAGGTCGACCGAAGAAGTCATGGGTAGAGTGTTTGAATGATGACATGAGAGAAAGAGGAGTGAGTGTTGAGATAGCGGCTGATAGAGGAGAACGGAATAGAAAAATTCCTTGTGCCGACCCCACCTAGTGGGATAAGATGGAGACAAAGAAGAAGAAGATATTTTATTATAACTTGAGTAAAACGGAGTTCATATTATGTTCTAAATTAATCTCGGTCTACCTAAAAACTTCATGCAAATTTGTTCAGCAGTTCCTAAGTTATGCGAGAATAAACGAACAGACAAACAGAAAATTCACACTAAAACCAAAAAAATAACACAAAATAGAATAATCGCTTCTTTCTAATTCTATTACTCTTTAGTTTATGCTTTATGTTTACTGGTGGATGGGGTGGATAAGGAGATCCTAAAACCGGGCTCAGGAATTGGGAGAAGCCTATGCCCAGCAGTGGAAGACTGCGGGCAGATGATGATAATGACAATGATGATACAGATGCACCGATCTACTGTTTCATTATTATCACAAGCAAAGTTTGATCTTTATTCAATTTTGTTTCGGACTACTATGAAATTCAATTATTCTAATTAATAGATGTAAATCTCGATGAGAGCTTCAGCACAGCTTTCACTGAAAGTTGTTTGAAGTTTATTATCTTGTGAAATACAAGCGTGGCTGTGTGAAAACTTATAACAATGTACATTTTCTGCCTAGTCAATTCTTGGAGTGGGAGCAAATTTTACGTGGAAAATTTTTGAATTACCCCCGCTCAATATATTTTTCTCGAGCGCTACATATTTGCAGAGGAAAACACACAAAAGTAAATCTCTATTCCCGTTGGAGCCCTGAGATGTTCAATTTAGTCGGAAAAATTATGTTCATATCATAAAAGCTTACTCATTGTTTACGTTCTACGAAAATCTATTAATAATTTTGTTAAAAAAATATCTACGAGGAGAATTTATATTGTGAAAATGTCTGATCAAATTTGAAAATTAAACAATACTTGTAAACAAACTTAAAAAAGCCCATCTATAAAAATATCTCGGTTTTGCTCTCTTACAAGACTACATTCTCAGAACCCAAAAAATGAAAAGAGCTACAGATTTTGTAGAAAAAGTCATTAGTTTCCTTGTAAGGTCAGATATATTATTAGTCAGATATATTATATAATTATAAAAACAATAAGTTTCTCGATCACCAGTTAGTAATACATAATACTAAAAGACAAGAACCTTAAAGCTTCCGCAAGTGCTTATTGAAAATAGTTCTCTTCAGTCATAAGACTTTTCACATTGGCAACTATTAAAGCGCCCGTACCTAACTTTGTTATAACCGTAATAAAACCGTGTTTTTGTACACTTTTTTGTTAAGGGTATTCTCACAACATCAAACAATTTGATAAAGGTACTCTATAGGGCTACATCTGATTTTGTTTTGGCCTTTTCCTTCGCTTAAGTGAAAATTGTGTTTCGAAAACTACATTTATAAAAATAGTGGGTACTTTTATCTGATAATAATTCTTCTTTTAGCATCGCACCGCCCGCCACCAGAGTAGAGTTCATCCATACTATTTGGAGCGTATTTAATAGCAGACAGCAGACAGCAGTGGCGTTTATCCACAGTGCGTTTCCAGAGATCTTTTTTGCCACGTACCATCCGATTTTTTTTTTTTTTTTTTTTTTTTTTTTTTTTTTTTTTTTTTTTTTTTTTTTTTNGAGCGGTTCTATTGAACACAGGTGGCAATGCGGCGCGATTACTACAGGACAAAGAAAAAGCACAACAAAACAGAAATTACGAAAAGAAACAAAACAAATAAATACTTGCAGGAAACCACTTTGTCGGCAGATGTACCACGAACACAGAAACAACAAAAGGAAACAAAACAAATAAAAACTTCCAGAAAGAGCACTTAGTCGGCAGATGAACAATGGCCGGGCTAACAAAAGCCGGGCGAACAAAGACCGGGCGATCGAGTGGACGATGAGCACGTCCGCACGTGACGGGTGCCTCTATCGGAATGGCCATCCGACTTTAGAATAAGCTCCCCTTCAAGATGCTTAGCGAGCGCTATGACATGCTTTTCTTCGAACGAGACTTGTGGAGAGTACTTAATAGCAGACAACGGCTTGTCTCTGTCCCTGACTTTAGCTGATTTTACTGGTGGATGCACGGCATATAACATGCTGGACGTTTAATTAGATCATTAGCAACCCAGACAACCATGTTACTAAGCAATTTTATCCATTTCACACAAGAATAACATTGCTTAAAACACTTCGTCTTCTTCTTGCCCCAGTATGTGAGGTCAGTATAGCATATCCTCATTTCCATTCGGGCCTATCTTACCTCATCTCTGTACTCACATTGCCTTCTTTCACACAATCCATCTAATTATTTTAGTGTCCCTCACATTACCCAACCTAAATGTATTTAACCATTATTGTTCCTACGAAATAATTAATTACAATTTGTTTGTCATTTAACATTGTCACTGGAAGCCATCATAAATTCCACGACCGGTTTCAAGTACGATCACAATGCCGAGAAAAACAAAAATTCAACGGGCATGTTTTTTTTACCCTTTCGGATCCCTTTAGTTTTTTTTTTTTTTTTCAAATTAATAATTAGAATTAAATAAGAGATATATCGTGTTCACAATTATGATGTTTACCGAAAACGAAAGAAGGAGCCTTTCACTCTTAATTACTGGTGGTAGGACCTCTTGTGAGTCCGCGCGGGTAGGTACACCACCCTGCCTATTTCTGCCGTGAAGCAATAATGCGTTTCGCTGTGAAAGAAGAAGCCGTTGGACTCTAAAAACTGAGACCTTAGAACTCATGTCTCGAAGTGGGTGGCGACAGTTACGTTGTAGATGTCTATGGGCTCCAGTAATCACTTAACACCAGGTGGGCTGTGAGATCGCCCACCATTCTAAGCAAAAAAAAATTGTGTTGAGTATTTTTTTATATTACCCATTGGCCCACCTGATGGTGAGTGGTAACCGTTGCTCATGGAGGTCAACAATGCAAGAGGCAGAGCCAAGCCGCTGCCTACCGTTAAGTACCACCCACTAACTTAGCAGATTGATTCGCGTACGTCTTTAATATGTAAGTAGCAGAGTACATTTTCATCTAAATAAAACGGAATAAATTTTAATCGCCAGCGTTAGAACGTCCCTAAATAAATTCTGATGGGAAACGTTAAAGTTTTGTTCGCGAAATCCGAGATCAAAGGAAGACAAGAAAATAAAGGAATTTGTTTGAATTTACTTGCCGTTCTTGATTGCAAATCAAATTATATACAAGGGAAGTTTTCTTAACATGATTATAGGGTAAATATTAAAATCATGTCTATGGGCTCCAGCAACCACTTAACACCTGATGGGCTGTGAGCTCGTCCACCCATCTAAGCAATAAAAAAAAAACATGTTATACTAAATCAATTTCGTATTTTACTCGCTTACAATCACTACATAGTATAAAACAAAGTCGCTTTCTCTGTCCCTATATCCCTATGTATGCCTAAATCTTTAAAACTACGCAATGAATTTTGACGCGGTTTTATTTAATAGATAGAGTAATTAAAGAGAAAGATTTATATGTATAATAACATCCATTAAATAGTGGAGAAATCAATAATAAATTACAGTTTCCGAAGCGAAGCGAGGGCGGGTCGCTAGTAAGTAAATATAATTAAAAAAAATAAGAAAATAAAAAAACAAGAAAACATTCAAATGTTCATTTCTTAATTCTAGTTGTCTTGATCAATTAATAAAATACATAAAGTAATAAAACTATTGTATTTACTTCTTGATTTGACTGATCGGTGATTGTTAACAGTAGTTTTGATTATAATATATGTTAGTAGCGGATTCACCCGCCCGGTCAAGGAAAAGGAACAATTATATTTTCTTAAATGTGACGTAATTTTTCTAAGCACTTAGGTAATATTAATTATTAATTATTAATACCATTTCCAGTGGGACTTAGAAGTTTTCGGAATAAAAAGTAGTATGTGTCACTCTTCTGATTTAAAACTGTCACTTTAGAAAAAAATGACAATGCGTTGGTTAATTTCGACGCGAATAAAAGACAAACAAATAGACACACTTTCACATTCATAATGTTATTATGGAGGTATGGATTGAATGAATTGGGAGTTGTGGTCTTTACAGTAATGCAACACAAATATTGAAACAAAACGCGACATTAATCTATATCTATCTATATATTAATACGTGAAGCAAAAACTTTGTATTCCTTTTTACGAAAATTGCGCGGACGGAGGAGTATGAAATTTTCCACACTTATAGAGAATATAGAGAAGAAGTGCACAATGCTATTTTTTTTTTTAAATAATGCATAAAAGATACATTAAATCAATAAAGAAAACATTACACACACTACATACCATGTATTTGACGCACACACGCATCCATACTATTTATTGTCAACTTTTGTTCTTGGGGTCTGTTGTCAAATTGAGAATAGATTAAATATTGTTTGTTAATATTTTTTATAGTGTAGTCTTGGCGAAATTTGTCATTATAGTATAAGTATAAAATACAATCATAATAGTGTAAAAACTTACAATTCCAATTAATTATAGTAGAATTTCGCCTACAGCGGGACCACTAGTATAGGTATATATAAAAATGAATTGCTATTCGTTAGTCTCGCTAAAACTCGAGAACGGCTGGACCGATTTGGCTAATTTTGGTCTTGAATTATTTGCGGAAGTCCAGAGAAGGCTTAAAAAGTAGATTAATTTGAAAATGCTTGACTTTATAGCATGCTTTCAGAGGGCAAACATTTTGGAGATGGTGGACTGACATTACTCGTATGTAGTAATTCAGACGATACTACGCGTCAAGCCATACTGACATATAAATGCTTACTGTTACATGTTTATCTGTTCTTTATCACACATTCTTGCTAAGATATACCTATTATTAGCCATGAATACTGGTTAACATTAAAATACTAATGTTTTTCTTTGCTGCTTATAAACAAATAATCTTTCACACAATTTTTTGTTTGCAATATATCACAAGAGCTATGAAAAATACGTTAATAAAATCAATCTTGAATAACTTCACTAAAGTTTATATTAGCAAATATATTTTTTAACTCACTGTAGATTGCGATGCTAAATTAGTTTTATTGTTGCTCGACTACATAGAAAACAGAGTAAAGTCTAATAGGAATAGGCAAGGTAAATAAATAAATAAGTAACTGGGAATCAATCACGCATGGTTATTCGGCCCGACTTTAGAATTCCGTGTGTTATGGGTACCTACTAGACACTGATAATCATACTTTTATATATTTAAATTAATGTTTTGCTTTGCTGCTTATAAACAAATAATCTTTCACATAAATTTTCACACACGTTTCTAAAATACTATCTCAAATACAATACTAGTCGAAAGGTTGTTCTGACAGTAACAGTTCTTCTTCTGTCATGAAGGAGTTAACAAGTTTGTGTGAACGGCGGCGTTACGAGATCTAATTCTTCATCTACTAATCAAGATAGCATTTAATACTAAAATTACGTTTGCAATTAATTTTCCCGCCTCCCATTGTGAGAACAAGCAAGATGCCACTTTAGTATTCCAACAGTTCTTATCTATATCAAACAAACATTTCTCCTAAAAGCAAATTTGAAAACTCCACCAGTATTTTTGTATCCTGATTTACCTCGACCTTTAACCTGTTTATATGAAAATAATATAAACATTAAGAGTATGTGATAAGAATTAATTAAAAGTATTTAAAGGTCCTTACGTAAACAAACGAACAAAAAGTATAATTAATTGATATTATCTGAAACTCACCCAAAGCTGTTTCATTATCCAGTAATGTTTTATTCAATTCGGACATCTCTGTGGCTTCGTTTGTCAACGAGGGTGTTACATCGTATTTTCTAGGCGGTTTTGTCACGGGGTTTACATCCATTTTTATCCCCTTCTCGTTATCCGAATTCACCGACCCTTCAATTAAAACTTCCCCATTGGACGATCTTGGGTCGTTCTTTATCAGTCTTTTGATTTCATTATTCTGCGTCGTGAAGTAGCACACTACAAGCGTCACTCCAAATATTATTACTATGGCCGTCAAACAGCCAATTATAATTGCAAATGAATCCGTGTCCAGGCCAGCTATTAAGCCAGATCCTCCGTATTTCGTTAAAACTAATCCTAATGTCTTTTCGTCACGTCCCCCTGGATTTTCGGCAACGCAACTATAATTCCCTCGGTCGCTGTATCGCGCATTAATAATTGTCAAATTAACCCATTTGATCAGATCCATAATGTTTTCGTTAACCGCATATCTCAATTCGCCGAATGTTTTCATTTCAATAACTCGTCCATTAAACCTCCACGAGACATCAGGTGGTGGATTACCGACAACTTTACAAGTCAAAGTCACGTTTTCATCGTAACTTCTGACCGTCGAGTCTGGTAACGGTTCGAGAATAGTCGGGCGGCACGCGAAATTCGACGAATCTAATTCATTCCAAAGTTTGCCTTGGACGGAGACCGGCTCCGCGCAGGATGTAGGCGCCGTGTACAAATTGTGACTGATCACCCAGTCCCTAAAAGTCTGGAGATTGCAATCGCATCGCCACGGATTGTTATGCAAGTCTAAGCCAGATAGATTCTTCAGTGCTATTAAAGTTTCGAGCTTCATGTGGCTTAGATTGTTGCCGTCGAACCTCAGAATCTTTAATTGAGGTAAGTTGACGAATGCCTTTGTGCCGATTCGAACTATCCTGTTATTGCTGGCTTCGACTTTCTGCAGGAACTTCATGTTGCGAAACAGACCGTCTTCCAACTTATCGATTAAGTTGTTGCTTAAGTTTATCAATCTCAGTTTCTCGGTCCCTTTGAAAGTGTCCGGATGGAGGTATCGAATTTTATTCTTCGACAGATCCAACTCTATCATGATTGCCAGGGTGACGAACGTGGTTTTGTGGACAATCTCCAAGTTACACTCCCGCAGGAATAGTTTTTTCAAGTTGCTGAGACCAGCTTTCTTGAAAGCTTCCGAATGTAATTGTTGTATGTTGTTGTTAGAAAGTTCTAGTATTTGTATGTCGTTGCTGAGATTCGTAGGCACGACTTTAAGGCTTGAATTTGAGCAAATGGCTGCTTTGTTTCCGGACTGCCACCTGCAGTCGCATGGCCTCTGGCATTCCGTGGTGAAATCAGCAGTGGTCGTAATAATGAAGAGGGGTATGAAAACGATTTTCAACCATGCCTCCCAATGTTTATTAGCCATTTTGCTATGATGTTAGTCATCGCCGCGTGCCGTTGCATAACTGCCAAATCTCCTCACTCATGGAGCAGAAGATCTGAAACAGAAGAGAGAACATTAAACTTATTAGATTTTTCTATTTAAAGAGCCTTTTTGTGACTATTCCATTAGATTAGCTGTTTGTTAAATATTATTAATGTAGTAGTTCGTATTCTAATGCAACAGAAATTTTTAAATGCTACGTCTTAATTCCGGCATTCAGATAGTATTCACGGATTTTGCCAATAGTACAAATTGCAAGGCACAAATTGCTTTGACTTCAAAGGAAAATGATTAATGCGATAAACTACAAGATCTTTACTGAATCTAGGCCCAAGTGTAAAGTACAAGGGAACAAGACGCTAACCAAGTTATCACTTTAGGCTGTGGTGCTTTGAACAAGTTAAATTGCTTTGGGTACAAATTTGTACTTTTTGAGCTCACTGATGGTGTCCCTTCAAAGGACCGCTCCTACATTAGCTTATTCGATTTCAAGATTTAAAGCGAAGTTTGAAAGTTTAGTTTTTTTATTTAAAAAAAACTTTTTTAATTTGAATGTCTTTTTATTATGTCACCTCGCATGAGGTCTAAATGTGTAAGTGTTCTAATCTATTCTAATATATTCCGTATTAATATGATATTTTTTTTACTGCTTAAATTGTTGAACGAGCTCACGGCCCGCCTGGTGTTAAGTGGTTACTGGAGCCCATAGGCAACTACGAAGTAAATGCGCCACCCACCTTGAGATATAAGTTCTAAGGTCTCAATATAGTTACAACGGCTGCCCTACCCTTCAAACCGAAACGCATTACTGCTTCACGGCAGAAATAGGCAGGTGGTACGCGCGAACTCACAAGAGGTCCTACCACCAGTAGAAAATTTAGAAACATGCTTTCGGTCTTTGAACACTAACATTGTTGCATCCCTGAATATACCGAGTGTATACCGGGCGTCTTATCCTTTAGGCCATCGTTGCTTTAGCTTGACTCAAATCAAATAAATATCAAAACAATAACCGGTAAAAATCAACTACCCGAAATAAAAACCGATTTTACACTCGACTGAAAGGTTTCGCAACAAATCGATGAGATTCCTATCCTATTTACTTCCGGATGGGAAATGAATCGTCGTTTCTCGCGTTTTCCCTCGACCGTCGCCGGAATGACAAATCAGGCGGCCGGTTTTGATAAAGGACACGCGTTTGCGACGTCGTGGCCGTATCTCATGTGGACTTTATAGTACGACATAATTTTGTGTGACCACACTTGTTTCAGCGCGACTACAGTCCTAGCTCTATTTCGGTCATACAGATGCGTTACCGTACCTCAATGATTGTGGCTTCACTAGATAGTCTAACCAGTCCCCGGGGACCAGATTATACTGGAGGTAGGACCTCCTATGAGTCCGCACGGTTAGGTACCACCACTCTGCCTATTTCTGCCGTGATGCAGTAATGTGTTTCAGTTTGAAGGGTGGGGCAGTTGTAGTTGTAAATATACTTAGAACTGATATCTCAAGGTGGGTGGGGCATTTACGTTGTAGATGTCTATGGGCTCTAGTAACCACTTAACAGGTGGGCTGTAAGCTCATCCACACATATAGGCGATAAAAAAAAAGATGAATCGCCTCGACAATCGGCAGGTTTGCCTAAGGATGGCGCAGTTACCCTCTTGGAGGGCACACTGCTCTAACGATAGATAGAGCCTGACGCGGCAGACTATGCCAATAGTCAGAATACGTTCGAGAAACATGTAAAAAAAATTTCTTCTTTTTTCCAAAATCATAAATCAAATATTTTTATATTCTGGTCACCCTATTCAGCCATTATGGGCCCTCTGCGAGCTCAGGGAGTCCCCTGTGAGAACAATAATGTCTTGTTTCATACGCATTGCGATTTCTAATGAAATATAGCACTGTTTTACTTGTTTTATCGTTTTTTTTTCTCTCCAGAAATAGCAATATATCACAAGAGCTGTGAAAAAGACGTTAATAAAATCAATCTTGAAAAACTTCAGTAAAGTTTATATTAGCAAATATTTTATTTTAACCCACTGTAGATTGCGACGCTAAATGAGTTTTATTGTTGCTCGATTACATAGAAAACAAAGCTAAGTCTAATAGGAATAGGCAAGGTAAATAAATAAATAAATAAGTAACTGGAAACAAATCACGCATGGTTATTCGGCCCCACTTTAGGATTCCGTGTGTTATGGGTACTAGACACTGATAATAATACTTATATAATATATTTTAATATATATGTACATATGTAGATAATAAACGCCCAGACAAAGAGCAAACATATTTATTTATAACACAATGTTTTCCCGATGTGGGAACCGAACCCACGTCCCTCTGCGCGACAGTCAGCGCCCCTAACCACTGCACCACCGAGTCATTCAAAGGGTAGAGGAGCCTACCAGTGCGAGTTCACAGTAGGGGAGATAATCCTTTGCAGACGCTTCATTTTATCACCGGGAGAAGGAAGAGCAATGTCAGAATATGCTATGAGGCATTCCGTATCACATAACCTAAAGTAACTTCCGTAGTATGCGGTAGATGTGGGTCACGTTTTATGTAGTATTATATACAACTAGTGGTCCCTCTGTAGTCGAAATTCGACTTCTATTCTATTGTCAAAGACTATTATACTTCTATAATCACAGATTTCACCGAAACTACACTATAGACAAATATTAATAAAGATTATTTTTTTCTCTATATTTATCTGCAATCGGCTCTATAGCCATAATCAGATGTGTTCCAAGAAGTTCGAGTTGTGGATGACATTACATTAAATGTCATCAATTACAGCAGTAGATTTAGTATCTTTGGTCTAAGTCTAAAATTTGCCATATTTTTAAACGTTTCGCATCTCCAGTTGTGTCTAGCAGGCACCTTGCCAATTCATTTGAGTGCTGAACTAGTCTTTCCTTATATCTCTTGCTGTTCTTGTTGACTTCCTCTCGAACAGTCGACATTTCTAAGTATTCGTGAATCTCACTATTTCTTACAAACCAATGCGCGTTTGAGATAGTTCTAAGAGCAATGTTCTGGAATCTCTGTAAGATCTCGATATTCGAGTTGCATTAATAATAAAGATAAACAATATTAATCTATTCTCATTTTGACCACAGACTTGAATGCAATGACAAAAGTTTTTTTACTGGGTATTTATATATGCGTGTGTGTCAAATACGTGGTAGTGTGTGTAATGTTTTTTTTTATTTGAATTAATGTATTATAAATGCATATTTTTTAAATAATATTAGCATTCTGCACTCCTTCTCTATATTTTCTATAAGTGTGGGAAATTTCATACTCCTCCGTCCGCGCAATTTGCGTAAAAAGGGGTACAAAGTTTTTGCTTCACGTATTAATATATAGATACTGGTCAGGATGACGGGAGAAGGTCACGCGGACGCTGAACAACCCGCTGGTCTGATCTGGTAAAGACGCTCACCGGCCTGCCAATAATAGAGGCTATAAAAACCACCGAGGACAGGAAGAGGTGGAGAAGCATAGTACATCGAGTGGTCAACATTTCAAACTAGACACGACCTTCAGCAATGAAGAGACCGGCTTTGAAGAAGATTTACAATACCACTGAGTCTTCGATCTCACGCTCCTAATGGTTCACGGCATACAAGAACAACAAAAAGCATTTATTATATTCGTATTGCATATGACAGTGAGGTACTGTCTACATAAAAATGACACACAGGCGACCTTAGGCTAAAATCTTCTCATAAACAACCCTTATTGAAAAACTTTCGCATGAACTTCGAATGAAAGGAATACTTTTATGTAGCGATGAATCAAAAACAAAACAGTGATGTTGTGAGGAGGACAAGTAATATGAAATAAATGAGATTTGTAAATATATCTGTCCTGTACTGCTGATTTAAAAAATAATATTAAGTTTCCGTTTTTTACTGATGGTAGAACGTCTTGTGAGTCCGCATGGGATAGGTACTACTACCCTGCGTATTTCTGCCGTGAACCAGTAACGCGTTTGGGTCTGAAGGGTAGGGCAGCCGTTGTACTGCTAAAAGTGAGACCTTACAACTCATGTCTTGAGGCGGCGGCATTTACGTTGTAGCCACTTAACATCAAGTGCAGCAATAAAAAAAATAAAAAACAGAACCTATCATTTTAATTTTAAAATGAGGATAATTTACTATATTGTTTCACGCCAATATTTGTTAAGAACTTTTGTATGACATATTTAAATGGAGTGGGGTGATAAAGAGAACCGAATTTCTGTTAGCATTATATTATTATGTACAAAGCATGTATGGCATCTAATGCAATTAACGAATAATTAAAGTCACTTTATATCAACACAGTGCGTTTCCAGAGATCTTTTTTGCCACGTACCATCCGGCTATGGAATGAGCTCCCCTCCACGGTGTTTCCCGAGCGCTATGACATGTCCTTCTTCAAACGAGGCCTGTGGAGAGTATTAAGCGGTAGGCAGCGGCTTGACTCTGCCCCTGGCATTGCTGAAGTCCATGGGCGACGGTAACCACTCACCATCAGGTGGGCCGTATGCTCGTCTGCCTACAAGGGCAATAAAAAAAATCGCATAATTGCATTTTCAGTTATTGATGTAGGGCATCCCTAAAAGATTTATTATCGTTATGTCAGCATTGTCGTTCAGCATGCTACTACAGATCAAATTAATGACTACATCAAAAAGTTAGCAACGAGGAAATTATACGACCGTTAAATATTTATTAGCATTGTTGCTTTGTTGCTTCGCGAATTACAGCTTATAATAAACATTATTATTTAACTGGTTGCAACGATTTACATTTTAAAGGCTTTCGAATTTCTAAGCGCTATGAACACGGATAGTCTAAAGACTGCGGTCGGGATGTTAAAAGCAGACAAATATATCTACCATCTTTCTAACCCGTGCTTAAGTGTTACGACCGAAATTCGATGTCTCGCCCCGACAAAAATAAAAGCTGTTGCTACTGTAGACGATACTGTAGATTTTGAAAACCTTTTGGCCTGAGACGATCACTAACAAAGAACTGTTGAGGATCACCAAGCAGATACCGATGGAGATGAAGCATTGGATTGGCCACATATTGGGAAAGCCCCATACCCACCTATCCAAGAGCACTGACCTGGAAAGTGTCTGGAAAATGGAAGAGAGGCCGTCCCAGAACAACTTGGCGTCGTTCGATGGAGCAAGAGCTGGGCGTCTTGGGCATGACGTGGGAGGATCTAGAACAGACTGCCCAAGACCGACGTATATGGAAGGATTTGATTCGAGCTCTACACCCCAGCAAAGGGTAATAGGAAAAAAAGAAGAAGAAGACTGTAGACAATATGCGGTGGTCATCTATATCTCGCTTAGATTACGGACTGTTAAAGTTTTGTGAGGCGTTTTATTTCTAGTGCAAAGCAGTCAAAGGTTCGGATTAAATGGAGGGACGGTCGTTTTACAATACGATTCGGCATTAGAGCTCATGTCTCATTGTAGATGGGTACATTATCTTTTGCTCCACATAGCCTCCGATAGCCGCTTAACACGAGACGGGCCGTAAGCTATTCTGCCCATTAAAGGCACAAAAATACTAAAACTTTATAATATTGAAAAACCACGACATAATAGCTTTAACCTAACAACCCTAACGGTCGTAAAATGGCCGCTTTAACTGAGACTGATTAACAACTAATCATAATAATCGCGGTTTACCAACTTTGTAACGATAAGTATGTACACGTTGTTGTTGACACGGGTTAATAAGGTCAATCGATTAACCCTGCAGGGCATTGTGAGAAACGGGTAAAAACATAACCTACATAGAATCTAATAGATACGGCTTTAAAAAATGCGAAACTGATTTTGTACAACATAGACTTTTAAGCTTTATGCTGATGTTTAAGCTGATGTTTTAGCTTCTGTGTCATTATGTCATATTATTAATACTAAACCATAAATTTGATTTAATAAAATAGTTTCTATCTTTAATCGGTTGATATCAAAATTATTATTATTATTATGTCTCTAAAACTGTAAAGCTTAAGATCAGATCGTAAAATGATTTTTAATATTGGACATATCTTTATTTCGTGAGAGTCGAAAAATATACTTATTGACATTCTTATTACGAAGTGAATGTCTGTTTCGTTTTCATGTCTAAATCACTCAACAGATTATAACGAAATCCGGTGTGGAAGTAACTTGAACCCTCAGATAGAATACAGGCTACCTTCCATTTTATTGTTGAGCTCACGCGAGGAAGCTGCGTTCGGAAAGCTAGTATACTATATGATATAGATATATCACTCCTAGTGCTAATCAATATAGATAAAATAATGAGTATTAAAAAAGTAGCAAAATATTGAAACATGAAAGAAGATTGCACAGTAAATATGACAGCTACTAGTATAAAGATTGTTTTGGAGTTAAGTTCTAGCAAAGATGCTTCACAAACATAAATAGGTAGGTCCTCTAAATCCCGATAACACTTAAGACATTTTAGTTCTGGAGTTCCGCTTTTTTTTAAAGGGATTTTTTGATCTGGTAAGTAAGACCTTTAGGTCAAGTCTTACTTTAACTTTAATGAAAACTTTTTTATATGAAAAATGATATTATGAAATGAAATGAAGCTGATTAGTATGAAACATGGCATGAAACGAAATGAGATGAGATGTTAAATGGGATGAAATATAATCTCAGTAAAATGGTGGTTATTTACTGAGACTTCTTCAGTGGACTTTTTGGGGGATCCCGAGAAGCTACGTCATTTTCCCACATTTGGGCACTTTCACAGGTACTAAACAGTTAATAAACCACCGTTATTAGGCATTTAAACCTGAAGAAACACTAAATAGACAAAATAAAACAGATCCCACAGCTGCACTCCTCGCGTTCCCGCCAAAAAGTCTCGGAGTTCTGCTATTTCAGTTCTGGAGTAGCCAGAAATAGTTTTATTAAAACACTAATTACAACAGACACAAACGTGAATATTTGCCACTGCACATTTAAACCCGGCCCACGTCTAAATCTACCCTTTGAATTCCTGGCTCTTAACAGATTAAATTTTCAGCGGTCCGTATACTCAAATTTCAAATGAAATTACTCATTTCAGCACCGTCGGGGACGGACCGTGTGTGATGAACTTTAACTCCGTCGTTTCTCATTAGTGTAGCTATTTTTCGTGCTAATTCCACTTGAAAATCTGGCACCGCAACGATTATTATTTTTAATTGTAATAGAAGAAAAGTCGATTGAAGATTTGAATCGAAATAAGCATTTTTGTGTTCGTCTATACTATTTATCGAGTTTTGGTCTATAGGCGTCATTTAAAATAACTAAATACAGTTTAATGAAAACTCCAACAGCGCGACAATTGGTACGAGAATGAAGTGAAGTCGCCAGAACTGTCCAGGCTGAACTGTCTACTTGTGATATATATCTGTAGTTCAGTCAGTTAGAGACATGGACTTAGATGACAATAATAAAAAGTCTTACGTCGTGTTTCAAGATTAGTGCTGGTTTGATGTTGTAACTGTACTATTTAGCTGATAAGCATAGAACAATTTCGTATCGTTACAAGAATAAAGTTCCTACAGAAAAGATGTAAGTTTATATTATAAAAGTGGTTTTACACATTAGCATTTCAATTTACATCGGCCCTTGATACTCGTTTACTGTTTTATGACGAACCCCTCCGTTCCCCGAATCCTATAAATAAAAAATATTGTAGTAGGACACTGGTAGTATCAGGAAGGTGGCCTAACCAAATCGCTGAGGTAGAAGCCCCTTTCAAACCTCAGAATCTCGTAGTACTTACGAGATTGGACTTCTGCCGTTGGGCCTTCTTCCGCATATCTTGCCTGTTACCAGCAGCTTCTCTAAATTGTCACCTCTCTTTCTGGCAATGTGTTCAAATAACTCAAAACTCCTCCGAGCTCATATAGTGCTGAAGCACATCGGAATGCCACAGGGGGATGTTAGCTGGGCCACCACTAATAACAGCAGATGTTTTCGCGAAGGGGGTCTCTAATTCACCTCGTATATTTTTATTTAAAAACAATCTTCCGTCCCCGTCACGTTCCACACAAAGAGGCAAGCACAAAGCAAATTACGAGGCCTTTAAACGGAATTTCCTCGTGATAAATACCTTGGAGCCTCCGCCGTCACGGGGATAGCTAAATGTGTTTTTGTCACGATAATATTGTGACCCGTAATGACCAAACAAACATATTTTTGTTTTTGTTTAATTCGATGACAGCTTGTGGTTTAGATTTTGGATTTAATATACAGCTAAATATATTAATACGTGAAGCAAAAACTTTGTATCCCTTTTTACGAAAATTGCGCAGACGGAGGAGTATGTATGAAATTTTCCACACTTATAGAGAATATAGAGAAGAAGTGGACAATGCTAATATTTTTTTTAAAATAATGCATAAAAGATACATTAAATCAATAAAGAAAACATTACACACACTACATACCATGTATTTGACGCACACTCGCATGCATACTATTTATTGTCAAACTTTTGTTCTTGGCGTCTGTTGTCAAATTGAGAATAGAATAATATTGTTTGCCTTTGTTAATATTTTTTATAGTGTAGTCTTGGCGAAATTTGTGATTATAGAAGTATAAAATACAATCATAATAGTGTACAAACCTACAATTCCAATTAATTATAGTCGAATTTCGACTACTGCGGGTCCTCTAGTACAGCTAAATGATCATGCGGCAGGGTAGTGACGTTAACACTTTATGTGGGAACGCCAAGTGTTGTCAATGATATTCAGAAAATTTGTATTCTACGTACGGCAGGGAGTTTTATTGGGCATTCTTTAAAATACTAGACACGCTAGACGTTTTCATGCTGAAACTACATTATTTTGAAAGGTTTTGGTTTTATATTTCCACTTTTCATTTTCTTGATGTCTCAATCAATGTAACGAAAATCTCCAGACTCAAAGACGGTTGATTGTCTTGAAAATTGAGAGACGCGTGAATGGCGCAGTCACAGATATCACTACAAATTTTATTATATTCGTCTAATATCTTGACGAGGGTCACAGAGGTGAAAACAACGTAATTTTGGGCTAGGCTTGCTATTCTGGTGCGGTTTAAGCATCCCCACACGCTATGGATACAAGGTCCAATTGCATTACTATTCTACCCTTGAAATCGAAGTTGACAGTGATTAAACCACATCAGAAACTAGCAGAACTGTGGCACAAACTAATATCTTGACCAGGGTCACAGAGGTGAAAACAACAAAATTTTGGGCTAGGCTTGCTATTCTGGTGTGGTTTAAGCATCCCCACACGCTATGGATATAAGGTCCAATTGCATTACTATTCTACCTTTGAAATCGAAGTTGACAGTGATTAGACTATATCAGAAACTAGCAGAACTGTGGCACAAACTAATATCTTGACCAGGGTCTACAGGTGAAAACAACGAAATTTTGGGCTAGGCTTGCTATTCTGGTGCGGTTTAAACACCCCCACTCGCTGTGGATACAAGGTCCAATCGCATTACTATTCTACCCTTGAAACCGAAGTTGACGCTGTTGACAGTGATTAGACCACATCAGACACTAGCCGAACTGTGACACAAACTATTTGGGGTTCAAAATACGCCCTACTTTCATTGAACCAAACCAGCCTTTAGGTTAAGGTAGTTTTGATGTTAATTTAGAGTTTTTGTTTTATTATTGTTATTATTTAATTTTGATTTTTTGTTTTTTATCATGGCTTTTGTTTTATTCCAAGATTGTAGTTATTATTTTTATTTAATTCTGGTATACTATATGAAATGTTAATGGATGCAAAATCTGAAGTGAATGAAATAAAAAAATTAAAAAAAAACAAAATTGCCTAAGCCAGGTATTAATATCACGCTTGCTTTAAGAGCAGGGAGCCCATGCCCGGCAGTGGTATTCGCCTCGAGGACCATTCCGTGTCCCTGTAAGAGGGTACGAGGACTCTTCTTGTCTTGGTATTATTCAAAGAGCGTTTGCGAAGGATAAGGTGTCGATACTAATACGCAGATAGCTACGGCTATGTCGTTCTTATTTATTTATATATATAATGTATTATTTTATTTACATCAAAATACAGTTTAGCTTTGTAAAACTATAGCATTTGAGTTGCTCTTATAAAGAGAAACAACATTTAAAGCTATTGCTTCATCACTTTTGTATGTTTTTTATATTTCAAAATCCTAAATTGCTTTCATATTTCTAATGTTCCTTCGTCTGATCTTTCAATATCAAAATTCTATTTATGTCACATATTAAATATTAAATAAATATAAATATTAAATATTTACTAACAATTACGCCACGTTAACTGGTCCCGTGGTAAGTTCGTAAAGAACTTGAGTTACAGGTACCAGATAACGGAAATAAATATAAGATTTTTATTATACATATACATAATATATTTAATATACATCCATAACCCTGGAAAAGACATTGTATATTTTTCATACAAATATCTTCCCTCGGCGGGATTCGAATCCGCGACTCCCTTGTGTAGTGACCATGTCACTTACAACTACACCAGACGGCCGTCATCTTTATAAAATATTAACTTCTTTTAAGATAAATCGTATAGAGGTTACATATTTTGTATTTATTTTTATTTACTTCAGATTTTGCATCCATATTATGAATATAAATATAACGTATTCGAATAAAAAATATATTTAAATCTACTTAATCATACGTAAGATGTTGTCTATAAATGTTGTTAGTTCATTATTTTTCTCCAACCGAATGTTACTTATTAAAAATCATTTGAGGGGTATTATAAATGTTTTTTTTTTGCTTAGATGGGTGGACGAGCTCACAGCCCACCTGTTGTTAAGTGGTCACTAGAGCCCATAGACATCTAAAACCGTAAATGCGCCAACCACCTTGAGATTTAAGTTCTAAGGTCTCAGTATAGCTACAACGGCTGCCCCACCCTTCAAACCGAAACGCATTACTGCTCCACGCCAGAAATAGGCGGGGTGGTGGTACCCACCCGCGCGTACTCACAAGAGGTCCTACCACCAGTAATTACGAAAATTATAATTTTGCGGGTTTGATTTTTATTACACGATGCTATTCCTGAATTTCCCAGGTAGTAACTAGAAGACAAGTCCCGAGCATTGTCCCTGGGGCATGGCGAGAACTAATTTTAGATTTACAACGACGGCTCTATGAAATGTTTCTTGCCAATTCTTCTTAGCTAGTTCTATTGACGCCTGTGAAGGCCTAATTAAAAAAAAAAATACTAAATAACAAATTTCAATGAAAGATCCGTGGAGATGTTTCTAATTGATGGTCGGGCCAGCCGTTGTACTGTAAAAACGGAGACTTAGAACTCATCTCTCAAGAGGGTGGCGACGACGCTGATGCATATTTATGGGCTCCGGTGACCGCGTAACACCAAGTAAGCCGTGAGCTCGTCCACCCATCTTAGCAATAAAACAAATATACAAATCATTTGCAAGTATTTATCTACATAGTTTACTGGTGGTAGGACCTCTTGTGAGTCCGCACGGGTAGGTACCACCTCCCTGCCTATTTCTGCCGTGAAGCAGTAATGCGTTTCGGTTTGAAGGGTGGGGCAGCCGTTGCAACTATACTGAGGCCTTAGAACTTATATCTCAAGGTGGGTGGCGCATTTACGCTGTAAATATCTATGAGCTCCAGTAACCACAGTTGGGCTGTGAGCTCGTCCACCCTTCTCAGCAATAAAAAAAAAAAAATAATGTAAAAAATGTCAGTAGTCGCGAGTCGTAGAATTAAACTATTTTTACGGTTTAATTAATCCAGTTATGTGGTAATAAGTCTTCCGTGACCACGAAAACTAAAGTATTCGAAGCGTCAGCAATAATAAACGAGATTGATCTGTAAAATTAATTTTGATTCTACAATTGCAGATATTACAACTTCACTTACCGAAATATTAATTCAACAGCTAATCACAGTTGCCACTGCATTCGAATCTGAAACAATTAATGGAGTTTCAAATATTATTGGGATAACAATATTAATTTAGTTCTATTTATGAGTATAGTATAATATGCATATTATATCTCTTATTTTTTAGGAGGAAAAAGGGAAAGAATCTTATGACCCGCCTATTGTGACGTATGTTTTCCAACTTAATCGCTGTGGGCCTAAGGGTTATTCTAGCTACGCTCGGACGAGCAGGTGAGCTCACGGGGCTCAGACCTGACGCTGCTAACACTAGGCCTATCAAGAGTAGTGCTTCGCTGAATCTACTAGAATCAGAATCGAAACGCATTGTGAAGATCCGGCGAGAAACTCAGTGAGTTATGTCTATGTGAAAAGTCGTTACTGAAGCCAAGACACCAGAGCTGGTATATTTCTGATTTTTTTTTAAAATAATTATGTCCTGTGTGGCATGGAGACCATGGCTGGATAGAAGGATTCACCCCAAGGCCCGTCCCATGCCCCCACCCCGTATGGAAGAATGACGTCCCCGGCAATAAAGGTAATACTACTACTACCGAGCTGGCGCTATGACCCCGAAGTGGGTCTTGGCCTCCGACAATAAACTTTGCCATTCATCCCGGCGCTCCGCAACACCTTGCCAGTCCGACACTTGGAGCTCCCGTAAATTTTCTTCCACAGCGTCACACCAGCGGTACTTGGGCCTCCCTACGGGGCGGCGTCCCTCCGGTACACCCGTCTACACCCGTTTCACAGCCCGATCCTGCTCCATACGTACTACATGTCCGAGCCATCCGAGCCTCCGTTTTTTTACATGAAGGGGCTGACAACCCCTTCATGTAAAAAAACTTTTGTTACGAAGCCGACAAGAAAACAGAAACGATCCGATCCCATAAACGACGACCCAAGGCACGGAATAACGGAAAACCGATTTGCTTCATGGAATAAAGGTAATAGTTTTGTGAATAAGTTTTGTCAATATTACATTGGTATCATGTTTTTTTTTATTGCCCGTGTAGGCAGACGAAGCATACGGCCCACCTAATGGTGAGTGGTTACCGTCGCCCATGGTCTTCAGCAATGCCAGGGGCAGAGCCAAGCCGCTGCTTACCGTTGTAATGTCACATTTATAGTATCAGAAAAATTATCTAACAGAAAATCGTTAGAACAATCCGAAAATACATACTATCAATTCGTGAAAGATTTGAATAAAACCCGTTTTGTATAAAAAGGCTTTAACAATACGATTTAAAAGGCGGTTGAAGTTAAAATTTTAACAATACGTAGTGGCGGCTTTGTGTCCGCAGTTGCAGTTTTACAAAGAGAATATTGTGAATGTGACATCAAATTAAAGTATCTAGAGCAGGCAACCAGTAATGAGATTACTGGTGGTAGGACCTCTTGTGAGTCCGCGCGGGTAGGTACCACCACCCTGCCTATTTCTGCCGTGAAGCAGTAATGCGTTTCGGTTTGAAGGGTGGGGCAGCCGTTGTAACTATACTGAGACCTTAGAATTTATGTCTCAAGGTAGGTGGCGCACTTACGTTGTAGATGTCTATGGGCTACAGTAACCACTTAACACCAGGTGGGCTATGAGCTCGTCCACTCATCTAAGCAATAAAAAAAAAGTTTAGCAGCGCGCTGAATATTGTACAGTGGTAACCGCTTTTTGGTGTTGCCTGAAAACAGCATCATTCTATCTCTTTAGCTAATTGCCTTAGCACTAAGATAGGCCGTGCGCGCATCAACCTTAGAGCATGAAAGAAAAGCATCAACATTTGACTGACTGGCTGGTGCAGTAGTTAACGCAAAAGACCATTGCGCCGAGGGTCGTGGATTCGATCCCCTAATCGGTCTAGTATTGTGTGATGAACAGGTCTGTTTGCTCTTTGCCGGGCGTTTATTTTTTATATATGTATAAATTTAAACATAAGTATGTTTATCAGGCTCTGGTACCCTTAACACAGGGAATTCTATATTGAGGCTGGATGACCGTGCGGGATTTTTTGCCGGTTTTTATTATTAATACAGCATATTGCGATTTGTAAGCTCGCCCGTCCAAAATTCTTTAGTTATAATTCGTTTCTAGATGCTGCCTCATTGACGCCAAGAAGGATTAATTTCGGGCTCTCCAGCCATAAACTCCCTACATCCTTTCCCATATATGGTCGACCTCCGACGTCATGCTTGCCTGCAACAACTATAAAACGCCCAGCTTTTTTTTCTTAATTATCAAAATTATATACGACTAGCTGTGCCCGTCCGCTTCGCTGGGCTTTTAAAATTAACGTTATTATTTCTCACCCCCACAAAGATCTCATCATTAACGCCCCCGCAACTGGTGTGGGGAGTCCAACACTCATATAAATATTAGCCTATCCATTAAGTACATGTATTTTCTACATCGATACCAAGTTTCAAGTCAATCGGATGCATGGTTCAGCAGTTATAACGGACCACTGTAGATTTATATATTAGTACTTGTTGACCCGGCAGACTTCGTAGTGCCTCAATCGATAAATAAAAGACTTTTTTTATTGACTTAAGAAGTTTTGCATAAAATAAATTTAAAACAAAAGGAATCTGTCCGACGGGGGACACATCAAAGGAAAAACAAAATTGTTATTTTTATTTAATTCCGAGCATTTTCATATTTATCTACCTTTTAAACTCCTGGACTTCCACAAATAATTCAAGACCAAATTTTGCCAAATCGGTCCAGCCGTTCTCGAGTTTTAGCGAGACTAACGAACAGCAATTCATTTTTATACATATAGATAGATAGATAGATGATTCACAGTCACTTCCATATAACATAGAAAAGCCTCAAATATAGGATAGTGGTTGCCCAAATATAAGACTATACTAATGTTCGAGGTTCGAAAATACGAAGGTTCGAGAACTGTTTCTCAGAGAGTTAGCAAAGTGTTCTAATTGATAATATTTGTTTATATATGTTTTTATATGTATATATTTATGATATGCATATCTATATATTTATGTATATGTATTTATTTAAGTACGAGTATTTGTATCTATAAATATTATGTATGTTATATATACACATATGTTTAAGTAATATCACCTTCACACTACACCTACCAAGCTTCATCTCTGCACTCCCCTAAGGTAGACTGTTAGAGAATGCCTATGGCATTAAGTCCGCCTTTATACTTTCTAGTATAAGAAGTTATAAATAAATAAATAAATAATGAATATTTGCCATATTCAGTGGTACATCGAACCACGTTGATATCCGTGTAGTGGGCCAATTTCAGTTGAACATTGGTTGCGGAATCCACGCGGACACGCCGTGTCGCCGGAATCCGTCGACTTTGCCTTTGACAGACATTTTAATGACAAAACATTTTTTTATGTAGTGCTGCGATTACGCTGCTAACGAGCTTGTGAGAAGTTGAATTGAGCTAGGATGTAATAAAACATTTTACTGGAAGCAGATTTCGAGGAAGATACGAAGGCTAATTTAAAAAAATTGTATGGAATCTTCAAGAATGGTTGGCTACAGTAATATTTATAACTAGCAGGATAATTGTACGGATTTCTGATGGAGTTTTTAACTTTTTTAAGGAATGAGTTCCTTCCATTTCTACATATTTATAAGAATTTTGCTGAATCGTATTTTTTTATAAAAAAATTTATACGAAAATACTTGATCTCTTTATTAAGATAAAAGAAAAGAAAAGAAAAAAGGTCTCTCTTAAGCTGCTCTTACTTAATATAAGGTATTGTAAGCCCGCACAGGTATTGACAACAACTCTGCCTATTTCTACCTCCAAGTATTCATGCATTCCAAAGTTCGACCTCACGTTTCAAGATTTCACTTTGTGACGTCAACGTTACCAACGGTGAGATGTGAGCTCCCAATTTTTTTTTATTGCTTAGTTGGCGGATAAGCTCACTGCCCACCTGGTCTTAAGTGGTTACCGGAGCCCATAGACATCTACAGCGTAAATGCCGCTATCTATCTTGAGATATGAATTCTAAGGCCTAAGTAATTTGTACAGTACAACGGCTACCCCAGCCTTCAAACCGAAACGCATTACTGTTTCACGGCAGATAGGCAGTGTGGTAGTACCTACCCGTACGGACTCACAAGACGTCCTACCTCCAGTAATGAAAGTTATATTTACCTAATTTACCTCTATACTTTAGTAACGTGTAATCTTTATGAATGACTCTGGCAATGACATAATTATTGGCGATAAGGCATGTTACGATGTCCCGTATTTTCGCTGTCAGGGATCTTCCGCTCCTAATCGAAGGATTCCACACCTAGAGGCAAGCCTTGTTTAGTTATTGGACAGCAAACCGCCCTGGCCTATAGAATAAAATGCCCGCTGTTTCTCGACCATGCCGAAAAGAATTTAATTGGTGTTTATTTTATTTTTATTTATTTATTAAGTTGCACCAACAAAGTGATCATCAATACAAAACATTGAACAATTGACAAAAGTTCATGGCAGATATCACCTCAATTATAGGTGCAATCGACAGTGCATTAACATAAAATATATATATATCTATAGCTAAGATTTGATTACATTTCATTCATTGCTTAAGATTAATTTATATTTAATTGGGAGATGATCCGCGACAGATTTTTTTTTCCTGTAAGTTGTGAGTGTTCTTGAACGGCTTCTACGATGAACGACAAAGAAACCTTTTTTGACGTGACAACGTCTTATAATTCGATGGAGCCGGCTGCACGCACGAAAAAACATGACTCATGCGGCGTTACCTCGCTCTGAGGCGTTCCATTTAAGGCTTGAAGTGCAAGCGAGAGCGCGCAACGAGCGACAAAGAGGCACAATCGGCCTCCGCGTTCGGCAGCGTTCGACATCTGTCTCTCTCTTACTTGAGTGAGCGATGCATCCGCGTGGACAGCTGCTATACATACATTTACATGTTTTCGTCAAGTATGAAGTTCAGTGAAAGGTGAATATTGTGGTGTCAATTGTTTATAGCAACGATAATTGCGATTATTGAAAAAATACTTACTAAAATCACTTACTTTAAAATTACTTAAATTAATACCATTCCATCAGTATTTTCTTATGACGTTGTCACGTTCAACTATCGTCAGTAAACCGACTTTACAGACAACCGATTTTTTTGTATGCTGTTGTGTTTTTGCGTAGACATTTTAAAGAGCTTGCGACTCGTCTTTTTTTAAACCGGAGCCCTCGGCGTGAATGCCAATAATGGCACCATAACAAAAGATAACACCACGATACATGAAGTATGTAGCAGTCCCCATTGTGTTATTTTTTTGCCTAACTACCAGTAGCCGCGAGGAGCTATTCTGGATTCACCCTAACTGGGAGCCGAGCTTACGGGGCAGAGCCGAGCTCACGGGGCAGAGCCGAGGGTGTTGTATAGTTGCTGTTCCACTCGAAATACCATGCACATATCGGAATCCATGATAGGCTTGCGCCCAAAATACTTTATGGCACCCACCCGTATGGGCTTACAATGTGGCCTAGCGTAAATGCGGATGGCGACCGCATGACTTTGGTATGATTCTCAGAGAATACTGCCTGTCTAATCTCTATTGAGTCCCTTAATCATTTTTTAAGAAATCTTCAGGGAAATAGCTTGATGATATTCTGGGCCTAGGACACTACACTGCACGGTCTATCTGCCTGTAGCTTTAATGATTACGTTCATACTTATACGTTCATTTGACAAGTTTTTTGGTTCATTCCTTCAACGTGAATTCGACTGGTGGTAGGACCTCTTGTGAGTCCGCACGGGTAGGTATCACCGCCCTGCCTATTTCTGCCGTGAAGCAGTTTGAAGGGTGGGGCAGCCGTTGTAACTATACTGAGACCTTAGAACTTATATCTCAGGGTGTATGGCGCATTTACGTTGAAGATGTCTATGGGCTCCAGTAACCACTTAACACTAGGTGGGTTGTGAGCTCGTACACATATGTAAGCAATAAAAAAATCGAATCTAGATAATAGACGATGATTAATTAAACATTGCTAACTTTAAAACGCCTCTTTTATTGTAAAACAACCCTCCAGTGAGCCAAGAAAAGCTTTGTAAACATTCTTCTGTACTTTTAAAAAGTTAAACGAGATTACTTTGTAAAGTGAAAAGACCGAGTCTAAACGAATTAACTGCTTTTACCGACCTTTAAGAAGATACTGAAAATGTCGCCGAAGCTCTATCGTCGCTGTCGTAGAGACGACAATAAATAATTTGTTTGAAATCACAAAAAAATATGTGACGAATATGCCATTTTAAAGCTGTTTGCTCCTTCTTAAACAATCTTTATTGTGTAGACTACTAGAAAATCACTACTAGAGAATGGGTTGTCACCATTCCTTTCAAATCTTAATATCAGGAACTTCTGTGTGAATCAAGGTAAAACCACCCTATAAAAATAGTGTTTATCTGTCTAGTATTGTAATGTGGTCTATGGGTTTCGGTTATCTCTTAACATCAATTGAGTCAGAACTTGACTGTCCATTCCCTAAATAAAACTACGTACAGATTTCAGAATAAAATGACAATAGGTAATGAAATTTACGTATGGCCACTCGAGTAATTGTCAGGTGATATATTTATTGCGGGTTCGACTTCAGGTCGGGTCAACCACGCGGAGATTTATGTGATCCGTCTGCAGGTCAGTGTACTTTGTTTTCAGGTAAACGAAAAACGAAACCTTTTTATGTTACAAGCAGACGTGCCCCGCGGCTTCACTCGTGTTCAGTTTTGTAATTGAGAGTAAAACCCTCGCATTTTTCTGAAACTTTCGATTACTTAAGAAACAAACATTCAAAAGCACAAACTTTCACATTATATTGTTATACTAGCGACCAGCCCTCGCTGCGCTAGTCTTTAAAAAAGTAGCCTAAGTTACTCCTTATATCATCAGCTACCTATCAGTGAAAGTCTCATCAAAATCGATCCAGCCGTTCCAGAGATTAGCCGGAACAAACAGACAGACAGACAGACAAAAATTGTAAAAAATGTTATTTTGGTGTTTGTACCGTATATATTTTCATATTCATGTAGTAAAAAGCGGTTATTTCAATATTACAAACAGACACTCCAATTTTTTTTATATGTATAGATTTAGGTTAGAAGAACTTCAAGGTGTCAATTTATCCATCGCTTATTCAGAAGATACGTTGGCTAGTTCTCTACAACTACACGCTCCGCTAGGACTCTCCTATCCTATCCAACCTCCTAATTTCTGACGACAAAATTCCTATCCTATCCTTTAAAGTCTGCTTATGGTCTAAGGCCCCAGGTGTAAATAAGAACTTTCTAACTAAAGTCTTTAACGATGAAGGAATGATATCGTGTAATAACTGGTGGTGTAAGATGTGAATGATGTAATGATTGAATGTGTAAGAGGGGTTTTTAATCACTCCGTGTTTTCTACACGGTCAAATAATCGCTTAAAACACAATAGAATGTGAAAACCTTTGTAGTCTGCGACACAAAAAACAATCAGAACAGAATGGCCACTCAATATCCCTAGGGAAGGCACTTGTTAAGTATATTGTAATGCTCGAAATAGGTCTCACTGCGGTAACTTGTAAAAAAGCCACACACTTAACAAGGGATATACGCAATATCCGGCTAATGTATTTATAGTTACATTATCCGCATATTGATATTACACTTCATTCTAAGCCACTAGATTTTTATAGCGTACCAAGAAAATAGTGTTAAAAGTATTATTTTCTATCAGTATTAAATTAGTAGTATTTATCTATACATATAAATAAAATTGGAGTGTCTGTTTGTAATATTGAAATAACCGCTTTTTACTTTTTACTACATGCATATTATGAATATTATACGGTACATACATCAAAATTACATTTTTTACAATTTTTGTCTGTCTGTCTGTCTGTTTGTTCCGGCTAGTCTCTGGAACGGCTGGACCGATTTTGACGAGACTTTCACTGATAGGTAGCTGAAGATATAAGGAGTAACTTAGGCTAGTTTTTTAATATAACCGCGGGTAACATCGCAGGACTCAGCTTTCAATAATAAAATTTATGTTTCCGAAGCGAAGCGAGGGCATGTCGCTATCTAATCGGTATATAATTTAGTATTAAAAGTATTTTTTCTCCTACCTATGCTGATAGCCTTGAGAGGCTATTTCAGTTTCTCCTTGACGTGTAGGTGAGCTCACGGGGCTCTAACCGGGAGTGTTGCTAACACTGGCCCAAAGAAGGTTATTTTAAATCAAGTATACTCATGGCTATTAACTAGAGTCGATAGACTAAGTTAATTAGCCTACCTACCTTTAGTTTTACGGCCGAAGTCTGAATAGTATTGTAAAGTAGCTACGCTTAAGACCAGAACGCAAGCATTAAAACAGCTATGGCAATGTACCAGTAAGATTATGAGGAAAATTAACACGAGAGCCAGCAAAATGTTTCGGAAAGTGCAAGTAAGATATTACTATAAGGAATGTAGAAGCCACAGCTAGTGGTAACCATAGCTGTCTACTAGTATCTTCTGCTGATTGGCTAGACAAATGATCATTGGAACGCAAACCATGAAAGCCCACGGTTAATCTGATTTATATAAAGACACATTAGATGCTACAGTGAACCTTGAAACTTGAATTTAAAGTACAAATTGCCCTGAAAATATGACCGTCTTATCACCAGACTTATGATAAGTCTGGTTATTGAAACCAGTTATAAAAGACGTAAAGTCGCTTTTGATGCGTCACAAAATATAAATTTTCACATCATTACGAATGTATTTAGAGAAACACAAACGTTTTTACATCAAAGCGGATCTGTTTCCGGCCCCTTCCGGAATTTTCAATCAACGTTTGAGGTTTTTTATTTTGCTTGATTTTTATTATATTTCTTTGAACGTCATTTCTTTTAAGTTTCGCGTTATGTTATTGGAAGGGATTGATATGGTAATTTATGTTATGTATATTATAATATATTCTATCTTTAATGTTTTGTTATGTTATGTACCATAGTTGGATATTCCTCAAAACAGTTTTTGTACTATATTGGCACTATATTGGAATCTATAGGTCCAGATAGCTTTAACATCTATCGGGTCATGAGCATGTCTGTATATATAAGTATTTAAGACTATAAATATAGCCAGTTGCACAGTCATTAAATACTTTTTTGTTCATCACCACCAATAACATCTCTCAGTCTTTTCATTGACTTCTCTTCCTACGCATTTGTAATTAATTATCACTCATCATCGTGTCTTTAAATCATAAGCATATATATTGAATTTTTGTTTAAAATCAACTTTTTCAATTCCATTGACAATAAATCTAACGAAGCCTTCAAGAGTATTAACGCTTCAAAAATAAACTTACAGCACTCGAGCGACCTAAGTAATCTACAAAATCGCCCTGGAACTTTCGTATAATCCAGGTCGCGGAAACGTTTGTCGTTCCTTTGTCCAAATGCCCCCAATTTCGCAAAGATAAAACCTGGATAAAACTGTCGCCCGGGACTCGAACTAGGGACCTCCATTCTTCAAGTGATCCCCCGATAAATAATCGTGGTCGTAGGATGACGGCTATCCTATGAATAAATAGGTAGGGATAGAGATGAATCATTTTGCACCTTGCCTACAGCTGTCAGCCCCCGAAGATAAATTGCCTGTAAGTTAAGCTAGTTTGAGTTATTCTAATATTTGTATTTGTTTTCTGAACTGTGTCACGGCTTTTTGAAATATGTGCAGCATAGGTGATAGAGTTAAGAATCTTTTGTTTCAGATAATGGTGTGGCCAAAATATGGATATGAATATTGATAATGAATTTATAAAAATACACTAGCCTTTTGTTCTCTAAGAGGTCGATGTCAGGTATAAGTCACTATCTGTATAGATGCTTAAGCCATAACCGATTATAGAGGTTACGATAAAAAATACTTAGTCACTCGAAATATTATTCACTATAAATTGGGTACATTTATTCTTTTTAATGTAAATAAAAAATTAAAAAACACGTCAAAGCAACTTAACGCACGAACATAAATGAATATTATCTACTTTAAGTATCTATGCGATATTCTGATATGCGATCCTAAAAATGTATCATAATATTATTATTTTTTAACGAGTCGCTTGAAGTTACAGACAAAAATGTATATTTTATTCAATACACATATTATAACTATATATAAGACAATCAACTCTAACAATGAGCTTAAAACAAAAAATCTAAAAAAAAATACTATTACTATAATAACTAAGATATATTATTAAAAGGAGTCCCTTTAGGCACGGTTCCGAAGACACTGGCAGCGTTCCCCCTTTGAATAGCTAGACAAATTCTTTGTCCGAGATAGCTGCCAGCTCTTAGGTCAATTGTGATGTCGACTAACCTTTTTGCTATTTTCTTAAAAAGCCTTATAGCGCTGGGACCCCACGGACCAAGGGTCTCGACACCGAATGAGACAAAAACATATTCCGAGCCTAGACCCCGGTATTTATCTACTTTGGCTTTCTCAGCCGCTTCAGAGGCCGCCTCAGCTCTGTTGTTGGTTCCATGTAGATGGGAAGGGGCCAGCATATCTGAACAGGTTGCATCCTATATCAAAACCCAGTCCACTTTCCATGGAATCAAACTCATCCTTCCATTTCTCGGATTCTGCTAAATGGCGTAAATTTTGATAGGATATGTCCAGCCGTGAAGAGATGTTCGCTGTGATGACTGTGATCAAATTTTCTACTCCTATATTTCCTATTTATACTTACTATATTTATACTTATTGGAATATACTGGTGGTAGGACCTCTTGTGAGTCCGCGCGGGTAGGTACCACCACCCCGCCTATTTCTGCCGTGAAGCAATAATGCGTTTCGGTTGGAAGGGTGCGGCAGCCGTTGTAACTATACTGAGACCTTAGAACTTATCTCAAGGTGGGTGGCGCATTTACGTTATAGATGTCTATTGGCTCCAGTAACCACTTAACACCAGGTGGACTGCGAGTTCGTCCACTCATCTAAGCAATAAAAAACAATTAGCAAGCACAGTATCGAGGAAAATTAAATGCAACCAACACGTGAGATATAAGACAGATCCGGAAAGAACGCCCTAATAATGCCCGAAAATAACGTCATTAGTGAGAACTGAATCTGGGCGACGCCCAGGTATTTTGGAGCCAAGATTAATTAGAGGTCTATTCAGGAATTTCCGACCGAAAAGGGTGGGCTGAGTTTTGATTTAACGATGCGGGATCTCAAGCTTTTCAAAGCTTATTCAGACGTAAGGGAACCGGACAAATAACATTTGCGAATGTCCACGGATCTTTTGACGACAATCTTGTATTTTGAAATAATAATTCGTGGGTGTTTACAGATACCGAAAATATTTAAATATAAAAAAATGGTGCGCGTGCAACTTGGTGCACATGAAAAAAGTGGAACTTCTTTTGAGGTGTGTAGTGTAGTGGTTTTCTTTATTTTTCATTCTTGAATCAAATTTCTTTTGTAATATGGAATGCTGTATATAAGAGAAACTACCTAGCTCGCTTTGTCCTTTCCCTCTCAGTCGGGTAGTTTGCGAGATGTTCTGTGTATTTTCTCACTGTCGCTCTTCCTAAATTGTATCTTTTCTATCTAGCCGTAACGAATCTGTCGCGAATTAAATTTTACTCTCAACGCCCCTAAAGAAGTTTCACTTCAATCCTCAGCTTACGTCGCTGCTCTTTGTATAATAATTTTGGCTGTATCTGTACTGTAATTGAGGTTTTATCTCGTTCTTAAATTCCCCTATTTTTGTTCGTCATTTTTTTGTTATCTATACTAATATTATAAAGCTGAAGAGTTTGTTTGTTTGAACGCGCTAATCTCAGGAACTACTTACTGGTCCGATTTAAAAAATTCATTCAGTTTTTGATAGCCCATTTATTGACGAAGGCTATAGGCTATATAAAATCACTGTTAGACCAATACAAGTGGAGCACCAATAAAGAATGTTTCAAAATATTTTCACTTTCTACGTAAATGAAGTGGGGGGGTAAAATTTAGCGTTATGCCAAAGTAGCTATTCCACGCGGACAGAGTCGCGGGCAAAAGCTAATCTTTAATATTACTACTAGATATATTTTGTGGTGTCGAATTCGGGAATGTTCCGATTACAAGCCACGTGTCAGAGCGGGAAGGGCGCCGGTAACCGGTAGGCACGTGCCGTAATATGACGATTTTTCACACACGTCGGTGACGTGATAAGTGTATTTGGTCTGTCATTTGTATTTCTACGAAAAACGTGGTATTATTTCGCAGCCCTCGTTTGTCTGTTGCCTCGTATCTCGCGTATTTCAGCAAAAAGGATTTTCATTCGACGCGTACACACATATATGTACATATGTATTTTACTCGAGTTCTAGCATGTCAATAAGTTATGGCATATACATATTTTATAAAAGTATATGCCTAAATGAGTGCAGTAGAATAGCCTCGAGCAGGGAGAGAGAGATGGCGCGACATCGTGATACGCATCAAGTCTGCCCCTTCCAACACTACATGACGATCACGACCACTCTGTCAAGAGTGACACGACTAAGAAGAAGAATACATATTTTATGAAGATTGGAAGCCGGATGTTTTTTCAAAAGACATTACAAAATTGTTTTTTTTTTTTGGTTCAGTATAAGTTAATTATCCTGTATATTATAAAAAATCTTATGCAATATTATAAGAGGCACAATGTTGATACATGAGAGAAATGTATCAAGACTTAATATAGACCTTATGAGACCTTAGAAGATTTTGAAATCACTCAAAAATTAAAACTTTTTGATCTCTCTGAAATAATTCTCAAATAGTTGATGTTTGAATTATGAATACCAATAACAATGAATATCAGGTTCAAGGAAGTCTCACGACAAAACTGCCTTTAATAAGGAATCTAATTATGTAAGATAATACGCCCAGGAAATATTCTGTGTGGCTTAGCCTTCAATGTATATTGCCTATATTCCGTATGGCTTAGCCTTCAATGTATAGGTAGCGGTAGGCAGCTGCTTGGCTCTGCCCCTGGCATTGCTGAAGTCCATGGGCGACGGTAACCACTCACCATCAGGTGGGCCGTATGCTCGTCGGCATACAAGGGCAATAAAAAAATGTATTCGCATTTTATTGTTTTGTCATGATCATACATAACATATTCCAAATTCTAAGGATATTGAACTGTTGCATGGAGACTTTTATATGAAAGAGGCGCTCCAAGCCCGCTTAGTGCTAAGTAGTTTTTTTTTTATTGCTTAGATGGGTGGACGAGCTCACAGCCCACCTGGTGTTAAGTAGTTACTGGAGCCCATAGACATCCACAACGTAAATGCGCCACCCACCTTGAGATACAAGTTCTAAGGTCTCAAGTACAGTTACAACGGCTGCCCCACCCTTTAAACCGAAACGCATTACTGCTTCACGGCAGAAATAGGCAGGGTAGTGGTACCCGCGCGGACTCACAAGAGGTCTTACCACCAGTAATTACGCAAATTATAATTTTGCGGGTTTCATTTTTATTAAACGATGTTATTCCTTCACCGTGGAAATCAATCGTGAACATTTGTTGAGTACGTATTTCATTAGAAAAATTGGTACCCGCCTGAGATTCGAACATCAGTGCATCGCTCAACACGAATGCACCGGACGTCTTATCCGTTAGGCCACGACGACTCCACCGGATCTCATAGATAAAGCAACATGAATGCCATTAGCTGTGGTGAAATACGAGTACAAAGTCTCAAGAATCATTGGTATTCTTTAACAACTCTTTCTTCCAACTGTATGACTATGCTTCGTGGTAGAAACAAGTGGGATGGTAGTGCCACCTGTTCTAGGTCACAATGCGAATTTGACACGTAAATCACAAGGCAAATGGAGAACTAATTCGTGATCTCAGCTTTATTGAAATAAAGGCCGTATATGCCTAAAGAAGTTTCAATTTTTATAAAGAAACACCTACTTATTATTTGTTCACTTTTGTTGTTCATCATGCAGGTGTACGGGTCCCAGGGACCACTTAACTGGGCTATGGGCGTGATGGGCTGAATTAACATACATTAAAAATGTCCATTTTCGATTTCAATGAAATGTCGACAAATCTACTTTTACGGTTTAATGACGCATTTTTTACTGTCATTATTTATTATTTCCGACATATCAAATACTGGACAGTTTTCATCGTCACGACCACTCATGTGTTATTGTTTTTGACATGACAACGTCTTATAATTCGATGGAGCCGGCTGCACGCACGAAAAAACATGACTCATGCGGCGTTACCTCGCTCTGAGGCGTATTTTCTTATGACGTTGTCACGTTCAACTATCGTTAGTAAACCGACTTTACAGACAACCGATTTTTTTTCGGAAGGATGGATCACTGATGGCCCTGAAGCTTTTCCAGTTTCACCAGGGTTAGCGTGCACGAGCTTTTTATTTATTGCTTAGATCTGTCGACGAGCTCACAGCCCACCTGGTGTTAAATGGTTACTGGAGCCCATAGACATCTACAACGTAAACGCCGCCACCCACCTTGAGATATAAGTTCTAAGGTCTCAGTATAGTCACAACGGCTGCCCCACCCTTCAAACTGAAGCGCATTACTGCTTCATGGCACAAATAGTCAGGGTGGTGGTAACTACCCACGCGGACTTACAAGAGGTCCTACCACCAGTAACAATAAAGCTCAGCCAAGAGGGTTGGGATTAGCTAACAGCTGCCCGAGAGCCTTCGGAGGATACCTAACAGCTCAAGAGGAGTTATTCGTCGAAATTCAATTTTGTATTAAAAATATTTCTAGACTTTTAAATTTAATTTCACACCTTGCCAACCTATAGTAGTGGTTTGTAACAGAACAGTTATAATTATGTCTGGAACTCGCAAAATCTAAAGGAAATTCGTTAACATAGAAGTGGAAAAACAATATGTACTTAACAAATGTTCACAATTTTGCACGGTGAAGGAATAACATCGTGTAATAAAAATCAAACCCGCAAAATGAAAATTGCGTAGTTACTGGTGGTAGGACCTCTTGTGAGTCCGCACGGGTAGGTACCACCAGCCTGTCTATTTGTGCCGTAAAGCAATAATGCGTTTTAGTTTGAAGGGTGGGGCCCCGTTACATACCTTAGAACTTATAGGTATCTCAAGGTTGGTGTAGGCATTTACCTTGTAGATGTCTGTGTGCTCCGGTAACCACCAGGTGAGCCGTGAACTCTTCTACCAAACTAAGCAATAAAAAAAAACAAAAAAAAACCTTGTTGTAGAATTTTATTGAAATATGTACTTCGCCAAAAGTCTTCAAACATCGGAGCATAGAAGACGGGTTATCATATCTAGAGTACTCACAGGGGAAGCCTTTTGTGCACATGTCGCTTTGTAATGAAATTTCACATACACGAACACAAATGTGCTTCTTCTTTGATATGTGACACGATGTCACTGGAAACTTCCCGATACATATTGACGCTTAGGAACGTAAGCATGTTGAAAAAAAATCAAATAATGTTATTTAATATTATCAAAAATATTAATCTATATATTAATACGTGAAGCAAAAACTTTGTATTCCTTTTTACGAAAATTGCGCGGACGGAGGAGTATGAAATTTTCCACACTTATAGAGAATATAGTGAAGAAGTGCACAATGCTTTTTTTTTTTTTAAATAATGCATAAAAGATACATTAAATCAATAAAGAAAACATTACACACACTACATACCATGTATTTGACGCACACACGCATGGATACTATTTATTGTTAAACTTTTGTTCTTGACGTCTGTTGTCAAATTGAGAATAGATTAAATATTGTTTGTCTTTGTTAATATTTTTTATAGTGTAGTCTTGGCGAAATTTGTGATTATAGAAGTATAAAATACAATCATAATAGTGTACATACTTACAATTCCAATTAATTATAGTCGAATTTCGACTACTGCGGGACCTCTAGTACATTTAAAGAGTTAAATGCGTTTATTGCTGACAGTTATTAAAACCGCATTATAGCTTTGATAGCACTATGAGTAGAAATTAATATGGCAGCATGTGTTTTTTGAGGGAAAATATGCATAGGGCAGTTCTTCCCATCCACCTTGATATATGAAATTGAAATATCAATTTTAATAAATTACAGTATGCTGATAGATAAAGGATTTCATTTATTTAACTGTTTGCGTAGTCATGGCAGATAATCATGAAAATAATAGACGCCCGAAACTAAATCGCAAAAATAGTTTTAATTCTTTCCCTTACTGCTTTGACCACCTTTTTCGTACGAACACTACGTGGACGGCAAGTTCTTTTTCTGTCACAAACAGAAGAGGTCTCATTGCACCTATTAATAGCCCGGTACACAAACATTTTACTAATACCAAGCGTAGTTTTAAAAATTGCATTTGGCTCCATACCTACTTTGTGTAATGCAATCACAGTGATTCCGTTCTCTTTATCACCCCACTCCATTTTAATATCGCAAAATATTGTAGTACAATGTATTGGCGCCAAAATGAGAAAACTCAATGAGCAATCATATAAAAATGACAGACTCCAAATTCAAATGTAATATTTTGTTTATTTTTAATTGTAACAGTATTTATGGCCAGACTAAGTACATATATGGATAAATGCAGAGATCACTTGCCGCAATAACACTAGTATACAAATATTTTATAACAATAATCAAATAGGTACGACATTGAACGTGCATTTCTCGGTTCAGTGCGGATGTGGAGCTCCGAAGTTTTTATTATTAGTGACCGTGACACACTGCTGGCAAGGACGACCAATGATTCTGGAGGGTCCCTTTTTTTGAATTTTTAAAACGAGAAGTAAAATGAGGTAAATATTAGTAAATAAAAAAAAGTTGCTCCTGATTAAAATGAGTTTTTTTTACCTTTTTACTGTTATTAGATAAAATATTCGCAATTTACCACATATGAAGGCAAACCTCGCTCATATTCAGTTTAACAATAATTTTGAACGTTACGAATATAACACAGACTAAGCAGAGCGGTAGATAACGGCTTGAATGGCATTGGTGATGTCCATGGTGACTACTTACCGTCAGGTGGGTCGTAACCTCTGACCTCAACATTCCCCTGGGGCTTGCCATGTATTTTTTAATGGCTCAGACCAAATTTATTATCAGTCAGTTTATTGACTAAACAAAATAATTTATGTCGCAGATATTGTTGTTCATTGCCATCGACTGTGTGTGATATGCAAAATATAAAAAATAACGAATGAGCTGGCAGGTTTCAGGAGATTTCAAACGACCGAGTTTGTTTTCCTTTGAACTTTTAACAACACCTCGAAGATTGGAAAAATATAACTAGGATAATATCTTAATATTATAGTGTTATTTCTCGTAAAATTTGAACAATGATTGAAAATATATTATAGAACCAAAGAAGTATCTTATCTTTCTTATCTTATACCTTTAAACGAGCAACTCTTGTATATATATAATCTGAATCTCGGAAACGGCTGCAACGATTTTCATAAAATTTAGTATACAGGGGATTTCGGGGGCGATATACCGATCTAGCTACGTTTTATTTTCAGAAAATGTTGTTTTATTCGTGTTTTCAATAATCAACTCATCCCGACATCTATTGGCGAATAATGATACTATTTTTCGTGATTGAGGGCAATTAACCGCTATCAAAAACACTAGATGGCGTTATCAAAAAAAAACGAGCAAAGCTCGGTCATCATCTAGTGTTTATAAAATTGCAAAGAACAGAAACCCCTGTTGGAACGAACTTTTATTTATTTATCGCTTAGAAGGATGTAGAAGCTCACGGCTCACTTGGTCTTAAATGGTTATCGGGGCCCATAGACATCTACAACGTAAATGCCACCCCTCACCTTGAAACTATGTGAGTGGTGGCGATTGAAAGCTAAGACAGGATAGCGATTAATATCATTAATTTTTAAATATTAATACGTGAAGCAAAAACTTTGTATCATCCCTTTTTACGAAAATTGCGCGGACGGAGGAGTATGAAATTTTCCACACTTATAGAGAATATAGAGAAGAAGTGCACAATGCTAATATTCTTTTAAAATAATGCATAAAAGATACATTAAATCAATAAAGAAAACTTTACACACACTACCATGTATTTGACACACACACACGCATACTATTTGTTTATTGTCAAAAATTTCTTATTGCATAAAGTCTATGGTAAAATTGACAATAGATTAAATATTGTTTGTCTTTGTTAATATTTGTCTAAAGTATAGTCTTGGTGAAATCTGTGATTATAGAAGTATAATAAATGGTATTTGACAATAACCATAATAATAATGTTCAAACTCATAATTTCAATTAATTATTATTATAGTCGAATTTCGACTACTGCGGGACCACTAGTTTTTATTATTACTTCAACTTCATAATGGAAAATTATCCTGACGTGGGCGATGTAACTCCAACATTATATCCGCTCTGATTACATCTTAACACCAAATGAGCTGTCTCTAGAAAGATATAAAATATCCTTTAAATAATCAGCTTCGTCAAACATTATTAAATTTTCGCCCAACTTAAACATCTACGTTTACCAGACCGTGGTTTTTTAAGCTCCGCCTACGAAAGTGGTCCGGTATGAATTAATAAGCTTCCTTCTGTCGCTTTAGGTGCGTGCTTAAACTGTAGCGATCTAATATACCGTGCTAAAAAAAGTGCCGTAAAGTCTAAAAAATGTAAAAGGCGAATATTCCATGATAAATCATTATTGATAACTTAAATTAGTATTGTCACTATAGAATACAGTTATATAGATAAACAAAAAATTTAGTGATTAAGTAACGTATATTGAAAAGTGATGTAAATAGTAAATATACAAAGAGAAATAGTTATTAATGGGGTATATAATAAAGATAAGAAGCAAAATTTATTGAAGCCTACATACTAATAAAAAAAGTTAGAGTGGCCGGAATCCCACCGGTGAAAGTATGAAAGAGAGGAATGGATGCGACGTATGGATTGTGGATGCGAAGGAATAAATGATAGAACTAGAATGAACCAGATACATAAGCTCTCCGATTACGTTGGAGGAGAGATTAGTATAAAAAAATAAAATACAAAAAAATATACCGTGCTATAAACTCAGATACGTATTTTTTTTATTTCAACGATTAGCTTCCTTTCGAAATTATTTTTAATGTCGTTTCAATCGATTGATAAATCAAATTTTGCACACAACTGTGTTTGGAAAGTCGAAAACCAATTTGATATGTGCCCCGTCTCGAACCCTTGAAAGTCACCCGAAATTGTGAATTACCAAGAGCACCTGAGGATCCCAGTACCTAAACTAATACAAACGTTAGTGAAATGTTTGACATTTAAATTTTGTATGCAGTAGATTTCATTGTCTCCTTGTTCCGTATAATCCAAAGGAGGATTCGACATCACTTCTGAAGATCGGCGTCGCCAGTCACATTTAGTTCACTAAGGGCTCCGATAAACACTAAAAACCATGTGAGCTGTGAGCTCATAAATATATCTACAAGTATAAAAAAACTCAATCTGACGGTTAAGCAACTTGCTAAGTTTCTCGCCGGATCTTCTCAGTGGGTTGCGGTTCCAATCCGGTGGTAGATTCAGCGGAGCACTTCTTTTGTTAGGACCTGTATTAGGAAATTCTCTCAGGCTGAGACTGTAAGTTTACCTACCCGTCTGCGCGTAGTGTTCTAGTTGCTATCAGTAGGCTATCAACGATAAGGTAGGGGAAAAACGAAGAAGTTTTGTCTTAATATCTGGATCTTAAATCTTATTTTAGGATCGGACCCTAATGTCAGAAACTTTGCATTTATCGGTATACGTACGTATAATCCAGGAGGCAACGAATTCATTATTTTGCATAACAAAACCGTAAAAAGCCAGAAATGTAGATGAAAAAAACGCTATGTGTCTGCTTAGTTTTGAACTCTGAAATCTTTAGTATTTAAGTTTATTAAATGAAAACAACCTGTAAAATTTTCATTTTTTTTTCTTCTACCTCTGCTAGCCTTGAGAGGCTATATCAGCGTTACCCTAGCGTGTCGGTGAGCTCTCGGGGCTCAAACCAGGTGTTGCTAGCACTGGCCCTAGCAAGAACAGTGCTTCGAAGAATCTACCACCGGATCGGAAACGCGACCCACTGAGAAGATCCGGTGAGAAACTCAGTAAGCTGTGTCTGTGGGTTAGTTTACTCGCCGAACCCTTCGACGAGAACGGTGACTAGTACTTGAGGTAAAAATTTCAGTTCTTGGTCTAGCTTAATATATGCTTTAATTATATTATTATTATCATTGAATAGACAAGTGAATGAGATTACTGCTCACTTAGAGTAAAGTGGTCACTGGAACTCGTAGGAATCGAAGTGAAATGAAGTCTATGTGTCAATTTATAGTTTACCATCTGTTCCACCCTTCAAAGGTAACTTAAGAGTACTTCGCGGCAGAAATATATAGTGCTGGAAATATACCCTACTGGCTTGCAATATGGGTTTGATGTGTTTGACGCGATGTTATTCTTTTAACGTGTAGATCATTCGCGAAAATAAGTAAGGTTTTTCGAAAGCTTTACGAGAAGGAGCTTACAGCTCGCGTGATGTAAAGCTGTTATCGGAGCTTGGAGTATTATATTGTATTAAGGCTGTGTACGGCCTCTTAAAGCGTAACATATACCGCATGACTGCTCCGTAATAATCAGGATTCTTTTACCCATCAAGGCTCTTATTAAACACTATGATATGATTGTAGTCCTACTCGTTAATAAAACTGACTGACCCTATAGAACAAGATAAAACGCACAACCATTACAGATGACAGAATGGACATCCTACAAATTTAGCTCTATTGATTTTAAACTTACCGTAAAATACTGTGTTTGACACATTAAAATCGATTAGAAATACACTCAAGAATATATCCGAATAACAAAGTAAAAATTATCAACACAGTATAATTAAAATAGGAGTATTTGCATTCATCCGAATTAACATATCTATATTTATCGAAATTCCAGATTCGCCGTCAACAATACTGAAATATATTAATGGTATTCATAAATTCCGTAACCGCCACAACCATCAAAGGAGTTCAAATGCCGAAGCGAAACTTCGGGTTGTTTTAAACATCTCTGCTCCACCGATCCGGGCAATATTATTTCACTGTTTCGGCGGTTAGTTTCGGGAAACTGTTATTGGAATTAGACAGCGGCTTAACCGACAAGCGGGGGCGGGGAGATAGTGTGGGGCTTGGTGCAAGTGACTTAAACTTTTGGGGGAATCGACAAAGAGAAGAACTTTCACGAAGCGGCTAAAGTTGCTTGGTAGGCCCGACGATCCGAATGTTGCTCTTTGAAACTTGTATATATGCAAACTTATCTTGAAAATGTCGCCATCGAGATTCAGCCATCTGTCAAATAACATGTTTTTTTTTTATTGCTTAGATGGGAGGACGAGCTCACAGCCCACCTGGTGTAAAGTGGTTACTGGAGCCCATGGACATCTACAACGTTAATGCATCACCCACCTTGAGATATAAGTTCTAAGGTCTCAAGTATAGTTACAACGGCTACCCCGCCCTTCAAACCGAAACGCATTACTGCTTCACGGCAGAAATAGGCAAGGTGGTGGTACCTACTCAGGCGGACTCACAAGAGGTCCTACCACTAGTAATTCTGTGATAGCTACCGTCACAGACAAAATTTTCTATTTTGTTCTGCGGATAAGCAGCCAAACTTACCAACGTTATTTTTATTGACTCGTCTCTATTGTGCAATTATTCGAATTGTATTTTTTGCATTTTGGAAGTCAATCTCCAACAAGAGGTAGATAGTGTATTTTATTTAAAAAAACTGGTAACTGCCTTCGCGATTGAGCACCAAATTGCATCACTCGATACGATTGCACCAGACGACATATTTATAGGCCACGACGATTTTTAAATGACATTGACTATCTGGTACTAGATGTTGGCAGAGCTTATAGACACAAAGTCAAAGCCTAGATTGTAATGTAGAAATATTGTTCTATTCTTAAATTTGTTAGTAACCCCGATCCTGCCTATTCCTATAAAGAGCAATACCACTAGTTACACTGGTGGTAGGACCTCTGTGAGTCCGCGCGGATAGGTAACACCGCCCTGCCTATTTCTGCCGTGAAGCAGTAATGCGTTTCGGTTTGAAGAGTGGGGCAGCCGTTGTAACTATAATGAGATCTTAGAACTTATATCTCAAGGTGGGTGGCGCATTTACGTTGTTGATGTCCATGGGCTCCAGTAACCACTTTACACCAGGTGGGCTGTGAGCTCGTCCACCGACCTAAGCAACAAAAAAAAAAACATAATATATTTCAATTAAAATTGGATTTCATGTCTCAAGCCGTAACTTAATGTGGGATGTGCCGTCTCATTTATTCATCTACAATAATATGAATGGTAGCGACAGCCACAATACGCTGTAAAAACATTCTTGTAACATTTACACTTGTAACATTACGTTTGTAACATTTTTATTTTTTACATATAGTAAAACAAATCGAAAATTCATTCACGCTCTCACTTACAATTTATACCAAACACATTTAAAACACAGAACATAAGACTCTCATTTTGTTAAAAGTAAACGTTGCTCTCAAATACAAAAGATACAGACAAAAATTATACAAACTCAAATTGCTTCGTTGCTTGTTTTTTTCATTATTATCCAAATGCGTTTAATTATTTTATATCGACCAACACGATTCAATGTCTTGAACAAAGAAAAACGAAGCTTACATTATAGAGCTGGAAGCCGTTTTGAAATATCAGGAATTTATGCATAATTTTTCACTCTTTATTGGCGTATCTGATTTCTCTTTTAAAACTTACGATAACGTATTAAAAAATAGGAATGATTAAACACGTTGTACCGTCAATATAAATATTGGTAGCTGGTGCAATTTTTTACTTTCCTCTAGCTTTTTATCATAGAACACGACTATCCGTTTTCGGTCACTTATACTTGGTTCTAGTTGCAGTTTCGCATTCCCTTGACTCACGCTTAGTAGTAGAATCATTTCTTTTACATTTTCTTCTCTCAATATCTTTTCAGAAGCTTCGAACCTAATTCTTCTCATTATCTTTCCATACTACCATAACAGTTGTGCATCATCGCCATGTACTCTATATCCAGATCTGATGGAGCAGACGTATAGTGGTATTCCTCGAACTTCAGTTACACGCCTCAATATGGTCGGTGCTATTATACATTGTGTGAAATGTAACATCAGATGTACCTTTTTTCCCTGTCTCTCTGTTTGTCCTTCTCAAGCTTTAAACAATCTACTTATCTGATTGAAAATATGGGTTTGTGTGATTTGCTATCATTACTTCTGCTACCACTGTAAATATTTACAACAGATTTTTAAATAAATTATTTGGAATTTAGGAAACCTAAGTTAACGCCACCGCTTATGATTTGGCGCGGTCAGATGACGCTGTATCGTCTGACAATGACGTTTGGCTAATTCATCTCGCGGGACACTTTAATTTCCTACCTGATTCGGATACCTACTTCATCTGTCAGTAGAGTTCGTCATTCCGCATGAGTCTGTACTTTTAACAAATATGCCTATACTACAATGATATCAATGGTTTCTTTACGCGAGAGCCTGACGTATTATGACGTATCATGGTTAATGTCCCCATTCTGACGTAGCTGAAATAGCCCTGAGGCTATTAGCTGGATAGGTTGGAAAAAAAGATTGGTGTTAAGTTGCAATTTGGCCTATAGGTATCACAACTTGAATGTTACCATAATAAACCTTGAGATGGTTTATAAGGTCTCATGTATTGTTTAACGAATGCCTGAACAATCAAAATTGTCATTGATTTTTTGCATTCATAATTGTTGTAGTATTATGTCAAGCGCATCAAGGGAAATTTCGCTAGATACGCAACTTTTATCTTTGTAATTAAAGGTCCGTATTATTTGGTATTAGCATCAACAATACGATGTTCTAATTGAACTTCAATTAAAGGACAAACCCGAAATCCATACAAACTTGGGCCTGGCGTTACAGTGCTAGAATTTGGGCATAAGTTACAATACCTAAGAAGGTTTCATGAGCCCAATTTTCAGGTCTCCCAGCAATGGCCAAATTGGTAAAATCAGACAATGTTTACATTTTAGGTTATGTTTATTGTTCGAGATATTTTAATAAAAACGATATTTTTGAGGCTGTTTCCTACTAAAGATGAGTAATTTTTTACGAAACCTGTTGCAGCAACAGGTTGCTTTAAAATAAAAATGGATCCTGTTACGAAAAATCGCGTGTTAGGTTGTTTACGAAAACGAACGAAAGCCAAAAATTAAAAACAAAGTAATGCGAAGCGCGCTGCGCACGAAATGATTTTTTAAGGGATTTTATGACCTGGTAACTAAGACCTTTAGGTCAGTCTTATTTTAATTTTAATGAAAACTTTTTTATATGAAAAACTATATATTTTATATGATAACTTTTTTATATAAACTAAAAATCATTACGTGCTCCCTTAATATCTCATCACATTTCATTTCATTTTATTTCATGCCTTTTTTATTTTTATTTTTTATTGCTTAGATACCCATCGACGAGCTCACAGCCCACCTGATGTTAAGTGGTTACTGGAGCCCATAGTCATCTACGACGTAAATGCGCCACCCACCTTGAGATATAAGTTCTAAGGTCTCAGTATAGTTACAACGGCTGCCCCGCCCTTCAAACCGAAACGCATTACTGCTTTACGGCAAAAATAGGCGGGCGGGAGGCGCGGACTCACAAGAGATCCTACCACCAGTAAAATTATTAATGTAACTACACCATAGAAAAACTCAAAGTACCAAATCGACTTTTTCATGTTATATTTAAGATTGCCAGTTGAAAATATTTTGAATTGCCGCAGTTGCCGACATGATTTCGTGTCATAACTAAAGGGCACAGTTATTTATTTCTTTTAATGATTTTTGTTAGTAGATTTTGGTGCTTTACGTTACGTTATTCAATGAGATTAAGTTTATAGTCTGGCCGGCGAATCATGGCACAACTAAATAGCGGCAATCCAAAATATCTTCAGTTGGCGACATTAAAGATAACATAACATGATTTGACACATTTGTATTTTTATGGGGCATAGTCACATTAGTATAAAAATGCAAAACTATCCTTTCATGCTTTAATTAATGTTGTCAGCTGTAGATATTTTGAATTGCCGCCATTGTAAGTAGTTGTGTCACGATTCGATGGCCATACTCTATTTGCATTGATTATAATACCTATAAAAACAGTCATTTATCCTAAAGCAAAAGAGTATTAATTATTTTTTACACTCGATTTCCACTAAATCGATCCTATTTTATGGATGCTCTAATTCTAATCCGCACGTTTGTGGAGCTAGTTACGTATATATATTGAAATAAGTGTTGCAGATGTTTACAAAGATTGTTTAAAACAAAAAATTGAATTCAAATTATTTTCTACACTTGGCCATTGTCAATGAAGCTAAGATTTCAATAGGTTAATCAAGCAAAATAGACGAATTTTTTGGTACATATCCCATTCGTGTAACGCTCAGGCCCAAAATGGGGTTTCTCCTTTACTCCATTCTAATAGCTAAATTGGGGAAGGCCTGTGTCCAGCAGTGGGCAGATAAAGGCTGATGATGATGATGATGATGATGAAATAGCTAAAGAAGTTTTTTTGTTATGATATGTAGTCGTCGTGGCCTAAAAGATAAGACGTCCGGTGCATTCGTATCGAGCGATGCACTGGTGTTCGAATCTCGCTGGCGGGTACCAATTTTTCTAATGAAATACGTACTCAACAAATGTTCACGATTGACTTCCACGGTGAAGGAATAACATCGTGCAATAAAAATCAAACCCGCAAAATTATAATTTGCGTAATTACTGGTGGTAGGACCTCTTGTGAGTCCGCACGGGTAGGTACCACCGCTCCGCCTATTTCTGCCGTGAAGCAGTAATGCGTTTCGGTTTGAAGGGTGGGGCAGCCGTTGTGACTATACTGAGACCTTAGAACTATATCTCAAGGTGTGTGGCGCATTTACGTTGTAGATGTCTATGGGCTCCAGTAACCACTTAACACCAGGTGGGCTGTGAGCTCGTCCACACATCTAAGCAATAAAAAAAATAAAAATAAAATATTTTTTCCCAATTTTTCAACTTTAAATGGCTCTTCTGTAAAGTTGAAAAAATGTCGATTAAACAAAATAGGCTTGCACCCCTCGATATGTAGCTATATAATAATATAACATAGAGGGTAAGTAAGATCTTCAGTATTGTGAAAATAGTCCCAATTGAAAGAATAGTTATGAGATTTGGCCTCGTATCTTGAGTAGGCTGTGTTCTATTTATGATGACAAGATGATCTATTCGCAAGATAAACTACGTCTCGATCGAAAACCACCTCGAAGACGATTTGCAAAAACTAATTTCCAATAATAGGGCTCAATGGTTCGGGCTCGTCGTCTGATATTGACATTTCCATCGCGCAAATCCACAATAAGGACAGTTGTGTTCAATTCGGGCAGGTCTCGCTGTCAGACGACTCCTTACGTTGATATCATATTGTGTTAATTTTTTTTTAATCCTACCTATGCTGATAGCCTTGAGAGACTATTTCAGCTTCTGCTTGACGTGTAGGTGAGCTCACGGGGCTCAAACCGGTAGTGTTGCTAACGCTGGCCCTAGCAAGAGCAGTACTTCGCAGAATCTACCACCGAATCGGAAACGCGACCCATTGAGAAGATCCGTCGAGAAACTCAATGGGCTGTGTCTAGGGGTTAATTCATTTGTCGAGCCCTTTGTTGCAAGCGACGGGTTCGACAAGCACGGTAACCGGTGCTTGTGGTACCTAAAAGCACCGCTAATGGATCGGGAGGATCCGTAATGACGTGTTTACGGCAACGTCGACTGTTTACCATTCGGTCTACAGGATCGGGTATGAAGAAACAGCATTGTGTAAATATTTGTAGTTTTTTAAAGCTATACAACATATCGACGAGAATTTTCTTCTCTATCATGTCACTTGACAGAGTGGTCGTGATCGTCATGTAGTGTTGGAAGGGGCAGACTTGATGCGTCTCACGATGTCGCGCCATCTCTCGATACGAGAATAGTCGGATATTATTTTGCAGTTCAATTTTTGAGTAGCCGAGAGGATCGTATATTGGGAATGGCGAAATGGCACGTCATTTAAAATGCCAAAAGCTAACGTAAGCCAGCTCTGAAAGCTTGAGAATGGCTTTTATGTGACATGCACTATTCTTTTCTAGAAAAAAAGTTACATTATCAATCCTCAAGCTTTGCCGTTCTTTTGAGACGAACAAGTACTTTGCAACTAATGTTTTGAATAAAAATCAAGTGAGTTTTTACTTTAGAACTCTTTTTTATCCTGCTTATTCGTTGGTAGCGTAATTTTAGCTACACGCGGACCGGTGGTTGAGCTTACGGGCTCAGTCTGAGAGAATTGCTAACACTGGCTCTGGCAAGAACAGAGCTTCGCAAAACCGACCGTTGGATCGGAATCGCGAGCCACTAAAAATATCCGTTGAGGATCTTTAGAACATTTGTGAATTAATTCTTAAACGTAATTTTTTAACGTGATTCTTAAACATGACTTGCTTAAACTAACTTGTTAGAGCTTAACCGTAGAAATCGTCACGTAAGGATGTAGCTTGATGCTTCATTCATGCACCCATTTAGTCTATTGTCTTTCTATCATGCATGATTGTGTGTCCATGTTAGAATCTTGATGCGGGAAAACAACATTCAACTTTTTCTTTCCAAGTTGAATGTTAATGTGTCGATTTAATCCAGATGTGTCAACATAGTAAAAAAAATAAGATGTGAAGTTGTTGAGAAAGTTGCCTTTGGCGAATCAAGGTTTCTTACGACACTAGTTTGCAACAGCAATGTTTTCAAAAAACTGATCAATGCATCACGCAAATATGACTTCCTGTGTGCATATTTTTTCAGTATCTTATAATTTTTGACCACTCTTCGAATTCTGACACATCAGGTGCAAATTCTCGTCTGAAAATTCCTTGAAGGTTGCCAGCGTAACTTTTCCAATTTCTTTGATGAGATTTCACAATTTTAAGCACCTCGTTCTTTGATGTAGCGTTCTATTTATAAGAATCGGAACAATTGTAGGTGGTGACAGTTGTCAAATTTCTGAGTTAACACTTGCACGAAAAACTTTTTCATCTTATTCTTACCCCCATTCCACATTATGTGGAGTCCTTAGCCTAGCATGCTGCATAGAGATTTGGCCTGAGTTTTACGACCGACTTTCTTGCCTCTGCAACCTTCCTTAAGTATATCCATGGCAACGTGCTATAGGGATGGAAGTTTTCTGTTTATTTTGTTTGCTATTCCTTTTACTTCATCCTTTTTTTTAAAGTAGAAAATACTTAATTATCGTATTTTATTCGTATATCGTATAGAAATTTGCATTTAATATAGAAATTTTTACTGGTGGTAAGATCTCTTGTGAGTCCGTGCGGGTAGGCACCACCGCCCTGCCTATTTCTGACGTGAAGCAGTAATGCGTTTCGGTTTGAAGGGTAGGGCAGCCGTTGTAACTATACTGATATCTTAGAACTTATATCTCAAGGTGGGTGGCGCATTTACGTTGTAGATGTCTATGGGTTCCAGTAACCGCTTAACACCAGGTGGGCTGTGAGCTCGTCCATCCATCAAAGCAACAAAAAAAAATAGCATTTAATAAATAAATTTGCGCACATAACACTCATTGAACATACACAAATTATTTCGATAGTGGACTCTAAGTCAGTTACCTATTCATTGAATCCGGTTCAATTGAAAATCGTTACCGCCATCGGCCTGATGCGGCCTGCATGTTAATAGCTCATTCAGATCCAACGTTGCTGATGTTTTCGTGCTGATTACAGAATTGTCTCTTTTTATTACTGGTGGTAGGACCTCTTGTGAGTTCGCACGGGTAGGTACCACCACCCCGCCTGTTTCTGCCGTGTGGCAGTAATGCGTTTCGGTTTGAAGGGTGGGGTAGCCGTTGTAACTATACTGAGACCTTAGAACTTATATCTCGAGGTGGGTGGCGCATTTACGTTGTAGATGTCTATGGGCTCCAGTAACCACTTAACACCAGGTGGGCTGTGAGCTCGTCTAAGCAATAAAAAAAAAACATGGTGGTGGTCAGCTTTTCTGACTTTACTCCTCCACTTCGCTCTGTCTTCGACATCCTCGTCAACAACATTGCATTCTCTTGTCCTTCAGCACTACGTCCCTCCACCTTGTCTTGGGTCTACCTCTAGGTCTCCGACCGGGGAGGTCGAGCAGTATCGCCAAATTTCCGACGTAGTCAGGCGGCTTTCTTTTCACGTGACCATACCATCTCAGCCTACTCTCCTGCATCTTGTCGGCGATGTCCCGTACACCGAGGCTTCCACGCACCTACTCGTTGCGGATTTTATCGAGCCTAGTCACGCCGCACATTCACCTCAGTATCTTCATTTCAGCAATATGTATATGTATCTATCTATGTTAGTATGTAACGTAATCTTTAAACATGATTTTGACCCCCTTCGAAACATCGGATTAACTGGAAATTTGGCATACTTCTCAAGGGCCGATGACAATTTAATATTTTAAATAGTTAGACCCGTTATTTACTTTCGGCAGTCAAAACAACAAATTCATTAGTTCTAGTTTTAAGAGATTTACTAACATAATGAGTCCTGTTAATTTAATAAACAAATAAATAAATAAAACAGTTGACTTGTGAAATTTTATAGAAATAAATTTTTGGTTGTGTATATCAAAGTTTATCTATATATTAATACGTGAAGCAAAAACTTTGTATCCCTTTTTACGAAAATTGCGCGGACCGAGGAGTATGAAATTTTCCACACTTATAGAGAATATAGAGAAGAAGTGCACAATGCTAATATTTTTAAAAAATAATGCATAAAAGATACATTAAACCAATAAAGAAAACATTACACACACTACATACCATGTATTTGACGCACACACGCATGCATACTATTTATTGTCAAACTTTTGTTCTTGACGTCTGTTGTCAAATTGAGAATAGATTAAATATTGTTTATCTTGGTTAATATTTTTTATAATGTAGTCTTGGCGAAATTTGTGATTATAGAAGTATAAAATACAATCATAATAGTGTACAAACTTACAATTCCAATTAATTATAGTCGAATTTCGACTACTGCGGGACCTCTAGTTATATATTATTACTGCTATCAAACAAGAAGTAGCGTTTACTCAAATGTTCTTTGAAGTCATCAGTAATATACCAATTTACAATTAATTAGGCAAAAGCATAATACTCTTACAGTTTTTAAATAATGTAATCGTGTATTGTAATTAATGTAATGTAGCGGAATTCAGCGAAAAAGCACAACACATTCGTTGCTTGAAAAGCGTCTGTTTACTGAAAGCTAATTTACAAGAGTCAAAAGCATTATTTCGTAAACCGCTCCATGAATATTGAATTCCACTTTAATTTAATTATCTTTTAAAGCTCCCCCGAAAGCTATAACTTGGACTTTATCCATCTACAAAGCTGAGGCTAAAGTGCCTACTTTGTCACGTGCCGGGAGGTCGTACATATTTCTAGGGTAAACTTATTTTAGTATTTCGTTGTGATATATAAGCATCATTCATTATAGATACATCATACATTTATAATAAACTAGCGACCCGCCCTCGCTTCGCTTCGAAAACATTAAAACACACATGAAACAAAACAAAAAAAATTAAAAAAAATTTAAAAAAGTAGCCTATGTTCATCAGGGACAATGTCGGCTTCTAATGGAAAAAGAATTTTTCAAATCGGTCCAGTAGTTTCGGAGCCTATTCGAAACAAACAAACAAACAAATCTTTCCTCTTTATAATATTAGTATAGATGTATGTAAATATTATTTTTTTATTGCTCAGGTGGACGAGCTCACTGACCACCTGTTGTTAATTGATTACTGGAGTCCATAGACATCTACGACGTAAATGCACCACCCACCTTGAAAATTAAATACAAGTTCTAATGTCTCAAGTTTAATTTTTTTTTTTATTGCTTAGATGGGTAGACGAGCTCACAGCCCACCTGGTGTTAAGTGGTTACTGGAGCCCATAGACATCCACAACGTAAATGCGCCACCCACCTTGAGATATAAGTTCTAAGGTCTCAGTATAGTTACAACGGCTGCCCCACCCTTCAAACCGAAACGCATTACTGCTTCACGGCAGAAATAGGCAAGGCGGTGGTACCTATCCGCGCGGACTCACAAGAGGTCCTACCACCAGTGATTACGCAAATTATAATTTTGCGGGTTTCATTTTTATTACACGATGTTATTCCTTCACCGTGGAAGTCAATCGTGAACATTTGTTGAGTACGTATTTCATTAGAAAAATTGGTACCCGCCTGAGATTCGAACATCGGTGCATCGCTCAACACGAATGCACCGGACGTCTAATCCGTTAGGCCACGACGACTTCAAAAACGGCTTCAAATTACAACGGCTGTCCTACCCCTCAAACCGAAATGCATCACTGCTTCACAGCAGAAATAGGCAGGGTGGTGCTACCTACCCGCGCGGACTCACAAGAGGTCCTACCACCAGTAAAAATTACTTAATTATTAAAATTACAGTAAATTAATTATATATTATTAATACATTTTGGTAATAATAACACTACTTCATTTTTACTATTACTGCTACAAATGCCTTCTGCTTTGAAGGGTAGGAAAACCGTTAATACATTGTAATTCTTGTTATTGTCCCAATTTTTTTAATGAGCAGGGGAAAGTGCATTTGTAGCCCACTTAAAAGACAAGCAATGTTGGCTTTTCTCTACGTGTATGTAATAAACATTGAAACCTTTACGAGTCATTGAACTCACTGTAATTTGTCACGTGCTCTACAATGATAGAGCCGGGCATGTCTCTACCGCGCTAAATGTAGCGTAAAAACACTCCGACCCCTACAACGTAGAGCTGATATGAGCATGCGAACACAATAGAGATCGTATTTATGTAGAATACTGTACTTGTGTTTACCCTTTATAATAGATTTGGGGCCATGAAGTTCTAGAAAAATGGGTTCCACATAATCGTTGGATTAAATCGATTAAAAAAATCGATTAAAATCAAGTAATCCGCATCAGTAGTGCAGAATATGCTTTAAGACTTACTTCAAGTGGTGATAATGCCACAATGAACATTGTAAAAAGTGACAGAGTGACTCTGTGCATAACGTGAAAAGTTTTAAAAAAAATGGTTTCATAAAAAAATCGAAATCGTTCTAAAAGGATTAATGCAGATAAACTCACTAGGTATGTACATGTACATATGTGATATTAAAGTTATCTGAAATATCGCATTATTAGGAAACTAAACATTTAGAATTCTCTTTACTAAGATTTTACTCGTCAACATGTATTTTTTTTATTGCCTTTGTAGGTAGACTAGCATACGGCCCACCTGATGGCGAGTGGTTACCGTCGCCCATGGACTTCCGCAATGCCAGGGGCAGAGAATTAACTTGTGAAAACTGCTTCAAAATAATATTAATTTAAAGTGTAGCACCTGTGTAAATATTATATAAAAAAACCCTCGTGACTTAAAAACGTTTCACTTATAATAACAAAATATTTCGTGGTTACTAAGACTCACAGCCACGTACTTGCTTGAACCCGCTCAAGTTGAATGTTTTATTTGTTTTTATTAGGCTCACAATACACATCACAAGCTAAAAAGATATTATACATAAAAAACACAAATAAAAAGAAACAAAATCTGGCTTGCAACATAGGTTATGTGCGCACGACAAAACAAGACATACTTATAGTGCTGAATTTGTATAACAACGTTCCTTACAATTATGACAAAACAATACGATAACGAAAACTAATCTAACGTATAATGTAAGGAAAAATATATATTCACAATATAATACATTAAACAATTACATTAACCTACCTATTAATAACGTGGAGGATGCCCTTGAACATTTTTCTAAACGTAACTAACCTACAAGTAAAAATATCTTTTGAAGGGTGGGGCAGCCGTTGTAACTATACTTGAGACCTTAGAACTTATATCTCAAGGTGGGTGGCGCATTTACGTTGTAGATGTCTATGGGCTCCAGTAACCACTTGACACCAGGTGAACTGTGAGCTCGTCCACCCATCTAAGCAATAAAAAACTAACTCAGGTGACGTCCTTGCCAGTTCGTTATAGGTACGACACATTCGGGTAATGAGATTATAGTAAGATATATTGTTTTTGTAAATTAGATTTTAATTAAAAAATATAAACGCTGCCGCGTATAAAAACGCTGTTTTTGTGTCCACACATCTAATATTGCTTTTCCATTTGAACAGCTCGTTTGGAGCGGTCAACAGCATCAACTTGGTTCTGAATCCAGACTACGATGCCTAAGAATGGATCTAAAACAACCTATGTACATACCTTTTAACTTTATTCAAAAAAACGGTTATTATAATAAGATGCAATTTGAAAAAGTACATTCGTCATTTAAATGACCTAATCATATTATACTGGTGGTAGGACCTCGTCTGCGCGGGTAGGTACTACCACCCCGCCTATTTCAGCCGTGAAGCAGTAATGCGTTCCGGTTTGAAGGGTGGGGCAGCCGTTTTAACTATACTGAGACCTTAGAACTTATATCTCAAGGTGGGTGGCGCATTTACGTTGTAGATGTCTATGGGCTCCAGTAACCACTTAACATCAGGTGGGCCGTGAGCTCGTCCATCCATCTAAACAATAAAAAAAATGTATGCTGCTAAATGATCTAATCACACCAATGTGCCAACTTGTAATTATTGTGAGCCCAGAGGCAAATATACCTATACAGCAGTTAGTAGAATCATCATCACAATATTGATTTCTGGGGCTATCCGGTACAGCTTATTTGGCTAGTATTTTTATATGCCACATTGAGATAGATGCTTTCATGATTCTTGAACTTAAATGGTCACCAAAACCGGATATATAAATGAGAAATGATTTCGTGAAGTCCGTAAAGGATCCTGAACTTGAGATGGTTCTGACAGCCACTAACTATATCAACGATGCCCTCATGATAGTAATTGCTCTAATAACATTTTCTATTTTAACCAACGATATACTCATATACTGATACTCTTTCAATAAAAAATTGCCATGAATGACACTTAAAAACGTATAAAAATTGCGAAGTAGGCCGCCAAGTGTTGCCAAGTTTTCAGCTGAAAAGCTTTTGTGCGCATACTTAGGTCGAGCTTTATATTTATTTTCAAGACGGATGTATTGCTCGCTTATAAGTGGCCCCAGGCACTACATGAATACTAAGGAAATCCATTACCATTTTCAGTAAAGTAAAATGTATATTATATCAGATTTATTATAATACTAGCTTTTGCCCGCGACTCTGTCCGCGTGGAATAGTTACTTTGGCATAACGCTAAATTTTACCCCTCACTTCATTTACGTAGAAAGTGAAAATATTTTGAAACATTCTTTATTGGTGCTCCACTTGTATGGGTCTCGTGATGTTATATAGCCCATAGCCTTTCTCAATAAATGGGCTATCTAACACTGCAATAATTTTTAAAATCAGACCAGTAGTTCCTGAGATTAGCGCGTTTAAACAAACAAACTCTTCAGGTTTATAATATTAGTTTATTAATTTGATTTTATTATATCTGACCTTCAAAATGTCTTGCAGCTTTTGTTGTTACAGACAACTGCATTTTAATTACATGAAGTCAACCCGTTCAACCACTTCAAGCCGTTTGCGACCAAGTATTACGATGACATTTAAAAAAAAAACTTTTAGACAAACATCTCCTTGCCTCCATATTTGATCCAACGCCCGATTATAAAAGTTTACCGCACGTTTTGTCGACGGGATGATAAAAGTTTTTTTTCAAATCGGAAATTCAGAAATATGCAATGCCGCCTCTAAAACTAAGCAAGCTTTACAAATTCATCTGTCGTTCGAAGGCTTAAAGTCATTTCTGCCACTCACCCTGTCGTGTTATAAATACTAGAATAACATGAAAATTCTGAAAATCGCTCACACTTAAACTCCGTTCAGACAAAACAAACAATACAGACGTAAAGAACAAACACAATAGTTTTGCGCAAACAATTTATTTTTCTTGAATTCTCCCAGGAAGCAGCAAAGAAAATTTCTCACATTTCCACAAACGTTGCAGCGACTGAGTTCAGATCGTGTTTGAAATAAAACTTTAAAAGATTTATTTTCGTGTTTTTTTTTTGTTTTTTTTTCGTTCATAAAAAGAAGGTTGAGTACTTTCAGTTAAGGACCAGAGTTCATTCTCAATACTTGAAACCGCTGCGTTCGTCAACAAGCCACATATTTAAAAGATCTATTTACTAGTATCCATGAGGAAATTACCATCAAATAAGTCGTTGTCTGCCTAGTATTTAGAATTTCATTTCCTCCAATTACTGCACCTATTTTTTGATCACCTGCCCATAGGGGTCTTATTATCTTTCGATCTAAGCATAAATAAGGCAAACATTTAGGCAGTAACAGGAGCTTTTAAGTCATCTTGACATATCATCAGCCTATAACAGTCCACTGCTGGACATCGGCCTCTCCGATTACTCGGCTTCCTGTTGAGATAATCACTCCACTGAACCTGATATATACATGCATACAAAATGTACAAAAAATTATGGATCAGTACATACCTGTACATACATGAATAGTTACTTGACATAGAAGTAATAGGTAGTATTTATTACCAAGAAATAGACTTTTAAGGATCCTTTGGTTGGTTTTAAAAACCATTTGAATTTAATATGAATGTTGTTACGGTGCAAGGAAATAGGAGCCAGTAGATATTTTGATCCAGACTACTCGCTTACTACCCCACTTACCAAAAATACGGTGCATTGTGTTCACACTTTCTATATAAAACCTGTGATTCAACGAACAAGCCTATTTCACAAAGCTACTGCTTGAATCTTACGGGAATCCATAGTCAGTGCCTGAGCTAATTTATGCAAAGCCTGTTTTGACTTATATAAGTTCGACCTAGACTAGAGATCTTTCTTAATTCCAAACTATAATTATTTTTGGAGGGCGTTCGTAGGATAAAAAGTAATAAAAGCTCAAGTCTCATCCAATATCAATCCTAAATTCGTTTTAAATAATAGGTTGGGGAAAAAGTTTCTTCTCATTTTTTAAGAAAATTCACAAATTTTTTTTATATAGTTTATTTACTTTTAACTAAAGTATGTAGATACCATTTTATTCGATAACTTTTTTTCCATCTTGTAGGTAGGGACATGATCCCATTGCTATCGAAATTTTGGGGCTTCTGATCAAAATACCGCGACAATTGGTTTTGGCAGTCCTCTCGTGATGTTAACCTGACACTGCCTTAAGAATTCTAAAGAGACCGAAACAGGTGGACCTCTGAAGGTGCAAGGTCAGGACTATACGGCGAATTCATTAACGCCTCCCAAGCAAGGTGATTCGAGACTATTATAGAAAATTTTCGTCAAGATCTCAGTTGCTTCGTATGTTAGTATTATTGAAAGAGTTAAAACATTCAACCTTCCGGAGAACTAAGGGTCATCAAATTTACTTAGGGTAGAAAAACACCCACATTTCAGGCACTAATTCATTCGCAGGTAATTTACAAAATGTCCGAATAACGAATATGAATAGAAACACAAAATTTTGGACTAATTACAGTTAGTAGGTGTTACATATTGCCTGCCTCTAGTGGATTTAACTTTATGATATGGTATAATTGATGAAATATAGCGATTTGCATTAAATTACTATTTAATTGATAAGTAATAACCATAGAGTTTGACTGGTAGTAAGCACGTTTGTTGTCTTAGAACAATTTAGAAATCTTCTCTTAACGTTAGCAAACGAAAACGAATGACAGTTCTTAGGACGGAGGCACCGCCCTTCAAGAAGGCTGGTTGGTAAGTGTAATGGCGTCTATGTGCGCCTCCATCGGCTAGGCTTTGTCGTAGCACGAAGTTAACCGAGTTCCGAAGATACCGCAATCGTGCTGCCATCTCTCGGGAATCGTGCTGCGCTTCGTTTAGCCACCAAACTAATGACCGTCTCCGACATACCAATGTTTGACATTGGAGGTCTAGGGTCTGGTTATTGCTTTGTACATACAAATATGTTTCCAATTAGCGTGCAATTGGAGAGACCTATGTCCAGCAGCGGATTGCTATAGGCTTGTGATGATGATGTATGTTTCCACAATACATAAAACAAAAGTCTAAATTGGGATCGTTGAATCCTTCTTTTCAAGCAATCCTGGTTATCTTTTTTTTATTGCTTAGATGGGTGGACGAGCTCACAGCTCACCTGGTGTTAAGTGGTTAAGTGGTTACATCTACAACGTAAATGCGCCACCCACCTTGAGATATAAGTTCTAATATCTCAGTATAGTTACAACGGCTGCCCCACCCTTCAAACCGAAACGCAGACTGCTTCAGAGCTGAAATAGGCGGGGTGGTGGTACCTACTCGTGCGGACTCACAAGAGGTCCTACCACCAATAAAATACGGCGGGGACTTATCTGAGTGACTGAGACCAACTCACTGATAAACGCTGGACATATGGACCTAGTTCTCCTCTCTTATAACTTGCACTGATTAGTCACATCGAGCCGGTGGTAATATTTCGTCGCTCGATTGTCGCACAACTAGGTCAAGCGGGCTTGACTCGATTTTTGCCATTTAATTAGAGCGCCGGTCGTCGGCTGCGAATTCGCAGGCTGTTCTTTTTGTTCGCGGCCCCGCTAATATACGTAATGAGATCTCGCGGTTGAATACAATCCTCGAGAAATGCCCTTTTTTTTCCTGATAAATTTTATTACGAAATGAACAAGTGTATTTGCTTCGACAATTTATATGTTTTCCCGACGATAGGCAATTTTAACCTTCAGACACAGGCCACTGACTTCCTCGCCGGATCTTCTCAGTGGGTCGCGTTCCGATCCGGTGGTAGATTCTGCGAAGCACGGCTCTTGCTAGGGTTCGTGTTAGCAACATCGTCAGGTTTGAGCCCCGTGAGCTCACCTACTAGTTAAGGTTACGCTGAAATAGCCTCTCAAGGCTCTCAGCTTAGGTAGGAAAAAACAAAAAAAGCAATTTTGTAGGCACGTGCGTTGAGGTGCGTGTGCGATCATTTATGTCTCAAAGTTTTCCCAACTAATAATATAGTGGATGCCTCCCGAAGAATTCTGACATCTGCCTTGAGATATCATGTTAAATAGTAGCTGTTTAAGTAGGAGCAGATGTAAAGTACAGTGGTTATAGCACGCAAGGGCGCTCAGTAATTAATAATATATAGGTAATATATAGGTAGGTCAATAACTACATGGCCACCACCAGACTTTTATCTCCGACCTCCCCTAAAGCCTACATCCCGAACATCCATCTCGAGTTCTGTTTTAAGGTTGCAACAATGGCAAAAGCATTGAAAAACATTGTTCGCGGTTTTCACAAAGGAAAGCAAAACAAGATCTACTCGGAAGCTGTAAATAAAGCCGAGTTGAAAGTTTTCCGGCTCAGGTGGTTAAAAGTGAGGGAATGTTAATTGCTTCTTCTAAATTTAAAACAACAACTTTTTGGCACTCAGTGAATCCACTCAAAGTAGACAGGAGTTCTCGGAGCTTTCTTAAGGGAAAAAGCGTTACCGGGAAAAGTTGTCTTTTGAGTGAAGGAAATGTACAAAAAGTTACTTTTATGGTATGGGACTTTTAGAGTAAGTTAGAATACGTCCTTGAAATGTAAATTGTGGTAAAATTTGGGTTAAGCTTTTAATGAAATGTACTTTTTGCTAAACTTTTTTGTAAAGGTTCAAATATACTTTTTATAAATATTTAATTTTTATGTCCTTATATATTTAAAGTATATAAAAAATCTGTAATTTAAGACTTAACCCAAAAGATCTACTTATTATATGTTTGGTGTGTAGAGTGTAAGATGTTTCCGATTCTAAGATGTCTAAAAGTAAATTAACCAAGTTTCTTTCAGTAGCATTTTAATTTCGTACCAAATTTCTGCTAATCCTCTTCTTAACTCATACCTTCAGCATTGACAGAACGTTTCGTGCATCTTCACGGGACCAGCCCACCAGGACCTAGCACAGTCCTTAACGCTGCCGCAAAGCAATCACCCACCCCGGTTTACAAAACGCAATACTCGACATTCTAATGCAACGGAGACTCCAAATTCATTCTCAATTCTGCTGCAGATCAGCTTTTACATAATTCAATGATTACTCTTAACGAGCACCGCAACGGAGGTATGCCACTTGTAAATTCTCAGGAAGTTTCTATAATGCTATTTTATTATTCAGAACATTTGGTGGGACATTCTCTCTTTTTTGCATCCATTTTGCTATTCAGAGGGGCGCCTTTGCGACACTTGTTAAAAAAGAATTCTCTGGGTCAGCGAGCATTGGGACTACTGTGTTTGCGTGTCTCATTATATCCATCCAGCTTTTCTTATGAAATTTCACTGGGAAAATAATTATTAATACAATTTCTATTCTCTTTCTCGTTGTTGAGTCGGATTGTGTTTTGCTTTTTTATTTAGTAAGAGAGACGGGATAGTTAGATAATATTGAGATTTTAGATATTCAGTATTAGACTAGTGGACATTTTCGAGTTAAGTAACTTAATAGTGAACCAAATGTCCTACGTACAATGACTAAAACATGTTCTGCTACCATACAAGACAAGAAGGAAAAATATCTCACCGATGACCTCAGATCACTGGACTGACTTTACAGGAGAGTTATCCAATTCAATGTTATCCATCTTCTCACAACACAATTAATAGACACTGAGAATGATAATGGAGTCTTGTCGCTTACCACAACTACTCTAACAAGACTGCACGAACAAGAAGAAATAGTAATTTTAGCACTGTGACCCCAACACGTGGTCTATTGTGTTATAAAATGATAACCTTGCTTGGTCAGGTTTCGTCTAAAATCTTGGCACTGTTACCTCACTTTATACACTAAGTGAGATAACATTATGTTTAGCAAAATAGTGGCCTCTGATGTCATGAAAATAAAGGTATTCAAGTTTACACTTTTGTATAGGGAAGCGGGCCTCTCGACCTATTTGATTTCAAGCGGTTATTAGTCAACAAACAGATACTTTAATAAATAAAAATATTGCTCTTGTAGGCAGAAGAGCTTACGGCCCACCTGATACCTAACACCAAAAAACGGACTAGCAAAAAGGTGGATTTATCTGATCCTCACATCCTAGCGGCACTCTTCAGTTAACCCGTTATCATGGTGCTGAACTGATTGATTGTGAAAGTTCAAAACAGTTATATTTCTATCTGCGACTCGTAAAAGTCGAACAAAATATCTTAGGATAATAGCTTCAGTGTGGTAACACACGTTATTCTCAGATGAGTCTGTTTTTGAGACAATGAATACATAGCATTGCATAGTATGTTTCAAGGCATATATTTGGTACGCTCCATCCAATTTAGGAAAGATTCTTCGATGCTTCTAGAGTCATTTATTTAAAAAGAGATTTTAGAGTAAATTAAATAAATTAAATTCATCATCTCATTTCATCATCATCTCATTTCAATAAATTAAATATATAATATATAAAATATTTTTAATTGTAACAGTATTTATGGCCAGACTAAATATAGCGATGCGACGGTGTTCGAATCCCGCAGGCGGGTACTAATTTTTCTAATGAAATACGTACTTAACGATTGTTCACGATTGAATTCCACGGTGAAGGAATAACATCGTGTAACAAAAATCAAACCCGCAAAATGATAATTTGCGTAATTACTGGTGGTAGGACCTCTTGTGAGTCCGCACGGGTAGGTACCACCGCCCCGCCTATTTCTGCCGTAAAGCAGTAATGCGTTTCGGTTTGAAGGGTGGGGCAGCCGTTGTAACTATACTGAGACTTTAGAACTTATATCTCAAGGTGTGTGGCGCATTTACGTTGTAGATGTTTAAGGGTTCCAGTAACCGCTTTACACCAGGTGGGCTGTGAGCTCGTCCACACATCTAGGCAATAAATAAATAAATAAAAAATAGTTACACTCGGGCCATAGATTGGGCTTGTATTATAAATCCTTATAAAACCAACTTTCATTCGCGTAAGTGAAACTAGCTCTGGCCATTCACGGATCCAATCAGAAACGAGACCAGGGGCAACCTAACCTAATCATACGAGACCATGATTCCACCCCCATAATCCTGTAGCTTGTATTAAATTTGGCCAGAACAATGTACCGGTTTTGCAAGCGCCTCACGTCGTGGGACTCGGCCGATCTCCTATTACGAGTCCCGTCGGGAAATCTTATGTAACATACGTAAACAACTCGATCTTAGTGATGTTGTGATGCGGAAAGATTAGAAGTTGCTCGAGATGAGAGATTTTTATTGGGAACAAACACAAAGGCACAAACACCCAAGAACTTTAATAATCTGATAAATTTCAATTACGTAATGACAAAATTGAATAGGTATATAGGTATATATATCGTAACTCGAATATTTTCTGCTGTTTCAACTAGTAATATGTATAATGGGATGATAGATGATTGTTTAATACGACACGGCGACCATGGCGTGATCGGGTGCGAGTAGAAAGCTTAAGTAGCTGATTTTTATCATTTCTATAACTTCTGGAAACTAAAGAGATCGTTAAAACACCATCTAGAATGCATTATTTTTTTTATTTTATTCTTTCTAACCTTTTAAATCGCAAATTAATCAGGAATTTCTAGGTATTTTGAATTTACAAATATTTTACGGGTGTATGAAATGTGTATTTTTTCAATATGTGGTCTATGGACCGATGGATCATAACTCGGAAACAGCAAAGATATGGATGAGTGACCGATTTCACAACCCACCCAATGTTGAATATTTAGCAAATCTCACAGAGGTCTTAAGGCGAATGCCGCTATCCACCTTCAGACATGAAGCCGCTCTTTCGATTGTATAGCTATCGCAGCCTTGAAAAAAACCCTGCTTCATAGCAGAAATAGGCGCGATGGTGGAACCTATCCTTGCAGATTCAAAACCCTTCCTTAAATGTTCCTGAACAAGCAGTGAAGAAACAAAAAAAAGAAATAGACATATTATATATTTTTAAAATTCATATAAGCTATACGATTAGTTCTCTGAAAAGATTTAAACTTATTGGTTGGCCTAAATCAACTCCTTTAAATAAGCGGCTTTTTGGGGTGGGAGTTTTAAGTGGAACCATGAATCTATTTATACGAAAAGTTTTAATTGAACGGGCAGAAGCGATGGCCTCCTTTTAAAAAAGATAACTAAATTTAAAGAAAATTAAATTTGAATAATGCAAAGTTTTTTTAATTGATTATTCCCCTCAACTTTCGGCTGCTATAATAGATGTTAAAATATACCAAAAAGCTACTTTTTTCCCCCTTACCAATTTGCTGGTAGCTTATGGGGCTATTTCCGCTAGGCCAGGATGGGGAGGTGAGCTCACGGGCTCAACCTGAGAAAATATCCTAATACTAGACCTAGCCAGAGCAGTGCTTTGCAGAATCTACCACCGGATCGGAACTGCGACCCACTGAGAAGATCCGGCGAGAAATTCAGTTGATCGTGTCTATGGGCTGGTTCGCTCGTCGAACTCTTAAGGATGCCTGCTTTTTACGCCTGCAAAGCAATAATACGTTCCAGCTTAAGGGGCAGACGAAATAAAAGTTATATGCAATTGTGACTTAAACATCCAGATTGATGGCGGCATTCGCACGAGCTTGTTCATCAGTCAACAAAAAAAAAAACGGTTTGAGCTCGTATTCATATTCTCTTTTAGGTCTTCGGTATGCTCACCTATTTTTCTCCCTACCTATTCGCTGGTAGCCTAAGGGACTATTTCAGATACGCGAGGACGGGTAAGTGAGCTCATGGGCTCAACCTGAAAGAATTTGCTAACAGTAGCCCTAGCAAGAGCAGTGATTCGCAGAATCTACCACCGGTTCAAAATCGCGATCCACTGAGAAGATCCGGCGAGAAACTCAGTGGGTTATTAATACCATAATATTAATTAGTCTCTCTATATCTCAAAACAGTTTTTATATAATGGCGACCGTGAGAAAGCACCACGTGCGGGTTTGATTCCATTGTTCGTATTTTGAAAACAATACCTCGATTAGAACTTCGACAATGCGGGGCGAAAACAATGGCTTGCCGATATCGTGGAACTTGTATCGATATAATTTTAAACCAACGCTGTTTAGTCTAACAAACTAGTTAGTTTGTTTCGTAATTATCATAATGAAGTTAAATAAAAGAGACTTTGCATTCCCAAATTATTCAGCTATCTTTTGAAATGAGGCAATCGTTTTGCCTATCCAATAAAAAGTTTGGGTTTAAATAGGCAGAATTGGTTAAATTTAAAACCTACTCTATAGAGTCGTTTATTTAAAAGAGCTGATCAATCAATCAGTCAACCAATAACTTTATTTTTTATAGGAAACTAATCGAAGCTACGTATGTTTAAAAAAAACTGAGACATTTTATTGTTTTTTGGTAAACGACATAGCTCTGAAGATTACGAGATTGAGATGGAAATATGCAGTGGAGCAAAAAGTTCTCGAATGGGACCCTGTATCGTCAAGGACAGCGTGGGTAGACCTCCTAGAAAGTGCACAGCGCAAGACCTTACCAGAACACCAAACGTCTGTAGACTGATGATGATCTGTTGTGTTAATGACGCCATGTTAAATGGTAATTTCAAAAATTCGCTTCTACATCCAAGGGTTGTTTGAAACCACAGTCATCACAACGTAGATATTGCTGAACATTACGACAGAAGATCGAGGCATTACATTGTACATCAGTAAATCGAAAGATTTTCTCTAGCTGTTGTGAATTTGAGGACGATAGTCTTTTTAGATTATAAAACGCATTCCTGATAGTTTTACTTCATATTTTTGGGATTAGGGATATAAGAGGTTAGTAATAAAGGGTTGACGAAAACCGATGGTCCTGTCACAAAGCATCGACAATATGGAAGTCGTACCAGCAGTTGAAGGCACCAACGCGATCATCGCCACCCTCTATAAGACACGAGGCGAGGAGAAAGTTATTGTGGATCGATCAAAACGCCTTGTGTTGCGATATGCAGGTTGAAAGGCACAGAAATATACACTTTATCGATGAAAAAAAATCACGATTGAAGAACATTACAATAAGCAAAATGATGTGTATTAGTGTACGCCTACAATTCTAAAGAAGCTGCACAAGTGGTCGAAAAGGTGGTCAATAGCGTGGTCATCATCCTGCGTCAGTTATGATTAGATGGAGCGTGTCTTATTAAGAAAACACAAAACTACTTTTTTGTGAAAAAGTAGTGAAAACTTCAGCCAAAGTGTAACAAGATAGAGTCTTGGATCATGTTGTGACACCACTCAGCAATACACCTTTTAAAAATATACCGTGGACTTTCCAGCAGGACTCTGCACCTGGTCACAAGGTACGAAGTACCCAAGCCTGCCTTGAAACCAACGTTCAGGACCTTATAAGACCTGAAGACTGGTCCTCATTTAGCCCAGACCTCATCAACCCTTTAGATTTCAAATTATGGTCAGTTTTAGAGGACATGCCCCGCTCTAAGCGACACGGCGAAATTGAGTTTCTTAAAAAAACTTTGGAGCAAGCAGTGGCGAAATTTCCATTGGAAACAGTGCGTAAATCCATAGATTCGTGGCAAGAAGATTAAAAGCCTATACAAAAGCCACAGGTGGCCATTTCGAATACAATTTTTTTAAATTTTTTGCTGAGACTTTAATAAATATGTAGGTATACATTTCAATAATATTACATTACTTCATTTAAAAAAAAATGCGTTTTGATTTGTAACTGAACTTATGGCTGGACTAAGTATATGATGGTCACGACCCTCAGCAGTAATAAAACGACGCGAGGAGGAGGCAGACGAGCATACGGCCCACCTGATGGTAAGTGGTTAGCTTCGCTCATGGACGTCAGCAATACCAAGTCGCCGCCCACCAAATTGGTTTCAATCTGACGAACAAGCATTATTCTAATACGGCACAAATTAATAAAAAAAAAACTTGTTAACAGAGAATCGTTGCAATAAAAATGCTTAAGTAATTTTCCAAAATTTGTCGTGAATTTCAAAACATTTGTACAAACAAACCAAGGTATTTTGTTATTACAATTTATGGTCTAATATCAGGTGTTGCCAGCGCTCTGCCCAGAAACATTCAGCCGTTGTACAGCACACGGCTGTTTCTGAATTTCGTTGGTACAAACAAGGAAGCGAAAGCGATTTCTGCGAACGTATAATTTATTTATTTTTATAGATGAGCATAAAAGATCATGACCCAAATAATTTACACAAAAATCACATCACGATTGCGATTAAGTGAGCATCAGACATGTGGTCGAAGTGTCAATGGTATTGGATCTCTATATATCTCTCCTACCCCTCAAACCGGAACGCTTTCCCTACTTATTCGGTGGTGGCTTATGGAGCAATTCCAGCTATGAACGAGTAGATGAGCTCACGGGTTTAACCTTAGAGAATTTGCTAACACTAGCCTTAGCAGTGTTTCGCTGAATCTATTACCGGATCGGAGTCGCGACTCTCTGAGAAGATGCGGCGAGAAACTCAGGGTGCTAGACCGGAAGGCATTATTGCTCCAGAGTAGAAATGGCCAGGCTGGTGGAATCTGACTCTTGCAGTTATAACGCGCCCGACAATCAGCAATTACGCCTTTTCAATTTTCCACGTTTAAATTTTTGCACTCCTCAATATTATTCCCTCATTGCAGAAGTAATTCGTGAACACTTGTTTATTTCTATAAAAAAATCTGTACCTGCATCCGGCATTACAACACCAACATATTTGCATATCGACAGCATAATCTTCTATATCTAAAGCACGCTAGTATTCATTTCATATTCATCTCATAGCTTGCACCACAGTCTAATCGCCTAAAGAAACGTGCCACAGTGGTACGAAATTGAAAATTTATGAAACAACTCGATACCTTACATTTCTCTTATCTTATTGTTAATTCTATTTCTAAATTCCACTTTATAAATATTGGCTTCCAGGGAAATATGTCGTTCATAAGTAAGCGGCAATGTTCATGTTTCATAATAAACTACAGAAATTTCTATCTAAGCTTAGATTTATTCATAACTATATTATTAGGGGTTAACGTATGAAATTGCTGATTTGTACTGAAAAATTGAAATTCGTTTTTTTTTTTCATTTAACATAATAATTTTTATTTAATTAAAATATCTACCATTGTTATCTATATTGCTGCCATATAACAGGAAGGTCATTTATGCTTTTGCGATAGAGCTCTGGTGATCTAGATTCTACAAACTGTGTGAAAGCGTTTTCGTAGAAAATTGTCCAAATCACGAAAAAAATGGTAGTCCGTTGAAGCAAAGTCTGGTGACGAATGGTATCTTATTGCAGTTCCTGTAGAGTTAAAACGGTTTCTCGTGCTGTATGAGGTCTCGCGTTATCCTGGAGCAATAATGGTGAAGATCGATTCATGAGTCGGGGCTGTTTCACTGCAAGTTTTGCTATCATTGTTCTGAGTTCAGCACAGTAGACATCTGCCGTTATTGCTGGACCAGAATGAAGAAATCTATAGTGAATAACACCATGCTGGGACCACCAAACTGTTACCATTACTTTTTATTGGTAAGCTTTGCTTTAGGACACTGTTGCGGCGTTTGACCTGGGCTCAGCCATTGCATTTTTTGCTTACGGTTATCGTACAGAATCCGTTTTTCATCACATGTCACAATTCGATCCAATATTCCTTCATTTCTGTATCGATTCAATAAGGCAACACAAGTTTCAAGACGCGGTTCTTTCTGCAGATCAGTCATGGGTCAAATATGAAAAATGGGTGCCTCTGCATATCACAAGGCACCCATTTTTCATATTTTCTTATTTTATTGACTAGACGCAAATGAGTAAATATTGTTGGTAAGGTAACGTTAAACCATGCCGCTAATTCCTGGGTAGTTTGGGTAAGATTCCATTCCTTTCAATGCATTGCTATGTGGGTGGTCTTCCACGTGGTTCGTTCTTCAAATCAAAATTTCCATCACGAAAGAGTTTAAACCAAAATTGTGCACGGTGCGTTCATTAGCAGTCCCCTCTCCAAACGCAACATTGATATTGTGAGCTGTTTCTGCAGCGTTAGTTCCGCATCGGAACTCGTATTCAAAAATCACTCGAATTTCCGAAGTATCCATATTTCTTGTCTAAGCTGAATATAAAAAAAGCGTGCGTGTACTTATGTACGCGCGTAAGAAGTTATACTTTATTTTTATTAAATTTATTTCCTTTTTTAATTTTAAATAATTAATATTTAACGTTAATAATTTAATAATATTTAGTATGAATTATATTAAATAATAATTTTGTCACTTATATTACTAAAAAATGAATGCTAATAACACGTTTTTTACGAGTGTACATGCGCGAAAGTTCACCTGCGGCTATATTCAGACTCGCCAAGTTACGTCGGTCGTATTGTAATGAGCGATTTAGTGGGCAACTTCATTCTGTTAATTTTGTGTCACGGTGCGCGCGCATCGTAAAATTTCACTCTCATCAATTTTTCATAACGCGCCTAAAGAAGTATAACTTCAAAGCAACTAAAAGTCGTTAATCGAATGTTGCACATTTTTTAAAATAAGAACCTTATGTGTACCATTTGAAAAAAGTTTCACTCAAAAATCTCAAACCATGAAGGTCAATGTCAAGTCAATTCGAAGTACCTATTACAATAAAACGGCAATTTCATACTTTAACCCCAACTATATTTTTTTTATTGCTTAGATGGGTGGACGAGCTCACAGCCCATCTGATGTTAAGTGGTTACTGGAGCCCATGGACATCTACAACGTAAATGCGCCACCCACCTTGAGATATAAGTGCTAAGATCTCAGTATAGTTACAACGGCTACCCCACCCTTCAAACTGAAACGCATTACTGCTTCACGGCAGAAATAGGCAGGGCGGTGGTGCCTACCCGCGCGGACTCACAAGAGGTCCTACGACATATATGTTATCTCGCTCGAAAGAGTAGAGCAAACAGCTTCTTTGACGGTGAGTGGTCACCATCCTTCAAAAATACGACCATACCGCTAGCCATCTAGCCACTGTAATCGCTATGATTACGGTGGCTAGTAATGCTAGTAGTACAGTCAAGGTACCTACCTACTTTGAAAAAACTTTGAAATGTCATATAGCTAATGAAAAGAAGAAGAAAATAATAGTGGTACCTTACCCTTGCCGGCTTACAGAACGCCCACCACCAGCTGGGCTTCAATAAGAACACCTGATTGTTCCTAATCTAGCCTGTGTTGTACAATAAAAAACAATTACTTCTCATTTTGTCTAATATTGTGACACCACCATTCACTATGTCAAATGGAGACTTTCGTTTTTAATTAAAAGGGTACAAAATCTTTAATTTAAACTACTTCCCGGCGGGTTTCAATGAACGAAGTTGCTTAATCCCTCCGAAATTTGTACTTCAAAGCATTATTGATCCAAATTAATTTGTATTTTACATTAGGCACAATTAGCTGACGAAATGTCCAGTGGGAATTTGTGACCCGGAAACAATGTTAGAAAGGCACGACTTTACGAAAGAGAGTCTTACTTCTATAAGTCTGGGGCTTTGGTATATCTGGGATTTCATTTTAATACAGCTTAGTCAGCATTTAAGATCAGCTCGGTCATTCATTTGGTTTTCGTCGTGGCCTAAAGGATAAGACGTCTGGTGCATTCGTGTTGAAGCGATGCACCGGTGTTAGAATCCCGCAGGCGGGTACCAATTTTTCTAATGAAATACGTACTCAACAAATGTTCACGATTGACTTCCACGGTGAAGGAATAACATCGTGTAATAAAAATCAAACCCGCAAAATTATAATTTGCGTAATTACTGGTGGTAGGACCACTTGTGAGTCCGCGCGGATAGGTACCACCGCCCTGCCTATTTCTGCCGTGAAGCAGTAATGCGTTTCGGTTTGAAGGGTGGGGCAGCCGTTGTAACTATACTGATACTTTAGAACTTGTATCTCAAGGTGGGTGGCGCATTTACGTTGTAGATGTCTATGGGCTCCAGTAACCACTTAACACCAGGTGGGCTGTGAGCTCGTCCATACATCTAAGCAATAAAAAAAAATCATCTACCCTTATCTGCGCTAGTAACCAATCATTTTATTTAATAGGTATGGCCACACTTGTGCCAATGGGATTAGGATCTATCTCACGGTTTTATTTATTGCATAGGCGGCTAGGACCCACCAAGTTTTAAGTTATTTAAGCGCCAAAGTTTTATAAGTCGCAACCCATCAAATCATATTATCCTATTCACTATAACAGTTTCAGAATGCTTTAAATCGTAAAAAATTACCTACCATTCTATTAGGTTTCGATAATTTTAATTCATTGTCTTTTTCTGTAACTATCAGAGACATTTGTAAGAGTTAAATTTACGCATCACTTGCGAAAGTTTTAGTACATAAACCAACAGGAAAGATTTAAAAAAAAAACTATCCAAAAAGATCTAAATAAGACTTAAGCAGAACAAACTACAGCAAAACGTCCTACCCAAAACTTCACATTCGACCCTAAAGCCAATCTACTCTTAAAAGTTTTTTTGGATCGTACAAAATCCACTCAATAATGCAATGGTGGTGAATCTGGACGGAAATAGAAGGCAACTAGAACGAACTGCCAATATTTGAGAGCCGCAGTTCACGGGGACACGCAAATATAGATCCGTATTTATATAGACTTGATTCAACATCAATTAATCGTGCCTGTGTTTGGAAATGAGTTTTTTTATTTCTGTTGGATTAGTAGCATACTATTTTTGTGGAATTAGGGCGAGAAAACCATGCAATTCCAAATTAATAAACGCACCGGTATTTCCTTTATTAATTCAGAAGTGGTCAGGGAAATCGTTTTTTTTTTTGTTATTGCTACACCCACCATCGGAACAGGGCTTATTCTTACTCAATGAAAATGATTATTTTGTTTTCATTACGTTATAAAAAACCATTTCTTATACGCACCGTTCGACTCTCAAATTTTCCTTCACGCAATTTTCTGAAACACCCTTACCATTATAACATAATTATCTTTTTTCAATGAAGTTCTAGATGAATCTTTAGCATTAGACTAGGTAACAGTTGAATTGATTGTCGGTAGTAAAGCGATATTATTACCTCTCACTATCAATCGTAGTGTGTACGTTTTCCTGTTGTCTTTTTTTTTTTATTTATTCTTTATTAGAGCCATACACCTATTAGGTTAAGTCGGCTTTCCTGTTTTGGAATGCTTTAAAAAAAAAAAAAAGTGCGTGCGTACAAAGTACACGTGTCAGAAGTGAAACTTTTTTGGCGAACTAAATTATAAGTCTTGCTTATATTTGTACAAATCTAAAACTTTAGATTTCCGAGACTTAGAGGAAGGGAAAAAGGAACATATGTTCCCGCCAAAAGTCTGTCAAATGTCAATCTCAAACCTCAGTGTTGACAGTCACATTATGTTTAGATTTCTAAATTGTAAATGACTAATATTTTGCCAATTGAATTGCCTAATTTAATTTCATGCTATTTGATTAATTTTCCAAATTCTTTTCATTTCATTTCAATTCCTATTAACATTTTTCACAAAAAAAATATAAAATATTAGGCTGTATGGTTTGATACATTTTCCTTTCCAGTTGGAAAAATACAACAACTACTACTACTGACATTTGACAAGTACTTAATTTCAATAGTAATTTGATGTCACTTTCGTTGCATACCTGCGTGACGTTCTGTAAAAATTTTACCCCCATGCGCCTAAAGAAGTTTCTTTTCAATAGATTAAAAATACTATTAACTCAAGCTTCGCTACTGCTTAAGCTTCATCACCGGTTCTAGTAAAGTTACTCTCACATTATAGAGTTTCAGTTTTCTCTATACTTATCCTTCTAATTTCTATTTTAATTGCTGCTGTAGTGCTAGTTCATACTATCACCCTTTTTTATTGCCTTTGCAGGCAAACGAGCATGCGGCCCACCAGCCCGATGGTAAGTGGTTACCGTCGATCATGGACGTCAGTAATACCAGGGGCAGAACCAAGTCGCTGCCTACTATCAAGTACTCTCCACCTCAAACCTCGTTTGAAGAAAGACATGTCATAGCGCTCGGGAAACAACGTGGAGGGGAGTTCATTCCAAAGCCGGATGGTACGTGGCAGAAAAGGAAAAGCACTGTCTATGAACGCAGCGGTTCCAGATTATATGAACTCTGCTCCGATGGCGAGAGGTGCGATGATAAAAAGGAGATGAGGGAGTCATCTCGAATAATTCTTCAGAGCATTCCCCATGAAACATACGCCCTGTTCATATCTTACCACAAATCAACCAACCAATCAATTTCCAATGGTGATAGATCGTCTAATGAGTCCGCACTAGTGGGTGCTGTGGCGGTAGATATCACCGAAACAAGATATTTGACAGATGCCTAAATCTCGCTTACGACATTTACAACAATCGGACCGTCGGTCTACCGAGCAATATCGCCCGCTCGGTGGAAGATCTTCCCTTCATTGTGAACCTACAGGTACCATCACCCTTCCTATTTCTGTCGTGAAACAGTAATAGATTTCGGTTTGAGGAGTGGGACAATAATTGTATTATAGAGCTGAAACTCAGAACTCGTGTTACAAGGTGAATGGCAGCATTTACATTGTTGGTGTTTATGGGCTCTGGTAACCACTTAACACCAGATGGACCCTGAGCTTGTTTAATGGTCTAAAAAACACAAACACAAAAAAATCAAGTCTGAAGGACAGAGTCGTTATTTTACTGAGTTATCAGGCAGTCATGGTGGATGTCAGTTGTTGTTTCATGATTATAAGCCTCTTAGGAGCAATTTATGTGATATTAAATAAATAAAAATAGTTTTCAGTAACTGAGTACCAGAGACCAGTATACTGAGCTCACAGTACCTGTCAAGTTGCTTCCCACACCGCCCATACCTGGAGTTAAATACATCAAAGAGGGTACGATTCGATTATCCAGTCATGCATAATGTATTACGGGTTCGATTCCTGAAACTTCATACTTGGAAGCTCAATTATTTTGTGTTACATTTCAGAATAGTTTAATATTCTTGGAGAAGATTTCAGAAAAGAATTAATATTATGTTAGTTCAGATAAAAATTTCGTAAAGATAAAAAACTGTTATATTTAATACTTGAGTAGGTTTTTTAAGATTGCTCATAAGTTGACAGCCTACTTCGAATTGAGCGGTTACCGAAGCCCTTAGGGATACAATCATGAAAAGAAAGTTAGATAATCTTATTAATCTATTATATTCTTTAACTCAATATATTCTCAATATATTGCCTACGTTTCAAGCTAATATACTCTATCGATCATCATAGCGTGGTATAGCTCTACAAGTAAATCGTAAATCTATACGTTTGCGTGTTAAACCGTGTGAACACGGCCTAATCCTGGCAGCCATCAAACCCACTCAAGCCCCGACGGGAGCCAGTAAACGAGAACCAAAAAATGTAACGCTGCGTTGCGATTTTCTTTTTATACACTTTTTTATAAAACTACATTGTTTGGCTTTCCCCCTTAGCCCTTGGAAAAAACCCGGGGTCGAAAACTCTCCCGTTATCACGAGCCCTCGGTTTTCTGGTTTATTTTCGTTGAGCGATGTATTTTAACAACTAAAGCTATTCCCAAACATCCAAATGAACCATCGAATAATCGATCGGGCGTTAGTAACTGAACAGAGAATACAATGGAGTCGGATGGATGGAATGGATTCTTTTTATTTATCTATACTAATATTATAAAGAGGAAAGATTTGTTTGTTTGTTTGTTTCGAATAGGCTCCGAAACTACTGGACCGATTTGAAAAATTCTTTTTCCATTAGAAGCCGACATTGTCCCTGATGAACATAGGCTACTTTTTTTTAAATTTTTTTTAAATTTTATTTTTTTGGTTTCATGTGTGTTTTAATGTTTCCGAAGCGAAGCGAGGGCGGGTCGCTAGTATATTATATTTGTGAACTAGAAGCTATTGTTGGTTTCGTATAGAATATATCATTTTTAAGTTTGTTATTACATTGTATTCAGTCTGAAACTGAGTGTGCTCAAACCTGAAAAATCGCCCGTCGTCTTTAGAAAACAGACTGAAAAACATTAAGCTAATATTGTAGTAATTTGTTGTCGTAATGTATTGTTGTAGAAAATATTACAATAAAAGCATACTGTACGCTTACCGTTTTCACTTTTGAGAAAATTTGACGGTAGTTAGTAGAATATTCAAATGTCGACCGAATAAGAACTTGGTCGATCATAACTTAAGATTTTGGCGCTTCGGAAATAATAAAATAAAAAGTATAAACCTAGGATTAACGCCTAAAACCAGTTTATATATAAAATATGTAGCAATCTCAGTAAATGTTATCAATCGAGTTTAGTCGGAAACGTCAAGTAGTTCACATGGGTAAGGACGATACAGTGATGGCAACACTAGTTTCTGACGGTTTGACGTTTGATTCTGTTTGACAGTTGACGTTTGAGGTATACTTTTACGGTAAAGGAAGGACCGCCCTCATTCTGTATGGGAGCACCGACCCGAACGGTTGTAACTTGGTCACGGGCGTCACTGTAACAAACTTGCCGTGTTCCTCGACCTATCTCAATGTTTCCGTTTGATCTGGTGGACGATCTCACAGTCCACCTGGTGTTAAGTGGTTAATGGAGCCCATAGACATCTACAACGTAAATGCGCCACCCACCTTGAGATATAAGTTCTAAGATCTCAGTATAGTTACAACGGCTGCCCCACCCTTCAAGCCGAAACGCATTACAGCTTCACGGCAGAAATAGGCGCGGTGGTGGTACCTACCTGTGCGGACTCACAAGAGGTCCTACCACCAGTATTTACGCAAATTATAATTTTGCGGGTTTGATAAATGAGTCATCCTACCCCGCTCCTTTATATACATATGCATTATATCCTTTATATACAAATTATACATATATTTACAATTCGCAAATGCGACGCTGCTGACGTCCATTAACTACGGTAACCACTCGCCATCAGGTGGGCCGTATGCTCGTCTGCCTATTGAGGCAATAAAAAAATATTCAAAGGCATGTTTTTACAAAATAACCGTATTGCGAAACATTTAACTATTATCCTATATTTATTAAAATCTTATTAATTATACAATAAAATGTGTTTATTAAAAAATAGATTTAAAAAAACAATATATAAAAATAGGTTGCCGCTGATGACGATTTCTATGACACCAGCCACCAGTGGTTAAGGTTATTATTATTATTTTTATCTTACACGTACTTTTCTGGCTTCACGCTGTTATCTCAAACGCTGCCAGACTTGGTAATCTCCCGTGTGCCGGTGACAAAAACCGCCTAAGCGAGGAGAATTTAAAGCATTTGTGCCTTTGAACTTATTGTGACGCGCTGGGGTTCGGAATAAATAAATCAGAAACCTTGGGGATCAAATACCCCCTAAAATGCTGGTGCAGAAGGCAACGGGAAACCACTGCACTAATTTCCCACGAGAGTCATGAGCAGGTCGTATCCGACTGATGCATGACCACGACCACTCTGTCAAGAGTGTACGAATAGGAAGAAGAACACTTAAAACACTTCACAAACACTTTAAAATTCTCAATCCGCTTCTTCCGCACCGCTTCAGGTGATCCGTTTGCTGATTCTCTTTGAGTAGTTCTGATTACTGACTAACTGCGTGCCATCTCTGCAACGCTTTCATAGCCGATACCACATCCCTAGAATTATCGAGAATATTTCACACAAGTCGAGTATTGTGTTTCCGCTATCCGACAATAGATGGCGTTATACTTCTCCAGCGTTCTAGGTGCTACTAGACCCTTCGATATTCGTTCGACTATGCGGCGATAGATGGCGTTACTCTTACCGGCGTAACATTATTTTACAACAAACACTTACATACAGTTTGAATATTTTATGTATGAGTCGAGAAGTGAATATTGGAACGTTGAATTGAAATATTATGTTAACTCAAAAACCTGGATGCCTTATTAGTCGATTTGTTAATGACCTTGACTCGGTATTTGGCATCAATACCTATTTGGTTGCTTCCTTAACACCTTTTTTTAAACGGTTTTATTTAGCTCGACCTGTACGGAATTTGTTTTTTATTTATTTGGGTCAAAATTAGAAATTGAAATTTAAGCACCTTCCCGTTGTCAGATTGATCTGAAATTTGGTACACACATTTAATTTAGATGACAATACAATATAATAAAATCAATGACATTATAAATCTAAGATGGCCGCCGATACAAAATGGCGGATTACATATTTTTCCTTAAACCCCTCAATATGGGTATCAAATGAAAGGGCTACACTAGTAAAACACGATGATTATGTCAAAATTTAAAATTCAAGATGGACGCCGTTCCAATATGGCGGACTAGGTACATATTTTTCCACAACCACCACAATATGGGTATCAAATAATAGGACTACACTAGCAGAATACTGTCATTATGTCAAAATTTCGTATTAGGTGTTACAAGTTACAAAATGGCGTATTAGGTGGGGGCATGATTAGTCGTGTCGAGAACAGTTGCGTCCAAGATTGTGTGACGTTAGAGGGGCAGATAAAAAAAAATAGGTAATTAGATACCTCGTTAGTAAGCGGTAGCTATACCACCCAAGTTAAGGTAATAGGTTAAAACGTGCCGAGGACTGTATGGCATTAGGGTGGGTAAAAATGTAATGTCGTCAGCGCTTCCCCCTCAAGATTGGGCGCATCTTGTTGTATATTAAGCCTTGCCCCTTTGCTGGACTTCTGGCGGGGTCGACCGTCAAAATGCCCCTTAATCGTGGGAACAACATGGTAACAATAAATAAAAAAGCAAACAAAAATAAAAACGAAACTGCTACACAACGAAAAAGAAGGCTCGAAAAGGCAAAAGAAAAGTATAGAACGAAACGTGCAAAGGAAAGTGAAAATGAAACCCACAGTTGACTACAGAAACGAAGAGAACGGTTAGCAACAGAAACACCTGAGCAACATGATACCAGGTTAATAGCACAACGTGAGAGACAAAGGCAGCTGGTAGAGTCAGAAACACCTGAGCGTCATGAGTGCAGGCTAGCATCACAACGTGACAGACGAAGAGAGCTAATAGCGTCAGAAACACCCGAGCGTCATGAGTCCAGGCTAGCATCACAACGTGACAGACAAAGAGAGTTGTTAGCATCAGAAACATCTGAGCGTCATGAGTCTAGGCTAGCATCACAACGTGACAGACGAAGAGAGCTAATAGCGTCAGAAACACTTGAGCGTCATGAGTCCAGGCTAAGATTACAACGTAACAGACAAATAGAGCTATTAGCGTCAGAAACACCTGAGCAACATGAGGCCAGGTTAACAGGACGGCGTGAGAGACGAAAGGAGTTAGAAGCTTCAGAAACACCTGAGCAACGCCACGACAGGTTAAATAACCAACGTGAGCGTGCACAGCAACGCAGAGCTGAAAATCATGTACAAGCGTTTGAAAATGCCATTAACACATCGTGTATACACGTTTGTGACATTTGCACGAAGCATTGATATCCTAACCAAATTCATACTGTACGTTACAACACAGCTGTATTAGGATATCTACCTGCAGAACTGTCTTCAAAAACAACATTACTTTTATGTTCGCGCTGCCAAACACATGTGACCAGTAATAAAACAATAGCACCATCAAAGGCGTACTGGAATAATCTGGATCCAGGTTCAATACCAGATGAGATTCAAGCGCTGACGCAAGCAGAGCAGCGATTGCTGTGTAGAATCATCCCGCTTGTTAAAATCGTAAAATTTACTGGGCTATACGGGCAGTACGGTTTCCGCGGACAAGCAGTGTTGTTTGCCCAAGATATCTTTGAGGTCAGTGAAAGATTACCTAATATGCTTCCAAGATCTTCCAGCCAGGTGGGTATCGTTGTAGTTACAGAACGTTTGGAGAATTTGAACATCACAAGAGAGTTCACAATATCTCGCGAAAAATTCTACAGCGCTTTCATTCTGAACTAGAAGGTCAAAATACCTACTTGTTATAGTGTGTGCTTAGTTTACCTACCAAGCAAACCCTGATGTTAGTGTTCTTTCATGAACTGCCTTTCGGCCGCTGAGATGGTTCATGTTATGACAACCACTACCATCAGAGATATTAATGACCGAGATGACCTACGTAGGTTGATAGGTAAGTAACTATTTATTTATTTTGTAGTTTTCAGTGCACATAAAATAAAACCGTTTAACTTAAAAGTTTTTTTACCGATTTTTATTCTCTCTCTCTTTTTTTTTTCTCAGTCTTAAGTAAAAATACATGAATAAATTTAGGTTTTGAGTTATGAAGGCGGTCGGCACGTGCAAACACGTCTCCATACGAGCCACGTTCTCGTGAATATAGACTTAAGTACTTCGTGACGTAGACAGATTGGACTCGCTTAGTGAGAGTCTTTGGAACTTCGCTTTCTGTAAGCAAAATCAATTTATATACGAATTAATCAAACTCGAATTTCGTTACCACAAAGACCATTCAAAGGTAAAAAAAGAAAAATTTATTGTCATTTAAATCGATTAAGCTATACTTTTTTTTTGTTTAGATGGGTAAAATAGCTCGCGATCCAACAGTTGTTTCTGGATCATAAAGATTACAGCTGTACTGGTCCGCGTATCTGGATCAAAGAGCAAAGAATTAATGCTCCAACCTCAAATCGTCTTTTCGCATTAAAAGTGTCCAATATCCAAAAATATTCGATATGCGTAATCATTTGGTATCACCAGTATTTTTCTCATAAATACTGTCAAAAGAGCGTAGTTTAGTTTTAGTTTTTTTTTTTGTAGTTTACCTATGTTTTGACTACTATTAACAAAATTAATACATAATTTTATCTTACTTTAAAAGACAAATAATGTAACTGGTAGAAAATAAAAAATTAATGTTGCAAAAATGATTAATATTAAAAATATCACATGTTAATCCTTTAAAATAGGGGTGGGCAAATATTTTTATAGTCGGGCCAAATTGCAGACGAAAATTTGACCTCGGGCCAAATAGTTTTTTTTCTAATTTTATATTGTGCGACTATTATACATACTGTAATTGTTCAATTATCATAATTACATTTTCGAAATAGGAGGCGCTGAAAAGAGCGGTTGTCCGGGAGAAAATTTTGGCTCCCACCAGTCCTGATAATATGTATCAGTATTGCTTAAGATTTTATCTAAAAAAATTAATGCACCAATTTGTGTTAGACAAAACTAATATTTGTGTTTTTAATAATAACTAGAGGTCCCGCAGTAGTCGAAATTCGACTATAATTAATTGGAATTGTAAGTTTGTACACTATTATGATTGTATTTTATACTTCTATAATCACAAATTTCGCCAAGACTACACTATAAAAAATATTAACAAAGACAAACAATATTTAATCTATTCTCAATTTGACAACAGACGTTAAGAACAAAAGTTTGACAATAAATAGTATGCATGCGTGTGTGCGTCAAATACATGGTATGTAGTGTGTGTAATGTTTTCTTTATTGATTTAATGTATCTTTTATGCATTATTTTAAAAAAATATTAGCATTGTGCACTTCTTCTCTATATCCTCTATAAGTGTGGAAAATTTCATACTCCTCCGTCCGCGCAATTTTCGTAAAAAGGGATACAAAGTTTTTGCTTCACGTATTAATATATAGATATATACAATGCTTCACGGGTCAGACAAAATTCTATAACCAGGCCTGCTTTAAAACACTCTCCTGTAAAATTTGTGAGTTTTGAGATTATACAGTTTTAATGCGAGAAGACGAAATAAGTCAAAGTAGCCGAAGCCGCACACATATACTTTTTGATAAGCATCCGATTGAATATAATTATTTCTTTGATTTCAAATTTTAGTTGAACGAGATTATTTCTTTATTACGGTAGTCTTAAAACACATGAGGTGTTTGGCTCTGAGAATTTTCTCCATACTGTTTTATATTTAAAATGCATGAAGCCTTTTCGAGTATTCTTTTAATATTATATTAATACGTGAAGCAAAAACTTTGTATCCCTTTTTACGAAAATTGCGCGGACGAAGGAGTATGAAATTTTCCACACTTATAGAGAATATAGAGAAGAAGTGCACAATGCTAATATTTTTTTTAAATAATGCATAAAGATACAGTAAATCAATAAAGAAAACATTACACACACTACATACCATGTATTTGACGCACACACGCATGCATACTATTTATTGTCAAACTTTTGTTCTTGACGTCTGTTGTCAAATTAAGATTATATATTGTTTGTCTTTGTTAATATTTTATAGTGTACATAGTCTTAGCGAAATTTGTGATTATAGAAGTATAAAATACAATCATAATAGTGTACAAATTTACAATTCCAATTAATTATAGTCGAATTTCGACTACTGCGGGACCTCTAGTTATTATAATTACACCAATAAAAAAAAATAGTTTTAAAGATCGAATTCAGAAATAAACAAAGACTTAATTGTTCATTTTTTTATTGCTTAGATGGATGGACGAACTCACAGCCCACCTGGTGTTAAGTGGTTACTGGAGCCCATAGACATCTATAACGTAAATGCGCCACCTACCTCATTATTTGTGTTCTCTATTTTAAAACTGAAATCTATTCCGCATTGAATTTAACTTGATTAAATAGCCTTTGCGAAGTAAGACTATTAATCAGAAATTTGCTAAGTACGATTATAATTAATAATTCCGACAGATTTGACCAAGTTCGACTGACAAGAGATAAACTGCTTCATTTGTACATTCAGTTGTCAAGACAACAAATTTTTTTTATTGCTTAGTTGTGTGGACGAGCTCACAGCCCACCTGGTGTTAAGTGGTTACTGGAGCCCATATACATCTACAACGCAAATGCGCCATCCACCTTGAGATATAAGTTCTAAGGTCTCAATTATAGTTACAACGGCTGCCCCACCCTTCAAACCGAAACGCATTACTGCTTTACGACAGAAATAGGCAGGGTGGTGGTACCTACCCGCGCGGACTCACAAGAGGTCCTACCACCAGTAATGATACTGATACTGATATAATGATGAATACTACAGTCATCTTTCGTGATCAAACTGTTATATGGAATTAAAAAATATCTTTTAAAAAAATATTTTATTGACGAAATGAATATATAAAGATTTCACGACGATTAATGACGGCAACCGTGCCATGTGGAATTAGGAATAGGACTGACTGGATAGGGAGGGGATTGTTCTCTAATAAAGGATCATAACTGCTGATGCTATTTGGGAAAGGTGATGATGAAAGGAAAGCTAGGAACCAAAGGGTGTCATAACAAAACGCAGTCCTACGAGTATACTCCAGTCTCTGTTGAAATGACGGCACATTGAGAGTGAATGCATTATAAATGGTATAATTTCGCTGGCCAACCGAATTGGCTCCTTTATTATTTTACAACTCCATCGCGTACTGCGAAATTATGCAGCGTCACGGACGAGACGGTGGTGCAGTTTCGTGTTCTATTTTTTGCGGTGTACGGGTCTGTTTTGATTGGCCAGTTTTCGAGGGTTTTATTGAGGAGGGAAGGCAAGGTGTGGAATACCTGATAAAGCGGAAATGGGCTTGTAACGTCGCAACGACGTGTTGAAATGAGGTTCTCTTAGTTTATTGTAAACTAATTGTTTACTAGTTAGATAAGGTGTGATTACTTTTTTATTAAATAGCGGTTATTTGAATTATAATAAACGATATTACGAGAAAAAACATTAATATCAAAGCTCATGTTGGTCTTTAAAAACAAAGGTATTGTCCATGAGGTAAAGTAGCCAGTATCTTGGGAACTGTGCCTCCTTCAAGCGCATTGGAAGATTTGTTCTACTGTGTGAGTTGATTTATGTTAAATTATTCTGATTTGTTATATTATAAAATTAAAGTTATACTATTAAATAAGGTATTGTTGTCTTATTTTAAAATTGGGTATGTTTATGATATCTCCTGCTAGCTATAACTCATTTGCGCGGGGCAGTAAGTAGCTAGACCTGGCCATGCCTCCAACTTTCCTGAGCAACCATATTGTCGGTAATACTAGTCAGTAAAGTCAAAGGCTTAGTCTAGCGCAATTTTAAAACGATTCTAGTGGCCTCTTTAACTTTCTCACCAGGTATATTCCGTTCACAATTACAACTGAAAAAAACTGAAACACACAAATCCGAATCTACAACGATACTTAACTTTAGTATCGCAGTTTTAGTCCTTTGAAACTGTGTAATTTGTATTTGGTAAGGTAGCGGTTATGTTAGAACGAAAAAATCTTTTGTTTACTTCCGGCTTTTCCACTACCTCACAGTTTTCGTGAACAAAGACGACTAACATCTAAATATTGTGCTGACAACCCTGTTTTATTTGAAATTATATATTATTTGCGTTATGCTAAGCGGGTTATGCTAAGAGAGACGGCGAATGAATGTTTGATATAAAGTTTTATTTTAAGCGAAAGCAGGAACGAGGGTAGTGACCAGACCCAACGTGGACAGACATAGTGGAACTCGAAAGACGAAAGACGTATATATATCCCTACTAATATATAAATGTGAATGTAGTTTGTTTGTTACGCTTTCACGCGAAAACTACTCAACCGATCATCATGAAACTCTGTACACATATTCTTGGAGGTATTAGAAGTAACATAGGATACTTTTAATTAAGAAAAAAAAAAAAATTTTTTAAGAAAAATTAAAAAATTGTTTGTCAAAAAATCTTAAAATCTAGCTTCTTCAACGCCATCTACCGGTTCAGTAATGAAGTTCCAATCCTGAGTGCTGTAAATGAAGTCGCGGGTAAAATTTAGCGTTATTCCAAAGTAACTATTCCACGCGGACGAAGTCGCAGGCAAAAGCTAGTACCTATATAATTTACTTTGCTATAATAAAGACGGAGTAAAAATGAAGTTTGTGTGAAGCAATCAACTGTTTTATTGGGCCAAATCGCATAGAGGACTTCATATACAGGTATTACTTATCTCAGATCTCAAAACGTAGAAAGCGCAAATCAATCAATAGCTTTAAAAGCTTAAACGTATGTACCGATCGGTGAAAATAACATAATAACCTACGGTCATTCGGTAACGTGCGAACTTATTGTGGTACACTTCATTCACGGTTGTTTGCATAAGAGTTAGTTAGTGTATTGCCCAAACGAACGCTCTGAGATCGTGGTCAATGAATGATAAAAAATATGTTATTTTTTTGTACGTTATTACAGAGTTAAGTTGTACACAGTGTGCATTACTAATAAAAATCTTACGTTACGGACGTTTTTACCCGTTTAGGGTACCCCTCCGCATTGTCCCATAAGGAGCTTCGTCAAAAATCAAACAGCGATTTAATACTCTAATCGCTCCGCCTGTCCACCTTAGCGTGTCCTTAAGTTGACACGAATCCAACAACATTAAGAATTTAATTTACAGAATTGCAGTTCCGCCGGAAATTCGTTAACGTCCCGTTGGTTTTGGATTATAAAAAAAAAACTTTTTTTAAATACAAACGCTACTAAGAAAATTTAAGATTTCTGTAATCAGAATTGTATTCTTTTCTGTTTTGCTTGCCAAATTCATAATACCGGGTACAGGTTTTATGTACGTCACGAAAGGGTGGCTTTCCATGAACTCTTGTATGTGACTACAATCAGGATTACTTCGAAGAGTCTATGTTTGGTAATTAAAAACAGCACATATATTCGATTTGACGATATGTGTAAGAAGGGAGTGAGCGGAGAGATGGTCAATGATAGAGGAGTATGGAAAGAGAAAACATGTCGCGCCGACCCCAGGTGACTGGGAGAAGGACAGGAGAATGATGATCATGATATGCAAACAACAGCTACAGTGCAGCGGCCAATGATCAGAAACGCTGGAAAGATATAGCAAAAAATACATTCCTGTCTAAGCTTGATGGTCCCGACCCTCACCACTGAGGAAACGATGCGAAGAGGACGGCACTAGTTTAATATTTACATTTTTTTATTGTTTAAACGGGTGGACAAGCTCACGGCCCGCCTGGTGTTAAGTGGTTACCGGAGGTCATAGTTATCTACAGCGTAAATGCCGCCACCTAACTTGAGACTATTAGAGTTCTAAAGTCTCAGCTTTAACCATATGGCAGAAATAGGCAGGGCGGTGGTACCTACCCGTGCGGACTCACAAGACGTCCTGCCAAGAGTTAAATGAATAAATGTAATTATAATAATTTAATTTAAATACATATAAAAATAAATTGCTGTTCGTTAGTCTCGCTAAAACTCGAGAGCGGCTGGACCGATTTGGCTAATTTTGGTCTTGAATTATTTGTGGAAGTCCAGAGAAGGTTTAAAAGGTTAGTTAATATGAAAATGCTCGAAATTATATAACAACAAACAATTTTGTTTTTCCTTTGATGTGTCCCCCGTCGGACGGATTCCTATTGTTTGTTTTCAGTTTATTTTATACAAAAGTTTAGGTCTTTTATTTATCGATTGAGGCACTATGAAGTCTGTCGGGTCAGCTAGTAATTTAAATAAATAAAAGTGTTTCAAACTATTTTTATAAATTGAAAATTCTATACACTTCAACTCTGGATTCATGTCCAAAGTCCATTTAGTGCTAAGTTCGTGTCTTTCACCTAGTTCTGCGATAAAGCTGGGGTTCGTTTTCTAATATAACATGAACAACTTCCATGAAAAAGGAATTATGTGTACAGCCTTCGTAACCTTATCCATTCTACTAAAGGCTTATCATCAGACGAACTGTGAGCTCGTTTGTATATATACACCAACAAAATATTTTGTTGTTTTTTTTTTTTTAATTGCCTTGATGTGTGGACGAGCTCACAGCCCACCTGGTGTTAAGTGGTTACTGGAGCCCATAGACATCTACAACGTAAATGCGCCACACACCTTGAGATATAAGTTCTAAGATCTCAGTATAGTTACAACGGCTGCCCCACCCTTCAAACCGAAACGCATTACGGCTTCACGGCAGAAATAGGCGAGGCGGTGGTACCTACCCGTGCGGACTCAGAAAGAGCACTTATCTTTGCTTTAGCAAATTAAATTAGAATTAAGTTTTAAACTAATATTCTGTTATTTAATAGCTTTAAACTATTCTGATTAAGACAACAACTTAAAGCTGTAAACTTTCAGTTCATATTAACTCTTCTAAATACTAGAAGTATCATAGAGAATGCAAAACTTATGCACAGTGTGCACTTAATTACGGTATGGAGTATCCATTTAAGCTTTCAACGACAAAGCTCGCGAAAACAGAACAATAAAAAGCTTTATCTCGATACATGCATAACACGAGATTTTGCCATTGACCATATTGATACTGGAAGTTTAATTTTTTGAAATTATTTTGGCGCAACCTTGATAGGCAAACGCCAAAGATAAAGGATAGTTAATTAGAATTAACTTATCGAGGACAGCTACTGTTAAAACAGACTGGGAGTCGACATGGCTCCATCGCCATCTTGCCTTATTAAGCCGCATGCCTCGAAGGGGTGGCGAAACTCGGTGGTCCTCGTGGCCTCTAGTAACCAGCTGACGCCAGGTCGGCTGTAATCTCGTAGGCATATCTAATGCAATATAAAGGGGGAGAGTGAAACACTTGCTTGCTAGTAACACACTGGCTTATATTCATTGAATATAGCCCCGTATGCACAGGCTCATGCACACATACTCATAAGTATAAAACACAGATAGCACCGTAGGCTCACTGCCGGTACCAAACCCATAGACACAGTCAATTGCTAGGGCCAGTGTTAGCAATACTTCCGGTTTGAGCCCCGAGAGCTCACCTACAGGTTAGGGTAAAGCTGAAATAGCCTCTTAAGGCTATCAACATCAACAGGTCCCTTTGTAGAGACTTTTTTCTCGGACAGGGAGCCGAACCTCATACGGATTGACCACGTCTAAGGGGCGCGCGGGGTATATGGAACTTGACGGTTGATCAGACCGCGGGCCCAACGATGTTTTTTGGGCTATTCTCACCAAACGATTCCCCTTGCACTCTTACACACAACGTACGATCTCCGCCCAGAGTCAGTACCAAAGCAGGATAGAAGGTCCCTTCGTAGACTCTGATGCTCAAAACCATATTATTGTATCGTCATTTCCAATACACAAGTGTCAAGATAAAGCAAGAACTAGAACTGGTTCAAATTATAGTTTAAATATTCCATAACATAGATACCCATGGTCCGAGAAAATTAATAGGAAAAGTACAAAATAAATTTAATTACTAGATTGTTTAATTTAATTTAAGATATTTCCAGAATTTCAGTATCATAGTTCTAAAGCAGTGGAATATTTTTCTCGCTGCGAAGCCCCGTGCAACCGGTCATAACTCAGATTTATCTGCGTTAACATTGCGGTGTCATATGCACTCGGGTTTTGTTAAAAGAATGTGTTCTGTATTATTTTTTTTTGCAAAGCTAGAGAATTTTCATGGTAGCCTATTTCTATAATAAATAAATTAATAAATATTTAATAACAATCACGCAACTCCGCCATTGCCGGTCCCAAGCCCGGATGCAAAAGGAGGAGGGTTAGTCCAGAGAGTATTGACCGTAAAACAAATATGAGCTAACACGCGCAGTAAGGCTACCAGGAGCCGTGAACCATTCGTTCAGAAAGTCTGGCTCTATGGGCACGGACACAATGATGGCAGCCCCATCACCGTGATCGGGACTCTGTGGGCTAAACACCTGCAAGTTCTTAAATTTAAATAGTTTATGAAACCCAAAGCAAGTAATAACCGGAACCCTTTAACAACGACTTTTGGCGNGCGTTTGAGTGGCAACCGCTTGGCAGGAGAAGACCTGGTCGCCCTGTACACACTTGGCGACGCACCGTAGAGAGTGAGATGAGGACTGCCAACGTGACCTGGAGTGATGTCAAGGAGCAAGCGCAAGACAGAGTAAAGTGGAGACAACTTGTGAGGGCCCTATGTACCAGCGGGGTACCCTAGGACTACAACAACAACGCCACGTTAACTGGTCCCGTGCTAAGTTCGTAAAGAACTTGTGTTACAGGTACCAGGCAACGGAAATAAATGTAAGATTTTTGTTATACACGTACATATATTTAATATACATCCATAATCCTGGAAAATATTTATCATACAAATATCTTCCCTTGGCGGGATTCGAACCCGCGACCCCCTTGTGTAGTGACCATGTCACTTACCACTACACCAGACGGCCGTTTCTGGTGGTAGATCAGTGGACGCCGTAAATACTTATGTTGATACTTTCCTCTCTTTTAGGACAAGGTATGGAGGCTGGTTAGTCCGCTAATACCCCTATTTGATCTATTTCAATCGCCAAAACAAATAGACCCTGCGTTTTCACTAAAGTGTGGAATAACGATTTTGCAACAGCAATTCAAGTTTCAACGTCACGTATCAAGGTATAGTTGGCCACATTCATTAACTTATTAAGTCCATGTGAACTTTAAGCCTGTCCTCCAAACCGTCTAAGAAAAACAAAATGAAAATATTATTTTAAATCAAACATCTAAAGTAAATTCCATTCAATGAACCCTGTAACTGTATAAAGCAAACGTTAACATAATGAAGAAAGGCTTACGCCATAACTACATACATCAAAATGTACTAAAACACAAAAACTAAACCAAATATAATTTCATCCTTCAACGTAACTTGAGTACTTTACGGGCTACACACAGCTCTAACAGACTTCCAACTGTAAGTTATTAGTTTACTAAGTTTGTCGTCACAGATTGCGTTACGCCGCGCGAACAATTTATACCTTAACACACACAGGTCGTAGATGAGTTAAGCTTTCGCTCTTTAGAGGTTTGGATGGTTTTGGTTGGATTGTGGATATAAATTACATTCAATAAACTGTTTTTTTTTTTGTATTATTAAAAAGTGCAAGCAGTATACGAGGGCGGCACTGAAAATTTCGGGAATTAACGAAGTGACACAACATTACTATTTAAAAATGTATTTATTGCTTTTCGAAGTATTCTCCGCGAAATTTGACACATTTTTCCATACGATGGAACCAATCATTGAAGCAACCATTCCGTTCGGAAGTTGGGGTCTCCAAAATGGCCGTTTTGTAGGCGTCCACAGCTTCTTCAGGTGATGAAAATCTCTGTCCACGCAATTTATTCTTTATTTTAGGGAAAGTATAGAAACCATTAGGGCTTAGGTCGGGACTGTACGGCGGATGGTCTAATAATTCTGTTTTCTTGCTCTAAAAACTCTTTTGTTCTGTGCGCGGTGTGAGAACTCGCATTGTCGTGATGGAGGATGATGCGGCGGTTNTTTTTTTTTTTTTATTGCCCTTGTAGGCAGACGAGCATACGGCCCACCTGATGGTGAGTGGTTACCGTCGCCCATGGACTTCAGCAATGCCAGGGGCAGAGCCAAGCCGCTGCCTATCGCTTAATACTCTCCACAAGCCTCTTTTAAAGAAGGACATGTCATAGCGCTCGGGAAACACCGTGGAGGGGAGCTCATTCCATAGCCGGATGGTACGTGGCAGAAAAGACCTCTGGAAACGCAGTGGCTCCAGGTAGTATGGATGAACTCTACTCCGGTGGCGGGCGGTGCGATGGTAAAAACGAGATGCCGGTATCATCTCGAACAATTCCTCAGAGCACTCCCCATGGAACATTCGGTACAAAATACAGAGGGAACAGAAGTCCCTCCGCAGACCCAAAGGTTCCAAACGCATTAGAAGCAGAAATAGAGCATTAGAAATAATAAAAATAAAATAATAGGCACAGAGTAGTTAGTTTTAATTGTATATATTGTGACATTTTCTTCAGTTTTTGCGAATCGATGAGATAGCTAAAATCGCTTTTACGGTTTTCACGAAAACTGTCAACTATTCGGAACACCAGAAAAAAATAATTATGTGCAACATAATTTTGGTTATACGTGATGTAAAATTTCAGAGAATAGAAAACGTTTTAGAAGATACCCGGACTCGATCTTTTTGACAAATAAATACACTCCAAACACTAAAAAAAGTTAAAAGTTTAAAAAAAATAAGTGTGAAAATACCTGAAGATAGAAAAGAATTGTTTTTACTGGACCATATATTAAAACAAGAAAAAAAAGAGGATTCAGATTTGAAAATTTGAATGAATAGTTGAATCTAGTTTTGTCATTGATTACATCATCATAAAATAGCAAATTTTGCTTATAAAATAAGTAACTTATTCAGTTTATATCGGAAAAATGTAGTATGTTCAGTGAACTCTGAGGTCGTGTGTGTTACATCTCACTGTTGTTCTTAGCTCAACCGCGTCGGTATCGCGGCCTTTGTGCAAACTTACACGAAGATTCTCCTGTTAAATACTGACGCTCATATTAATTAATATTTCCTTACTGAGAACTAAATAAATTATGTTTCTGATTTATTAAGCTGTGTCGTTCAATGTCAGATTATACAAGTTCCGAGTAATAACATCGTTTAATAAAAATCAAACCCGCAAAATTATAATATGCATAATCACTGATGGTAGGACGTCTTATGAGTCCGCAGGGGTAGGTACCACCGCTCTGCCTATTTCTGCCGTGAAGCAGTAATGCTTTTCGGTTTGAAGGGGCCCACCCTTTTAGCCGTTTTACTGTAAAAACTTAAGACCTTAGAACTACATAATATACTATCTTTTTTTATTATTGCCTTTAAAGGCAGACGAGCGTACGGCCCACCTAATGGTAAGTGGTTACCGTCGCCCATGGACTTCAGCAATGCCAGGAGCAGAGCCAAGCCGCTGCCTACTGCTTAACACTCTCCACAAGCCTCGTTAGAAGAAGGACATGTCATAGCGCTCGGGAAACACCGTGGAGGAGAGCTCATTCCATAGCCAAATATCTTAAGATAGGTGGCGACATTTACGTCGCAGATGTCTATGGGCTCTTAAAATCAGGTGGGTCTTGAGCTCGTCCACCCACCTAAGCAATAAAAACTAATAACAATAACAATATTCAAAACGTCGGTCTACAGAGTAACAAAACCGCTGAATATTTGTTAAATATTAATTATTAAATAATTTTGTACTTCTCTATCAATTCCTTAGGTATGATAATTTATTTATTTATTTATTTAGGCACACCAACAGCAATACACACAAAACATTCAAGCTTAAAATGAACATGTATAAAATTAAGTACTGGTATGTAAGCCAGTACAGCCAGCCTGTAAGCCAGTGTGCAGGTATGTACAGCAATCTCTTATAACAAACTATGACATATATAATGTTAAAATAATAAGTAAAGGTAAGAGATACTCTAGAATTCTGATAGAGATCACTTATAATCTATACTAATATATAAATCTACAGTGGTTTTTACGGATGTTCCGTTATAACTACTGAACCGTGCATCCGATTGACTTGAAACTTGGTATCCATGTAGAAAATACATGTACTTAATGGATAAGCTAATATTTATATGAGTGTTGGACTCCCTACACCAGTTGCGGGGGTGTTAATGATGAGAATCTTTGTGGGGATGAGAAATAATAATGTTAATTTTAAATGCCTAGCGACGGGGAAGGGTACAGTTAGTAAATAATAAAATTAGTCTTTACTCTACTCTTAAGTCTTTTACATTCATAGTTAGTTACTAAACACATAAGCTAAAATAAATATCTTCATATGAAAATATCTGCAAAGAAGAATACTTGAGAAACTAAATAAAGAAACATACATTTTAAATGAGATGTAATGTAATGAGATTGGACAGCACCCAAAGAAATCTGAAAGGTGCGGTTTGTAGCAGTTCGTAGCTGTCCCTAAAAGTTACTTAAACTACTATTCCTTGCAAATGTTATTTTTGTCTTTTTAGGCAGATACAATATAAACATTCTAGATAGTGGCTTCTACCACTAAGTCGCTGCTCACCAATGTAATTGTTAGTTTGTAATTAGGCTTTTCTAAATAAATAAATCTAACTAAAGAAAATCGGTACAAGTTACAAACAGTTTATAAGAAACTGCCAATTTTTTTCTTATAGTGTTCGTTAAGCTCCTAAATCGGGCACCCACCGCTTAGTTTGATTCTGGTCTCAAGAGCATTTGAAGTCGTCGTGGCCTAAAAGATAAGTAAGACGTCCGGTGCATTCGTGTTGAGTGATGCACCGGTGTTCGAATCCCAGGCGAACCCATGATCCAATTTTTCTAATGAAATACGTACTAAACAAATGTTCACGATTGTATTCCACGGTGAAGGAATAACATCGTGTAATAAAAATTAAACCCGCAAAATTATAATTTGCGTAATTACTGGTGGTAAGAGGTAGGTACCTCTCGTAAGACCGCGCGGGTAGGTACCATTACCCTGCCTATTTCTGCCATGAAGCAGTAATGCGTTTCGATTTGAAGACTAGGTTAGCCGTTGTAACTATACTTTAAACCTTAGAACTGATATCTCAAGGTGGGTGGCGCATTTACGTTGTAGATGTCTATGGGCTCCAGTGACCACTTAACATCAGGTGGCTTGTGAGCTCGTCCAACCATCTAAGCAATAAAAAATAAAAATAAACCTAGCAGGACCCGTCACCGTCCTCTTCGAACTTGTCGAGTCCGACAAAGAGTTCGACGTGCGATTTAGCCCATAGACACAACCCACTGAGTTTCTCGCCGGATCTTCTCGGTGGGTCGCGATTCCGATCCGGTAGTAGATTCAGCGAAGCTCTTTTGCTTTGCTCTTGCTAGGGCTAGTGTTGGCAATTCACTCAGGTTGAGTCCGTGAGCTCACGTGGCGATGGAACTTGATCATAGGGACACACAAATAATCGTCACTATGGGTGCCTATTCGTATCTTAGATCTCTGAATGCACACTCTTAATTCCAGTCATCTTTTACCTAATGAGCTTGTTAAAATATAGCTAAAGTTATTCAGACAGCAAAGATCTAAAAGACACAATGTAATTCTTGACATGGGTTTTTGCGTTCCCGCGAGACATCCTTATACAAAATCTGCCACTATAGACACGGCCAGTCTCTGTAAAAGGAAACGAAAATAATTCATAAGTCGAGGAAATATAAACTAAGAATCAAGTTATGATTTTTGCCGTACTTAAACCTCCTTGCTATGATTTCATGAAACACATGTTTTGATCTGGGTAAATATAAACTAAAGAGTTTTATTTTTAATTTCAAATATAACTTTTTTTCAATTATTTGCGAAGCCTGAGTATTCCCCCGACTTCATTCACGTTATATTATTGTTATGCGCTGGGGTTCGGGATAAATAAAATTTCACCAAAGTACAACTTAAAACTGTATTCAACACTTAGACACTTCACAAACACTTTAAAACTCTCAATTCGCTTGTTCCGCTTCGCTTCGGGTGATCCGTTCGCTGTTTCGCTTCAAGTAGTTCCGATTACTGACTGACTGTGTGGCATCCCTACAACGCTTTTATATCCGATACCTTATCCTTCTTTTTTTTTTTCGATCTGGGGGCCGTACCTCCTACGAGGTCCTCGCGCAAAAGGGGCGCGCGGGGTATGTGAGACTCAACGATCTGCAGGTGTTGAGAGCAGATCGCGGGCCCAAGAATTTTAGGGCCCACCCACTAAACGACTCCCCTGCACTCTTACACCCGACGTCCGATCCCCTCCGAGGCCAGAACCCGGACGAGGTAGGGGGGGTTACCACGGTCAACACTACAACCAGACAGCGCGGCTCACCCCAAGGACGCCCAGCCGACGGAGCCTTCGAGGCGAATCGAAGGCCTTATCCCTAGAATTATCGAAAATATTCCACACTTCTCTAGTAGCAGTTTCCGCTATCTGACAATAGACGGCGTTGTAATTCTCAAGAATTCTGGGTACTACTAGATCTTTCGATATTCGTTCGACTATTCGGCGACAGATGGCGTTACTCTTACCGGCGTAACATTATATTTGTCTCACACCTATTCGCACTGATGATAAGTCGTCTTGTGTGCCCACAACGATAGGTACCACCACCCTGCCTGTTTCTGTCTCAGAGTAGTAAATCGCTCTAGTTTGAAATATGGGGCAGCCGCTGCACTATAAATATGAGTCTCAAGGATGGAGGTGGCAAATGCCCATGGGGTAATAGCAACGTCAATAAGTTGTTAATATCTATGGACTCTGTTAAATACATAACACTAGATGCGTCGTGTATTCTTCTACATATTTAAGCTACATAGTAAATAGTCTTCAAACACCTTTGTACAGCGAGAAAGAGTTTTGTAAACATAAGCGTAACACACGAACTTCGCGAAGAGCTTAGTTTAACTAAGACCTGAACGAGAGCTTTACAAATTGTCTATTCCAAGTCTTTAAGCTTGAATACAGTTACAAAGTGTGTGCTTAAAGCTAGCGTTATAAAGTATGTTATCTAGATTCTATCGTAATGACAAAAAAGAAGATCTGCTATCTGAAGGGTTATTTTAGAATTTTTGAACGCAGAGTTTTTGGTGATCTTTGAAATTCCTTCAAGCAATTGTAGCTTCTACAAAATAAAGTATTTTTACATCATAATATCAATGCGGATGCAGAGAGCGTATGACCAATCGCTGTGGCTAGGGATGGGAAAGTCCTATGTCTCATTTGTAGACTGTAAAGTCCCACGTGCCCTGCGTGACCCTTAGGCATAAACACACCATAGAAGGTTCGGTCCCCTGCCCCAAAATAAAAGTCCTATGTCCAGCAGTGGACGTCTGTGGGAATAACTTAAAGTTAGATAGAATATATTATCAACATGTCTTAACATGGAAACGTGAGATTTCTTCGCGGTCAAAATAAATACGGCTATTAAACTTTTTTTGTGGCAGATACAAATGTCCACATCGACCCAGTGGAGGCCTCAGAAAGTATTGCAATTAATGTAACGATGGTCTTCCAACCACACACTATTCGAACTCCTTAAAATATAAAAATACAGAAAGGAAATATAATCCAAAACCAATTTTACGATACGCACTAATAGCTAACTTTGACAACGACAACTGTAAAGAATTCGATTCGTCATCAATAATGACAATAGAAAACGCGAGACATTCAACCGTAATAAAAAAATAACTGGGAACAAATTACACACGGTCATCCGGCCTCAAATTAGGATTCCCTGTGTTATGGGTACCAGAGATTGACGAACATACTTACATAGGTACGTCTAGATAGTGTTGGCGAGGAAGAGGAGGCAAGCAGTGGTGTACAAACGAAATGAATATTTGATTTTTTCTTTCAAATTATGTTTGAAATAACGGCCGTGACAATATACAGGTACATAGGTGTTGTGCGTAAGGTTGCTGCGAGAGACGTGTCGGTGCGGTTGCAGTAGTGCTCGTTGACCGATTTCTTTTTTTTGGTAGTTTTTGTGCGCATAGACAGATAGATATATTTATATAGATACTTTTTTCTTCCTACCTATTCTGGTAACCTCGAGGGGTTATTCTAGATTCACCGAGCTAGTAGGTAAGCTCACGGGGTTCAAGTGTTGCTAATACTGGCCTTAGCAAGAGCAGTGCTTCGCAGAATCTACCACCGGATCGGAAACGCGACCCACTAAAAAGATCCGGCGAGAAGCTCGGTGGGCTGTGTCTATCGGTTAATATAGATAATAAACACCCAGATAAACAAACAAACCTGTTCATCATACAATGTTTGCCCGATGTGAGAATCGAACCCACGACCCTAGGCGCAACGGTCAGGGCCGCTAATTAATAAATTAACATAATAAAATATAATATATATATTTTTTTAATTAGATCTAAGACTTTTGAGAACCGAAGAGAGAGAAGATGTAGTACGCAGAATTCACATCATCATTAAATTTAGACCAACGATATCGGTTCCGAAAGTTTCAGACAAACATGTTCAAAGTCAAACTATAGATATAGACGACAAACGTGAAAGTTGGAATTCGGCACCGCACCGTAACTAGTCTACGGACGATCTTACGTAACAATGTGTTATACTCGAGAGAGACCGTAGTGATGGGACGAACACGAATTTTTCGATAATCTTTTTCCCATTGAAAATACCGATTAATTGATATACCAAATTACTGTTATCCAAAATAATTTTGTTTTGTTGAGCTGATGGTGCCGTATTGAAACTTATCTAAACACAATGCGAATAAAACCTTGAAGCTCCAAATTCAAGTTTCCGTTGTATATTGCATCGTCTTTCCCAACTTTTTAAAACTGAATGACTGCATCGAGGCAGAAATAGGCCTACAAATGTAGTCAATCCATCTTATTCCTCCTCAATAGGACTTGTAAACTGTCGTGAACTTACGCTGAAGGTAAGCTGGATACTCTGTACACTTCTTCTGTTTAATTGAGTTTTGAAATCGTTGTGGCCTAAAGGATAAGAAGACCGGTGCATTCGGATCTTGCGATGCACCGGTGTTCGAATCCCGGACGCAAGTATAAATTTTTTTATGAAATACGTACGTAACAAATGTTCACGATTGACTTCCACGATGAAGGAATAGCATCGTGTTATAAACATCAAACACGCAAAATTATAATTTGTGTAATTACTGGTGGTAGAACCTCTTGTGAGTACGCGCGGTAGGTACCACCACATGAAGCAGTAATGCGTTTCGGTTTGAAGGGTGGGGCAGCCGTTGTAACTATATTTGAAGCCTTAGAACTTATATCTCAAGGTGGGTAGTGCATTTACGTTGTAGATGTCTATGGGCTCCGGTAGCCACTTAACATAAGGTGGGCTGTGAGCTCGTCCATACATCTATGCAATAAATAAATAAAACTTATCATAGTTGTTTTCGATTGGTAAAAAAAATGTAAGCCAATTATATTTATCGATGATAAAGATGCTACAAGTCACATCACTAAAGAAGCCCGCCGGTAATCGTCTCCTTATAATTATAGGTTATCGTCGCGCATGATTTCACAGGCTTCCACCCTCATTCTTTCATAGCTAGCTGTCGTTGTAATTAGTTACTGGCTACACGAAATTCCCAACCTAACTCCTGGTTTGTAAAGCCCATTTTCCCTCATCAACGTAAAAGTGGCGTTTTCAATGACACTTGGCGTCAAGATCTATTCATACGAGCCAGTCAGATTTTTCCTGATATACCGTGCGACAGTTTTTTTTTTGTATTTTACACTGCTTCGAAATGATTTTATCGCATAGAGCTTTTTGTAAGCAATGTTGAGTTTGCATTACCGAATTTTGTAATATTTCGACTGTGAGCAAGAGATATTTCGTTTCATTTTTACTGTCTACAAATATTCGTGGGTGTTTTTAAATATTTCACAAAAATATGGGAGATGATTTGATTTTTTACAATAACATGAAATTCAAATATTTTTAGTGATACTTAAAAAGGTGCGTGACATTTTTTAATTATGAAAATCGATTTCTTAATAATTTTGATTAAGATTATTCGTCTTGTATTTGTATTCTACTAAATGGTAATTTTAATTAAGAGCGGGTAACACTGAATGCAGTTGCATTTGTGATGGCGGGCAAACATCAAGTCAGTTTATTTTGTTGTTGACAGCGGTCGCATATGACAATAATTCATAAACTCGTTGACCTTTAGATCAGTAATTATTATCCCTTGTTGTTTAAGTAATTCAATCATCTGTATAATTAATGTAGTGATTTCTTGAAGTTCATCAGCCACCTGAGGACTTCTGTGCTGACGAGTTCACGAAACAACAATAATATGCGACAGTCTGGCCTTCCAATACCCCTATGCATATCTATTTAGTTATGGATACCTGCTCCAATACTCCACATAATATGTCGCAACCTTAACCAATCATTAAAAAAAAGATAATTTTTTTTTATTTGTGTCAGTATTTTTTCTTGTTCTTTTTCTCCACCGTATTCCACTAGATGGGGTTGGCACAGTTAATTGTTCTCTTGCATTCTCTTCTATCAGCCGTCATCTCAACACTCACTCCTCTCTCTCTCATATCGACATTCACACACTCCATCCATGTCTTCTTGGGTTCCTCTTTTCCCCCTCTATCAGTATTTTTTTGTGGTGCGCAAACTCTTTACCTGCAGAGCGTCAATTTATACAAATATAACTAGTTCATCATTCGTCATTGATAATGACGCCTTTATTTTTTTAATTCGTAAAGAAGCGATAATCCTGTTCAAAATAAAATTATCTCCGAAATATAAATGGATTATTGATGCTGTAATGCATTCGTTAATATAATTAGTGCAGATGGGTTTCACACCTAAAACTATATGTAATTAACATAGCTATAATGGACGTAATTACATTAATGCAAACACAAATAATCACTCGGAAAACCAATTTTATTGAGCCGATTACATTAATTAAATTAATCTCTGTGTTTTGAAAGTGCTCTATCACAACTGTAGGCTTGCGTTGTAATGAATTATCGATTTCAGAGCAGCCGAATCGAATTTCTACATCGGCGCTTATAAGAGCGAAAACAGTTTTAATCAGATTTATTTTTATACAAGAAAATAATAGCCATAACCAATATTATCACACCTAACTTGACTGCTAGGTACAGTCTAAAATTTCTAGAACGTGTCGAATTTCTTAGCTTTGCATTTTATTGCTCATTAATCCATAAGCATCAGTTTTTTTCCTACCCATTCTAGTATCTCTAGTAGCCTCGGGGGGTTATTCTACATTCGCCGAATTAGTAGGTGAGCTAGCACTAGCCCTAGCAAGAGCAGTGCTTCGCAGAATCTACCACCGGATCGGAAAAGCGACCTACTGAGAAGATCCGGCGAGAAGCTCAGTGGGCTAAGCATCAGTGATGAACGCTATTCAAACTGATCAAACACTAAGTGATTTTCAATTAATTGTTTCTATAACTAAAGCTCTCTAATTCAGATATACATAGAGACCTCGAATGTCAATCGTACATACCATACATACCGAAACTGCAGCCTATTATCAAGGACCCGCCTCTTTAGAACAAGGCTTAGCATAGATAGGTGTACAAATGCTTTTATTTTTATGAACGTTATTTAAATGTGTTAAACAATTATTTTGCTTTATGTAAAATAGAAGGGAAAAGACCCGCCGGCCGGCCACCAAACCGTTGGTCGGATCAGATAACTGCGCTCACTGGACTCTGTTGCGAACGCCCTGAGTGAAGCCGAAAACCGAAGCAAATGGAAGCTGAGGGTACAAAGAGCCACGAAGGGCTTTCAAGGATACGACCTTCAGCAATGAAGTATTCGACTGAGAAAAAGAAGAAGAAAAGAAAATAGCCAACGATACTTACCTACCTACGATCTATTTTTGCAATGTCATTTTGTTTGTAGCGTCTCATGCATTGAGTTTCAAGTTGTTTTGTTAATAATGTCTCAGCTATTGAATCGAGCAAGTCAGCTAATCTAGCACTCGAAATCACATATACGATAATATCGATATCGGTGAGTAACCTAAAATCGATTGTTGGCGGCTCGATTTTAATCGAATCAGGAATCGAACCGCAATCGAATATTGCTCCACGTGAATTATCCACTTAAATGATACGATTCAATTAGTTTTATGTTTATCGTGTCCTGATTGATATTTGCCTGTGATGTTGAATATAGGAAAATGTAGCATTAGCTGCGTATAATGGAAAATATTCAGGGGCGATTGATAACCAAGTGAAAGCGAACAGGAGATACCGACATCTCGTTTTTACCATCGCACCGCCCGCCACCGGAGTAAAGTTCATCCATACTACCTGGAGCCACTGCGTTCATCCACAGTGCGTTTCCAGAGATCTTTTTTGCCACGTACCATCCGGCTATGGAATGAACCCTCCACGGTGTTTCCCGAGCCCTATGACATGTCCTTCTTCAAACGAGGCTTGTGGAGAGTATTAAGCGGTAGGCAGCGGCTTGGCTCTGCTCCTGGCATTGCTGAAGTCCATGGGCGACGGTGACCACTCACCATCAGGTGGGCCGTATGCTAGTCTGCCAACAGGGGCAATAAAAAAAAAAGGAGAGGCGTTAACTTTTCAAATCACTGCGCAATCATAAAAACCTTGTTTGGAAGCAAATTTAAAGTTAAGAAAAACGTTGAGATAATCTATACTAATATTATTATCTATACTATTATTATAAAGAGGAAAGATTTGTTTGTTTGTTTGTTTCGAATAGGCTCCGAAACTACTGGACCCATTTTAAAAATTCTTTTTCCATTAGAAGCCGACATTGTCCCTGATGAACATAGGCTACTTTTTTTATTTTTTTTTTATTTTTTTTTTTGTTTCATGTGTTTTTTAATGTTTCCGAAGCGAAGCGAGGGCGGGTCGCTAGTCGTATATAAGTCGATAAGCAACTATTAACCACATCACTCGCGTATTTATTTGATCTCGAAGTTAGAAGTAAGAAAATATTAAAGGTTTCTTTTTTATTGCTTAGATGGGTGGACGAGCTCACAGCCCACCTGGTGTAAAGTGTTACTGGAGCCCATAGACATTTATAACGTAAATGCGCCACCCACCTTGAGATATAAGTTCTAAGGTCTCAGTATAGTTACAACAGCTGCCACACCCTTCAAACCGAAACGCATTACTGCTTCACGGCAGAAATAGGCAGGGGGGTGGTACCTACCCGTGCGGACTCACAAGAGGTCCTACCACCAGTAAAATATTAAAATCCTCAAAAATTTGTCGTGTCCATTATTATAAATGATATCCGTATTATAAAACGCCTAAAACCAGAGACCATAGGGTAGGTGTAATCCTGTTGGGTAAAGATCTGTGGTTACCGCTTGCTGCCTGGTTAACGAGCATTAGATTACAGTGACCCTTTAGAACGTTCGATATGAGAAATCGGACGATGTAATCGGCGTCCCTGATATCCGAAAGGCCGTCATCGAAGTTTTAAAAGCGAGTGACAGAAGCGTTATACCCAAACGCGTTAATATGCCTCTGAGAAATACCGGTAAATGGAAAACAAAATTCAATTTGTTATTCCCGATTTTGTTTTATTTTAGCAAGAATTGATTACTATTAAATGATTTCGTAACTATTGCTACTTTGTTCAAAGCTCACCCCAGATCTAGCTTAGCAATCTAAAATTTGTGAAATTTCAAAATGGGTCTCTATAATTCTAAAGGTGCGATATAATACAATTAACTGTCCATCATCGGTAGGCGGCGGCTTGGCTCTGCCTCTAGCATTGCTGAAGTCCATGGGCGACGGTAACCACTCACCATCAGGTGGGCCGTATGCTCGTCTGCCTACAAGGGCAATAAAAAAAATTCTCCTGCACTTCTCCCAGTCATCTGGGGTCGGCGAAACATGTTTTCTCCTTCCATACTTCTCTATCATATACCATTTTTTCGCTCACTCCCCTTTTACACATATCATCTTTTATGCAATCCATCCATTTCTTCTTAGGTCTACCTCTTCCTCTAAAGCCTTCCACATTCATAGTTTAAACTCTCTTACCAACCTCATATCATTACCAATACAATTAACTATTATTATGGTACATCACTTCGTAGGATTCTATCCCATAAAGTTCTCAAAACAATATCAGAAGCGTAATAACGTTCGAATCGCTTTAGCTTCAGTAAAATACCTTGAAATTGTACAGACAAAAATACCAGTCTCACGCCGGTAACAGGATACCAAACAAATATCTATTCCAGTACCTAATACCTTTGTGGAACGGTTCGCTCACATTCTTTTTGCCTTCACGAAATTGAATCGAAGGCGAGTAAGAATGCCGTTTTTTGAAAATCGAATCGTAAAATTCAATTGTATTGTGTACTAGCTGACCCGGCAGACTTCGTAGTGCCTCAATCGATAAATAAAAGGCCTAAACATTTGTATAAAATAAACTTAAAACAAACAAAAGGAATCTGTACGACGGAGGACACATCGCGGATTTTTATATTTATCTACCTTTTAAACCTTCCCTGGACTTCCACAAATAATTCAAGACCAAAATTAGCCAAATCGGTCCAGCCGTTCTAGAGTTTTAGCGAGACTAACGAACAGCAATTCATTTTTCTTAGTGTATTGTGAGTCCGCATGTAGGTGATCCGCAAGAACCTCCATAACTCAAAAGCTCTTTTGAAGGGTGTGGTAACGGATTTTGTAGTTCGGAAGTAGCTTCGACCGCATATTTATGACTAGCTGTTGCCGGCGATTCTGTCCGCGTGGAATAGTTACGTTGGCATAACGCTAAATTTTACTCCTACTTCATTTACGTAGAAAGTGAAAAAATGTTTGGATTATAGAATGTTAAGGAGCTATCCTATTTTGAAACATTCTTTATTGGTGCTCCACTTGTATTGGTGCTCCACTTGTATTGGTCTTACCGTGATTTTATATAGCCTATAGCCTTCCTCGATAAATGGGCTATGTAACACTGAAAGAATTTTTCAAATCGGACCAGTAGTTCCTGAGATTAGCGCATTCAAACAAACTCTTCAGCTTTATAATATTAGTATAGATGGGGAATGACTTAAATTACTTCATACCATGGGCAATCAGCAAGATCGCCTAATCTTAAACCATCTTACACATATAATCATCAATTTATATACCTAATACTATGTTCAGGTCGCTTCACAGCTATTGCCGGATGGCCCCCCGGATGCGGTTGCTCACAATCTACAAAATTAATATGTCGGAGCACTCGGCCGGTACGAATTGCGGTTTTGCTGCACAAATTTGTGCTGTAAGGCCAGCCTCGTAGAGTTTAATTAACGAGCGTAATGTATTAATAAATCTAACTACACGAGACTTATTAAATTAGTGAGAATTTCGAATGTAAGCATCATGTGTGTTTATCGTTTATTTATTGTCACAAGTAAAAACAGTATGTTATGAAATGTTTATTTGAAACTTACTGGCGAGTCACCAATTTCCTTAAGGAAACTTTCAATATTTTCTTAAAATTGTATGAGGTATGAGGTGCTGATTTTTTTTTTTCTATATTGCCCTTGTAGGCAGACGATCGCACGGCCCACCTGATGGTGAGTGGTCACCGTCGCCCATGGACTTCAGCAATGACAGGGGCAGAGCCAAGCCGCTGCCTAATGTATGGGGTGCTGATTCACAGGCCTGTTAGTCACGGTCTAACTGGATAAAAACGAAATGCATGAAAGGACAAAGCTTTTTCATTCTAAATTATAATTTTGAAAGAAAAGAAAAACGGATGATCGCATGCGTTTTCAAGTAAGTCTGAGGTAGATACAACACAGGGGCAGAGCCAAGCCGCTGCCTAATGTCGTGGTGCTGATTCACAGGCCTGTTAGTCACGGTCTAACTAGATAAAAACGAAATGCATGAAATGACAAAGCTTTTTCATTCTGAATTATAATTTTGAAAGAAAAGAGAAACGGATGATCGCATGCGTTTTCAAGTAAGTCTGAAGTAGATACAACACTCCTTAGTTGCCTTCGACTCGAAAATCCTTGGGTGTGGAGAGGTATCATGTGTTTTATTACATATGCGTTCAGACTAGCCACGATTAAAGTTTTACGGAATATTCTCGTCCCGTCATCCTTTGCTTAACTTTCGTGTGAGTGGATCGGTAATTCAGCTGTCGGACTCGGCTTTGTATACACACACATACACACACACACACACACGCATTAATTTGATTTAGTTTTAGCTCGATATTATTGAATTTTAATGTAATTATAAGAAGTCAAGTTATAGACTTCACAATATACCTAGTCAGGTCATAAATTCTGTCACATGTTTAATGTAAAATAATTGAAACAAGTTTATTCATTATGTAACCATCATATACCAAAATGAACTTAACAAAACATAGATTCTTATGACACTAAAGATTATTCAAAATGACCTCCGTGATTTTGAATACAGGCCTTCAATCTGCGCAGCCAGTCGTCTATCGCAGCACGAACGAGGTCCATGTCAATATCGGCGGCTGCCTTAATCAAGGATGTCTTGAGTGACTCCAAATTGGGATGAGGCTTTGAGCACGCCTTTTCCTCCAAGTGTTGCCATATCTTGTAATCTAACGGATTCAAATCTGGACTGGAGGAGGGCCAGTCTTCGTGCCGGATGAAGTCGATTTCATGCGCCGCCAGCCAGTCTTGTGTGCTCTTCGCTCTATGAGCTGGCGCCGAATCTTGTTGGAATACCCAGTGCCTGTTATTGAACATGGTATGAGAAACAGGTTCCACAAGGTTCGTCAGGACTGTATTTTGATACACAACTGCATTCGTTTTTACACCTTTCTCACAAAAATGTACCTCTGTTAAGCCC